>OX596272.1:600000-1099000 GCA_951394255.1 Polyploca ridens | reverse complement strand
AAACCTGTCACTTTGTGGATCACTTTCATTTATGATAGTTTCTGTGTAATGTTATGATATTTGAAGTAAGTATGTTTTATTACAAATTATTAATTATAAATCCAAGACTGTTCTTTGTCGAAATCAGTCAAAAACAAAGGCCCAGTTCAGCAGAGGACATCTCGTGACAGAATATGATGATGATACTAATTTTATAGTGGTTACAGAGTTGGTATACATATTTCAGATATCTGCAGCTCGGATAAGTCATATTATGGGCATCCTTAAATCAGCCAATGATGAAGTTATCTTGGAAAAACGTCGTCAAGCTCAACAGTTGAGACTTTTGGCGAGTAATTCTTTAACTATTCTTGTTGAAATAAACATTGATTAAATTGTGCACAGCACTACAAAGTCAATGCATTTTTATTTACTGGAAATGCTAAAATTCTTCCAAATTCTATATAGAAGTCTTTGATATCTGGCTTATTTTTATTATTCCTTATAAAAAAATACCTCGTCAATTTAGTAGTATGTACTTACATACGAGTATGTTATTAAACATTATTCGTGAAAAAATGTTAATTGTTTCAATATTTTCAAAATATGGGCGCTATATCTAGCTTTCTTTTTGTGAAGTTTAAGTCGTAATATTAAGATAAAGTTAAACCAATGAATAGCCTTCATATTAAACCTTTAAAATTGGTATATTCAGTACATTAAAGTTTTACTAAAATATGAAATAAAATTAGCCTTTATCTAGTTTCCATATCATAAGTTTGCTTAGCTTGGGATTACGACTCAGATCATTAAAATAAATGAAATCCACTCGCAGAGCGCAGTTGATGTTTACAATACACCTTCCAGCCCATTTTAATTCTTTTGACCTATTCAAGTATTCAATTGTTTCGACATGCAATAGTCCGGGAGGTACTGATGCATTTTAGGTAGTATTAATATGCCGATCGATGGCCATCTTTTTCAATAGATCTTGAATGACTAATATGTGAACCACGCATCAGCGATGCACCCGCGGTGGGTTTAGGATTGGAAGGTTACGGCAGGGGTAAACTTTTTTTTTTACAAATTCATGCGAGCAGCTGACGCGTGTTCCCCCCTCCACCATGCAGCAGACGATTTTTTTCAGCTCAGTATTATGTCAAATACTTATGAAACAAGTTTGAGCCGGCGTACTATGTCTTTTTTTTTACTGGGAGTGGCTGATGACGGATGTAGAAGACTTGAGCACTTACTTGAGCAGACGGTCGGTTCACTTATTAGTCATATAAGATCAACTATACATTTCAACGTCAGCCGGCTTACTATGACTTTTGTGTTTGCAACGCTACCTCCCGGACTAACCGTCACAACGGAGTCGTCGTCGGTTGCTGTCAAAAACGTTTCAGAATACCAAAGCAGCCCCCACAAGCAGCACCTGTTCACAAGACGCTTGACTTACTTAAGTCTGCCTTAGAAATAAAAAATAAACTAAAGGGAAACTACTAAACCCGCAATTTGTTATCACTGTGACTATTGACAAGTTTATACTAAATATCATTTAGGTATATAGAAAATATAACAATTAAGTAGACACTGAACTTCTTTTACTTGTGTTACTTCTCTAATAATCCATAGCAAGTGGAAGCCCTCGCTCGGCTGTACGAGACTCCCGAAGATATAGAAGTATATGTGGGTCTGATGGCGGAGGAACCGATGCGGGACTCCGCGATGGGCCCCACCCTCGCCTGCATCATGATAGACCAGATGTTGAGGTGGAGACGGGCTGATCGGTTCTGGTATGAGAACAGAGCACACCCTGGGGCATTTACTCAAGGTAATCTGGTGAGGCCGGTACCTAGATGGATGACCGCCTAGTGGTATTTTAACTCGAGTGTTTTCACTGAGCCTTTGGTCCCAGTTATCACTTAGTTGTGACAGTCGTTATGCTAGTTGAAAATTAATACGCGGCTTGAAATCAACAGTAGATTGACCACTAGCAGTGGTGCGTGGTGGAATACTGCCCATTCTCTTACATCCTCATTTGTGAAAGGACGCCTGTATTCAGCAGTGGGACATTATAGGCTGATGATGATGATGAATTATTGAGGTGGTCAGATTAAGCTGGATACGGGTGGCAAGGAATCAGACGAAGTGGCATGATCTGTGAGATATCCAGCAGACTGAAGTGTTGATTATTAATTATTGAGGACTTACTTTCTTCTTTAAGTTTTTTTTACTATGTGTTATAGTGTGTTGTGTGTGTGTGTGGTATGTGTGTGTGTGGTATGTGTGTGTGTGTATGTGTGTTTGACCACAATCTCACCATGGTAAGTGATGATGTGGCCGAAAGTAGTAAGCAAACAAAGCCTAGAAGGAACTGACTCTCAGAGTGCACCTGTCGGAACACATCGATAGGTGCTCGGCGACAGATTGTCAACCTGAGGGTGGTAGCCAACCAGGTGGATACTACAAAGTGCCATACCACCGTGCTATGGTTTCCTCACTATGTTTTCCTTCACCGAAAGCTCAAGTTTATTGTAGCATTCGAATCCAAGACCTTCGATTCGGTATCATGCTGCTTTATACCCAGGAGCTTCATCATGACATCTGATGGTTCTACTAGAGGTTTGCTTACAGATCAGCTGTATGAGATACGCAAGATGACCGTAGCCAGGTTGATGTGCGACCATGCTGAGGAAGTCGATTACATTCAGCCCAATGCTTTCCTGCTTCCTTCACACAAGTAATTGCATTAGCTAATTTCTTTCTTTCTTATCATCGACTCTAGCGTCCTCGAGGACATTTCCTGACTTTGGACGTATAAAGATTTTGTCCATGCCTGAATCCCAAGTCTGCCAGTAAACTATCAGTGGTCAAAAACAGACTTGGTGTATTCTTTATGGACATCAGTGGTTCCCAAACTTTTTCTTAGGCCACTTTAAAAAAAAACTCGGTCCGGTGCTGCTACATTTCTACCATATTCCCAAAACTCGTCAAAAAATGTGAAGAATATCTAACGCAGACCCCTGTCGTGGACTACTTTGGGAATCAGTGGTCTATATGATCTTTCATTTCTTTTGAACCGTCCTTAGGTCCTCATTCTTTACCCTTGCAATCCAGCTGATTCTCTCCTCCATCCTCAATATATATATATTTTTATACCACTTAGGTGGCAAACAAGCATACGGCCCGCGTGATGGTAAGCGGTTACCGTAGCCTATGGACGCTTGCAACACCAGGGTTATCACTCGCGCGTTGCCGACCCTGAAGGAACCTTTTCACACCCTTTTTGAAGAACCCAATGCCTATTTCATGCATATTTCAAACGCCTCCAGTTTTTTCCTTTCCCATTATGATATAAAAACCGCAAATTTTGTTTTGCATTTCGTTGGGTTACTATGATAATATTTCTTATCTTTTTTAGCAATAAGATGGTGGAATGCTCGTCTCTGCCCGCTCCAGACTTGGCAGTGTTCAAAGACAATAGTTGTGCTAAGAAAAGTGGGGAAAAATCGGATGGTTATGGAGAATATTTCGATTTACAATAAATAGGATATAAAATATTATTTAATTAGTCAATTTCTATTGTATTTGTTTTTTGATTTTTTACTGTTATAATGAATTGATTTCACTTTTTTCTATAAGACATTGTTATAAAATGATGAAAAATTCAATAAATATATTTATATCTTATTTCTATTATTTCTTTCTTTTTAGTTTTTTGATAAAATATTAATGATCCCGATGAAGAGGCGGTTGACATACCACCCCAGGTTCGTAAATGAATGACCATCGCCATGTCAGAAAGTTTTATTCATATTTTATCAATGGCATGTTTTCCCGGTTACTAAGTTTTGTTTTCGGCTGTACCACTGAACGGAATTTGAAGTTTGAGATGCTAATTCGACGCAGAATTTAATTCTCTTTAATATTGAACAGAATGACATTTTCCGTCAGACATACCGTTTTCGAACTACAAGCAAAAAACTGAAAAACGAGCAATAAATTGTCTCCCATTTATGCACACCTGGGATTGCGCAAACTCGGATTAAATTTTTAAGGACCAAAAGAAAGTAACAAAACGATTTCCAGATTGCTGGAAATTAATTCTTCAAAAAATTCTAATGTGATTGACCTACAAGCTTCTATTTAAGAAAAGACAAGCAAAGACATCTCTTACACTAGGAAATGCAAAGTTTATATGAAAATCTCAAAGAAAAAAACAAATTACTTATTTACCAATAAATTTAAAAAAAAAATAATATAACAATTTTCGAAATCGATTTTTTTCCATCTAATACCGGTTTTACACCCGAAAAAAATCTGGTTTCAATGATACGGTCTTGCATTCTCTACTATAATCAGGGTCATATGTTAACTAAACAAATCTCGTCAAGTAAGTTACACTGATAAAAGTTTACTGATATTAAAATTATTATATGACTAAGTATTTCGGCAAAATTACTGTGTATTATATTTTTAACTATCAACGGTATTACCACTTCAGGGGGCCCACCACCATCTTTTACAAAACAACCTTATTTCAATACTGTTTTGTTTATCGTACCATGACCTCTACAAAAACACTATTGTTATTATTCCTGCTAAGAACGAATAATTTTTGAGAACTGAAAAGAAATAACGCTATGGGCCTAACCACCTTCCTCTCTCTCAACAATACTCATCTCTGTCACTCATCCATACTCTCTCGCTCGCTCAAAACAACCTTGTTTATTTAGCAGAATGGTTCATTCAATTCGTACCAGCCAGCTATTTTTGACAACTAACATTATTGTTTTAATGTCAAATTTAACAATCTTATATAGTACGTTTTGTATACGTTGTGTTTACAAGCCGGAAATAACATTGTTTTCCAAATTATAAACATCTATTATAGTGTTATATAAAGTAATTATATCGTATTTATTTATTTACCACAGACTACGGAGGACATATCCTCGCTAACAAAAACTGTGTCTATGGAGTCGGCCACCTCTCACGCACACCTTAGTTGGCTATTCCGCGGGAAATTAGACTCTGTCGCCGTTTACACAGAGTCGATTACTCGCGCTCAACTGATGTGTGAATGTGTGCGTGCCGGCTTGTACGTACAGCGTGGTGGCCGACTTGAGTGACACAGTTTTTTGTTAGCGAGAATATATCCGACTTTTTCAAATATCTGTGTTATTTACATACACTTATGGAATGAATTTATCAGGATTGCGATATTAAGTATCTTCCCAAAATAATTTCACCGATTGTTTATAAAGTTTTTAATGCACTTGTCGTTCACTACATAACTATGCATCTACGTTAGTAATATCGACCTCCCGACCCTTTGATTTATTTCGATGAAGCGGAGCTTTAAATAGCTTGTTTATATATTTAGTGATTTTTCATTTTGATCTTTTTCTTATTTATATTCTTTTGTATAAACCGACTTCATTTATTTTTTTGATAAAACATGTAAAAAAGTCTTATTTTAGGAAGTTGTTAGTACCTCTCATTATAAAATGTTTAACTAACTTAACAAGAACCTACCAAGAGGGGGAGCCAGGAGACTCATAGCACAGGGAAACCTAGTTTGAGCTCCTGTCTCCCACAGTTAAATGTACTTACCTTGTTATATTTTAAAAAATTGTTCTTTTGTTTATATGTGGGAGTGAATAAATAATTTATTATTATTATTATTATTTAGGTAGGTACCTACCCGCTATTAATATCCTGCCTTCATTAACCAACGTACATCGACACCCCAGACTAATTCATAAAGTTAACTTTCTTGCAGTGTACTACCCCGTGTTCCTGGAATCCAAGCTACCTAGACTCTCTGGCAAATTTTCTAAAATCGGTTGTTACCTACATTAGCCTGGATGGAATATATTATAGTCAACAGACTTGAAAACTCAACTCACAACAAACTGCTATACAGTTGCAGGCCATTCTAAAATACGCATCCATTGGACCTAATTATCTGTAGCCTTTGTGGTCGAGAATAGAACCAAGGCATACCGATTGGTGGAGAGCTTTTTGTTACAACGCATTAGCTTGGCTATCCAAAGAGGAAACACTGCCAATAACGAGCCGGATTGGAACCTTGTCGATGATCGACAACAGCGGCAGCACAGATTACCATAGCGGCAGCTTCGACGAAATTGTCAATATAATATATAGATTATATTTTTGTTTCGACCTCGACACGTCGCTAAACTATCGTGCGCTTCATGGTAAGTGTATAAAGCTAACTAAAGGCTCATAGATACATATGTACTAAAAGAGGCTTTGTTAGAACAGTCGATATTAGTACAGGATAACGACTTAGGGCGGTGGCGGAAGAATGGCTAGTCTGTCAACGGCGGCGCCCACAAGCCAAGTCAGGAGGCTTACTGTGCACCCACCAACACGCATTGGACAAGCGTGGTGGGTTAAAAGTCCGAACCCCTTTCCTTTTCCTTACGAATAATGAATTACAACTCAACAAAATGGCCCCAAGTTCCCGGCGGCTCCGGTGGACATGCTAATGACAGTAGGTACGAACACCTTAGAGCCAGGGGTGCGAAGAATCTCCGGGCGAGGTACACTAACTGTCAAACGAACCAGGCTTGTAATAAGGACACCGAAAAATTTAATGTTTTAACATTTAACGTTCGCACTTTACGAACAGAAGAAAGATTAGCTGAACTTGAAAATGCGCTAGAGAATATAAACTGGGATGTAATAGGACTATCGGAAGTCAGGAGACAAGGAGAAGATATTGTGGAACGAAACCATAACATTTTCTATTATGTTGGTGGAGATGAGAATCAATATGGTGTAGGTTTTTTAGTCGCAAAAAAATGGAAAAATAACATCTTAGAGTTTAGAGGCTACTCCGATAGAATGGCAATATTAAAATTTAAAATTTCTGAAAAAATAACTCTAACCATCATCCAAGTCTATGCTCCAACGTCGTCACATCCAGATGATGAAATCGAAGATTTTTATGATCTACTCAATAAAGTTTACGATGAACACAAAGGAGCTTGGTCACTCATTTTAGGAGATTTTAATGCTAAAATTGGTATAAGAACTGAACTTGACAACAATGAAATTCTCGGTCCGTACGGCTTGGGAGCTAGGAATAAAAGAGGGGAACGCCTCCTTCAATTTGCCTTTGGTCAAAGTCTAAGCATAAGTAATAGCTTCTTTTATAAAAAACTTCACCGTCGCTGGTCATGGTGTTCACCTGATGGCTACACCAAAAATGAAATCGATTTCTGCCTTTCCTCTAACAGACAAATAATTAAAAACGTGCAAATTATAAACACTTTAAAATTTATTTCTGATCATAAACCTTTACGCGTCAAATTAGTATTAAACACAAAAATTCAAAGATTTAAAATGATAAAAAACATGATCAAACGACTTGATAAAACATCTTTACTAGTTAATTCAGAAGAATTTAATTTAAACCTTCAAAATAGTTTCAGTGTATTAGATGATTGTAATTCCGAAAATATTAATGTTCAGTATGCAAATATTAAAAATTGTATAAAAAAAGCGAGTCAAATGATAAAATCAATGAGAAATAAAACTAATAAACTCAGCTTAGCTACCAAAACACTGATAGAGGAAAGACAAAAACTAGATTACGGTACATCAGAGCATAAAGCAATAGACATAGTAGTTAAGCGAAATATTCGTAAAGATATTAGAGATTTTAATACCAAATTAATTCAAACAGCTTTAGAAAAAAACGTATCACTAAAAATAGCCAAACAAGGAACAGAAAAAGGTAAATCTTGGATTTCTTACTTAAAAGATAAAAATGGTGTAAAACAGAGCGATAGAAGAGAAATATTGAAAATATGTACATCATATTACAAATTCCTTTATTCAAATGATGCCATCCCTCAAACTACCAACGACACTTACTCATGCTCCGAAGATATACTACCGATAACAGGTTATGAAGTTCATCAAGCATTGTGCAGCATGAAGTACAACAAAAGTCCTGGAGAAGATGGCATCACAACTGAAGCACTCAAAATAGGAAAGCCCACTCTCCTTCCACATATTACCAATTTATTTAACTCTATATTAAAAACAGGAAACTTCCCACATAATTTTTGCCATTCTAATATAATTTTATTACATAAAAAGGGTTGCAAATCAGACATTAATAATTACAGACCTATTAGCCTCATTTCCCATCTTTATAAAACATTTATAAAGGTAATAGCAAACCGCATATCTGGACAACTAGATAAACACCAACCTCCTGAACAGGCCGGATTTCGCCGCGGCTTATCAACTACAGATCATCTCCACTCACTCAACCAGCTCATAGAAAAACATCACGAGTTCAAGCTCCCACTATACCTAGCATTCGTTGACTACACCCTACACCAAAGCGTTCGACAGCATTACACACACATCCATATTCGAAGCCCTCAATAGCCATGATATAGATACTACCTACATCAACATTCTAAAAAATATTTATCAAAATAGCTCGGCAACAATTAAAATGGAAACAACTGGAACGATTTTCCCCATACAGAAAGGAGTCAAACAAGGGGACCCGCTATCTCCTAAACTATTTACTGCAGTGCTAGAAGAAGTTTTTAGGAAACTGGCACACGGTTGGAAGGAGAAAGGTGTCGTCATGGGAAGCAAAAGATTGAATAACCTCCGTTTTGCTGATGACATCATCCTTTTCTCATCTTCAGCCTCCGAGCTAAACGAAATGCTTAAAGACCTTAATGAGGCAAGTCTTGAGGTCGGACTTAGCATGAACATGTCAAAGACTAAGCTTATGACAAATAGCGAGAAACGTAGGATTGAAATGAGGGGTGTGGTAATTGAATATGTTCATGAGTTCATCTACTTAGGTCAAATAGTCTCATTCCAGGAAAGGCAAGATAAAGAAGTCACACGACGCACAGAAAATGCCTGGAAGAGCTATTGGTCTATGAAGGAGCTAATGACGGGTAAAATGCCAATAGCGCTCAAACGGAAACTCATGGACATGTGCATTTTGCCTATTCTCACCTACGGCGCCGGCGCTCAGACTTGGTCCTTGACAGAACAGCAGAGGTCCGCCCTCGGAGTTTGCCAGCGTGCCATGGAGCGTAGTATATTGGGAGTCAAACTTACAGACCGCATAAAAAATACTATACTACGATCCAAAACACAAATCGCCGATGTGTCTTATAAGGCGGCAAAGTTGAAGTGGGACTGGGCTGGTCACGTGTGTCGCATGCCGAATGATATGTGGGCGAAAATTACTACAGAGTGGACCCCACAAAATGTTAAGCGGCGCCGTGGTAGACCCCGCCGGAGATGGCGAGATGAAATAGAGTGCTTTAAAAAGAACTGGTTCAGCGTAGCAGCCGACCGTGAAGGATGGAAAAAGGAAAGGGAGGCCTTTGCCCAGCAGTGGGACAGAATAGGTTAATATTATTATTTTTTTATATATTTTGTTGTAAATAGTTTAATAAAAAATTAAGTTTAACTATACTTTGAAGCTTCATAAATATTTATGCACCTAAATACACAATATGTTTCATTCAAAGACCTGCAACTACGGTAGGATTCCCGTCAATATCACAATGAATAAAAACACTTAAGGCGGCCCTCTGTGGCCGGCGCAACTTCAACGCAAGCATAGTCTAAAAGCTTGTTGTTTCATCCAACGTAATGTTTGACTGCGAAAAAAGAGAGACAGCATCAGAGAGACAGCATCAGAGCCGTCGGTTATCAGTCGGTAAATTCCGCTGATCACTCGCGGCCGCTTCGCTAGGTCGTCATTCATGATTTCGAATTCATAAAACTTGTTCCAGGAGTATACTTCTTGTGAAAAAATCTTACAATTTTGTGAAAAAAAAGCTAGTTATTTAGAATCTCCAATATATTTGCAAGCCTGGTATCTAAATGTTTTCTTTACTTTTACAATTTATAGGTACATTAGATATGGCCAAAGTTCAGGCAAAAACGCTGTTTTTCGGAGGCTTTGAGTGAATTTGTTTCACACTTTTTTTAAATTACGCCTAGATACATGGCTAGATATAGTGCACAAGATACTAATTTGTTCAAAACATCTAACGAAAAATGTTTAACAACGCCATAATAAGTACAGAGGTTTTGTAAGAAAAGTATGACGAATTGAGTCCTCTTAAGTATATGTACCTACATTCTTTATTCATATAAGTTAATGAGAGTAAAATAATGATTCTAGGGTACTACTACTAATATAAATATGGCATTAAACAATCTTGCAGACACAGATTCGAACTTTATTTCAGCATTTGTAAGTGCTTAGACTTCACTTTAGACCAGCCTCTCTATCTTTACGTACTCTATTGCCTGGCTAGATGAGTATTCATCACGCTATTTCTCCAGCACTTTTTTGAGAGTACTCCTTCGTTTGTAGATATCGATTGAAGGTGGTATTGTGGGTCTGTTTGTATTTAAACATTCTGAAACCATTAATTGCCATTTAGAAGCAAACTAGAATTGAATTACCTAATCAAGAACGACAATCACCAGATACACAATTCATTCGATAAGTTAACGATCTACTGACTTTATATGACTATAATAATAGATAGCTTTATCATTTTGGATAATTCGTCGCATATACAAGTTATATTATAATATTGATATTTTCAATTGACATAAAAACCATTATGCTAGCTGTCAAAAGACATCATAGTACAATTTGAGTGAACGATTAGAGGTGACGTCATCAATCCGGTTAGCAAAACAATATTGTTTTATGCCTGCAATAAGCTTGTTTTTAAGGATGTCATGGTACAAAAAACACAAAATAAGGTTATTTTAACCTTGTTTTAAGAGCTTGTGGTAGGCTCCCTGATTTCTTCAACCATATTTGACTGCGTCAACTATGCATAAGTTAATTCTCTTATTGTTTATACACAATGTTTTTGGGTTGACGAGGGTTAACCCGTTGGTTAACACAAGAAAAGGGTTTATAAAAGGTGTTATGAGTGATAATGGACAGTATGCTATGTATTTGGGGCTTCCATATGCCACAGTTGATCATAAGGACCCGTTTGGGGTAAGTCTTTTGATGTGATATTCAGAGCGGTTGTGGTCTCGATTGGAATCGCTCTCACGTTCACGGTAAATGACTACAGCTAAAACAACATCAGCATGTTTAATCAATTAGAATTGCAACTGAGTCGGTGTAAATATAATAATATTATATCAGAAATTGTTGTCAGTGCGATTGTAATGTAAATACTATGTAATGAGTCTAAGCTTGTTTTGAAAAGAGTGTTTTCTACAAAGATTTTATCTTCTTTAATAATATATTTATTTATTCAACTCAAACAAAAGATACAGGTGTTTCATAATTTTAGTACATTAAAATACAAGCACATTTTGATCATTGACGCCTAAACTAGATACACATAGCATCTGTTCTATAGACATCAATACCCCTTTTATGTTACAAATATGTACCTATGATAAATCTGTAATATGGACCAGTTAATATTGTTATTTTAAGTTACAAAGCTTTCAGAACTACTTAATTTTTTTTTTAATTAAAATACAAAGCCTTAGATAACAAATAGGTATAATAATAATTCTATGGAGAGTGTAGTGTGTAAAAGTGTACCTAAGCGTAGAGTAAGTGTGAAGGTGTAGTGAATGTGTGTTTGGTTTATGTTTGTGTATAGTGTATAAACAGGAAAGAGAGACAAACTTGGATCCCTATGCTGATAGTAATACCTCAGTTTGGTCGTAGTTCAATTTTTGAAGCCACTGAGTTATTTCATATTTGCATTTGAAATAGGGTAGTGGCACCAAAAGATGACCGACCCCCAATAGATGAACGATCGACCGAAAATTAAAGAAATATAATATAATGCCTAAATTTACATGTTTGCAATATTTTTTCCCCCATAAGGCAATATTTTTTCTTCCACATTCCTTAACAAAATTGACAATGACAGCCCAGACGCGTTTGCGGTGAATTTTTTATGAATACGGTACCCGCCAAAAATTGGTTTTATATGGAAACCTTCTAACGGTAAGGCCCTCCAAATTTAAGAACATTGTCAGCGTATAGAAAGAATTAATGTCATATTAGAGCAGTTTTGGTTGGAATAAAATCTTGATATATTCTGCTTTCAATAACTTAATATATATTATTACATTATTTACCGTTTTTTAGAGAAATTTACTGTTCAAGTAATGGATTAAATTTTGTTCACTTGATCCAATAGATGAACGGCGTTCAACTAATGGAAAAAGGTCTAATTTTTATACCCATTAAAATCTTTAAGTTAACGATTAAACACAAAAACAAAAATACTCAAATGAATTTTATTAAATTTATGAACTTAGTTACCAAAAGTTGAACAAATTATTTTAGAGTTTTTGATTATGTTAAACCTAACTTTCCTATAGAATCACTATTAAGATCGGTGGTCGAAATTTGAACGGTTCACATTTTATTCGTTCAACCTTTGGGTATATTTGCCTCAAGTTGAACGAATAATATTCACTTAGAATATTATTCGTTCATTTTATGGTTCATTAATCCATTAAATGAACGAACTAATATGGAATCTACTACTATTCAAATGTTAGTTCAACTTTTGGGTACAAAACGTTCATAATTAGGGCTCAGTGTTCAACTATAGGGGTAAAACCTAAATTTTCCTACATTTACAATTTTTAAAAAAATATTTGAAGAGGTAGGATATAATTACTTTAATCCTTCAATTAACAAGGATTTAAGGTATTATTGAAAAAAAACAACAAGCGCCTATGTCATGAAATGACTGAGTTATAGCTATTTAAAGATGGACAAAACCCTTAAACGTTCATTTATTGGTGCCTCTACCCTACGTCAAGGGGAAAATTTCTATTTCTTTGCTTATTTTAAGTAAAGAAATAGAAATTTTGATTGATTTGATTGTTGATTTAATGGACCGTATTAATTATCATTGAAAAGATAGTCAGCATTTGGAAAATTCTATTGAATTTAAAATGTTAATTACGTTGAATGGCAATGCCATTCTCCTAGATAGACACTTCCTGTCACGTGAGGTCTCAATAAGACGTCGTGAGACCTCTTTAAACAAAAGTGTAATCCGGCCCCAGGGCCCCAGTGTTTTTACACCAGATTGAAATTAAATTTCTTAACACCTCAAACAGCAAAAAATAACGATTCCACATTTAATATGACAACAAGCTCTTAAGCTGGCTCTTTTAGCTTTCAAACGATATCAAATGCAGTGCAAAAAACTAATATTAAATTAGAGAAAATCTTTGTTGAAAACAACTCTTGTGTACGAAATGAGTTTGGTCCAAATACTCAGTATTTGAAGATTATGATTTGTTAACAGCTTGAACATTATCTCAATCACAAATATCATCATAATCAGTGGCAGCTGAGAGCTTTGTATCTTCTGCTAACCACTTTCGAACAAAGATTGGGGTCATACAACCGTATGCTTGAGTCAGATTTTGTGATAATTCTATAATGATTAATTTTCCCCAGGCGGCGCAGCCCCATGCAGGTTTTACCCAAATTTTCAACGCAAACGATGACTCAGCAGTATGTCCCCAAACACAACGTTTCACTACTTTGCCAATCGGTACTCTAGACTGCCTAAACATGAACATATTTGTTCCCAATGCCGCCAGCTCTCAGAATCGTCTCCCAGTCATGGTCTGGATACATGGAGGCGCTTTTTCAGTAGGCAGTGGCAACCGACAACAGTTCCAACCAAACTACCTGATAAAACATGACATCATTTTGGTCACAATCAATTATAGAGTACACGTTTATGGTTTTATGTGTTTAGGAACTAAAGAGGTACCCGGAAATCAAGGGTTGAAAGACCAGCTGCTAGCTTTGAGATGGATAAAGGAAAATATCGAATCATTCGGTGGAGATGCGAATAAAACCACCTTGTTTGGTCAAAGCGCAGGAGCTATGTCAGCACATTTACACATTTTATCACCACATGAAAGATTATTTGATCGCGCTATCATTCAGAGTGGAGTGTGGGCTTCTCCCTGGGCTATAGTCGAACCAGATAGCGGTATATCTAACAGGATATCTAAGCAATTGGGTTTTGAAACAGAAAATGTGACAGAAGCAATGAGCTCTTTATCAAAAATAGATCCTTTACGGGTGATAGTGGCTGCTAATGAAATAAATACACTTAAGTTCGACGAACCATTCACAAAACCGTGTGTTGAAAGAAAATTTGACGGTGTAGAGAATTTTGTTACGGAATATTCATTCAAAGCGAAAACGAATAAAGACAAAATAATACCAATTATGGTTGGATTCACAAATAACGAGCTCCTTTTTAAATTTGGAAATAAGGACGATACATTTTTCAATGATAATTTTGTAGAAGAGATCCTTAAATCTGGCTTCAAAGCTGATAATTTAACAGAGATGGCTGAAAGAGTTCGCCGTTTCTACATTGGAAATGATACGAGTGGTAAAATATTTAATGATAAAAATGTATTCTTTGGATCAGATTACTTATTTAACCACCCAACAGAGAGAAGTGTAAGACAGTACATCAAAGATGGAGCAGATGAAATTTACTATTACTTATTTTCTTATAATGGAGGCAGGAATTTCGATAAGGTGTTATTCAATATCACATCTGATTATGTTTCACATGGGGACGAGCTAGGGTACTTGTTCTCTTCATACATCCTGCCTGAAGATATAGGATCGGAAGAGGATTTCATGATGGTCGATAGAATGACAACAATGTGGACAAATTTTGCAAAAACCGGGTGAGATTTTTCAAAATTCCCCAACTTGGGACTATTGACATACCACTTTTAAAATTCATCTGGTTTTTTTTTTTTTTTTTTTTACTGTTTATAGGCCTGTGTTTGACTGCAATCTCACCATGGTAAGTAATGATGCGGCCGAAGGTGGTAATCTAATTAATAATCCTACTTATCGCGATAAAATTGCAGATAGCCTATGGTATGACGAAGGACAAAGGCTTCTTTTTATCCCGGGAACGCGGAGTTACCAAAACTACTGAACGTATTTGGATGATATATTACACACAGATAGAATATGTTCTGGATTAACACAGGATATCTTTTATCCCGGGGAAACTATAGGTCCTTCGTGAACACGGGTGAAACCGCGGGACGGGAACTAGTACGTCTATACAGGGTGTATTTCGCATGGTAACACAAACTTCGCGAAAAGGCTACACCTAGTGCCACTAATCAAATTGTGAAAGTCATTTACCTCGCTAATGATCGGTTATAGAAATTGTCATTTTCGAGCGCGCAATGTATTGTGAACACCGCAATTTAAACACGCGATAACGTTGTGCCTACGTAGTATGTCGCTGACTGCAGGCGAATATCGCCATAAGACACCGTTTCTAGTTTTATTTACATTGCTACTTTTAGTGAAAGTAATGAATTAATAACTTATTTATTTTAAATCTCTTTGGGTTAGGTAAGAATAACGATTATGAACAGTCAAAAGTAAAAAAAAAACTCAAAAAATTTGGGAAAAACCGACGAAAAATTCCAACATGGGGGGGTCCAGAATCATGTCCTGGACCCATGGTATCCGTTTGTGCGGCGATGTCCCTTACACGCTGTATATAATTTTTATTGTAAACATGTCAGTCACCTGATGAGAATCTTTAAATATAACCCGCCAACTCGCGCACCGAAGTTTCCGGCCTTCCTTAGACGAATAATTTCTCAGTTACCTTCCTACTTTGGTTCGGTACCCTAAAAATTTAATTGGCGAAAATATTGTTTAATTGTTATTATTATTTACAGGAACCCAACTCCTCAAACTTCTGACATATTACCAGTAACTTGGCCGCGGTTTTCTTTAAACTCTCAGCGATATTTGGGCATAGAATCACAATTGAAAGTGATAGAGAGACCCTTTCATAGTAGAATGGAGTTTTGGGACCTGTTCTATAAGCAGTGTGGAGAGAGACAGATTTGATATACAAATGAGGGATCTAAATGATATTAATTAATTTTCTTGTATTTTTATAATTATATTTGTACATACACAATACAAAGCTAATTAATAATATCTTGAGACATTCTACTTCTTGTTATATACCGACATATTAGAATCAGATACATTTACAACCAAACCATTTCAAACATAATCTGTGGGTTCGAAAACATATCAGCTACTGACTAATTTTTATGGGGATTTCATATAAAAAATCAAATATTAATTAATACATTATATTCATTAAAAAACTATTCAAGTCAACTTAATTTAATTCATTTTTCTATTAAAATGTACAATTTTATAAATAGGGAAAAAAAAGTTAAGGTACAATATTTAGAAATATTCATCTATTTATCCAATAATAAATATCCTGGGACATTCCTCACACACGGTCATCTGGTCCCAAACTAAGCAGAGCTTGTACCTACTATGGATACCAGATAACTGATATAATACTTTTTTGGATGTGATACGAAGCTTGGGTTTTGGTAATGTGTGATAGGGTCGGCGATAATTCTCACCATATCTCACATTTGGACTTCAAACATCTTCGATTAAATGAGACTACTGGAAAAATTCTTAAAATTCAAGTTTTGGTTCTAATGTCTATTTAGAATAGAAAAAAGTTGAAAAATATCCCAGGAGAAATATTTATTTTAAAAAAATACTGATTTAGTCACCTTTTTTCAGATAATATGATAAAACAAGTTACGAAAAATATCTATAAACAATTATTTATTCAAACTCATGTACACTGGGGACAGATGAAACAATAAATACTTGGAACGTTATGTTATATCAATATTAGTATGGTCTTGAGCTTCGTTTGCTATGTTCAGAGTGAGCTGCCAGCCGGTGGACGCTTCGGGCATATTGGGGACCGATGGGGCATTGTTGGGGACAACTGAGACATTGTTGGGGACAACCGAGACATTGTTGGGGACAACTGAAACAGGGTTAGGGATCGGTGGGACAGGGTGTGGTTGCTCTGTGGTGCGACGATTCTGTTGAGAAAACGAATTTTATGCTGAGAATACATATTACACCTGTTTTTATAAATTTAAAAATATTTATTTTTTTTACTTTTTTTAGGACTGTGCTTGACCGCAATCTCACAATGGTAAATGAGATGTGGCCGAAGGTGGTGCACACAAAAAGCCTAGAAGGAACTGTCGGTACTCGGAACACACCGATAGGTGCTTGGCGACAGATTTTGAACTAGAGGGTGGTAGCCAGCTAGGTGGGTAACTTACCTACCTACACCATGCTATGGTTACCTCACGATGTTTTTCTTCAATATTAAATGATGATATGGTATTTACAGTACGTTCTTACCTTGATCTTGAGATGTACAAGTTTGTTGTGGTTATAGAGAGCCGCCTCGTAGCCAAACGTGGAGGGGCAGTGGACGCACTTGAAGGGACGCTCGCCCGTGTGGGTGCGGATGTGACCTTCTAGAACTTTCTTGGTCTGGGGGAAGTTTAAAATAATAATTAGAATAGAATAGAATAGCTTTTTATTTGACAGTAAAACAATCAACTATGCTAATACATACTTAATTATAAATAATTTATTATACTGCCAAAAAAGGGTAACCGCTCAGCAATATTGTTGTGGTATTAAGCCATAACGCTGATTTTCAGCGGCAACCTTAGTTGACGTTTGGACGCCACTGCTACAGAATGGATGCTCTTAAAAATTTGAAAAAAACAATATGCTAAAATTAAATATAAAGTAATTATAACAGTGAGCAGCAATTAACACAGCAGAAATAAATAACTTTCCTAAATTAATACCGCAGCCAAATAACATTAGGAAGGGGGAAGGGTCGGTAACGCGTGAGTGATGCCACGTGTTGCAAGCGTTCATATGGCTACGGTAATCGCTTACCATCAGGCGGACCGTATCCTTGTTTACTAATTTCGTGGAATAAAAAAAGGATTAAGATTATGAGTATATTATGTTTAAAGGTCTAGATCTAGAGATTAAACATAACAAATTAACTTGAACAAATTTTCAGGCTAGACCCTGAAAATTTTGGTTGTTTTGTGTTTTTTATTGTAACATTCAAACCCGCGACTCGGCATTCGACATCACTGCCACTGAGCTATCATCACTTTATGCCAAGTTTTATCAAAATCCGTTCAGCAGTTATTACAGAGCTCAGCGGTAACATGCTTACATACAGAAAAAATATAATGTAGAAGTCCTGGTAATCGAATTCGCAAGTACAACTCATGCCTAGTACGAACAACTAAAATAATTAATAAGCATACTCATTATTACTATTAAAATAGAGTGGATACAAGAAAATACCCGTTGGTGAAAGGAAAACATCAACGAAACTTTTTAACTAATATAAGGTGGTGGCTCAGGTATCCTTGTCACCCTTACGCGGACAATAACAAAATGAGAATATCATTTAGTATTTAACGTTTCGCTGAGAACGCAACCATAGCTCGTTTAAAATAGGGTTAACGACATGTAGCGGTACAATAAAGGAACATTTTTGAGTCAGTTTAACGCCATCAAGTTGCCAAATTACGTATAAAAAAGCTGTTATTTTGACATTCGATACATACACCAGGCCTGTCCCTAAAGGAGCAATGCCGGAGGGTTGCCACGCGCCCACTGCGAATGACGCGTGGATACTTATAGTATAAAAATCGTGCCTCGCTTTTAGGTGGTTTTGGGCCACAGGCGTGCAGAGTTGAATTGTATATTAATTTATTGTTTTTTATGCGGGATTATTGATTCATGATAATGTAGTATAGTATGGTACTGACCGAGTAAGCCTTCCCGCACTTGTCGCACACATGGTTCCGGAGCGCGCGCGCGGCGCGGTGGCACATGCGCACGTGCGTGCGGAGCGCCGGCCGGGACGAGTACGACTGCACATGTACACACACCTCACAGTTGATACTAGCCCCAAATGACTCACATGTCCCCAACGATATTGAGGCAAAATATACACATGGCACTTGGGGCCAATTGATACTAGTCCCAAATGACTCACATGTCCCCAACAATTTTGAGGCAAAATAGACACACATGTCACTTGGGGACAGTTCATACTAGCCCTAAACGACTCGCATGTCCCCAACAATTTTGAGGCAATATGTATACACACGTCACTTAGGGACAGTTCATACTAGCCCTAACCAACAATTTTGAGGCAAAATAGACACACATGTCACTTGGGGATAGTTCATACTAGCGCTAAATGACTCACATGTCCCCAAAGCTTTTGAGGCAAATAACATTTCTCTATGGTTAATGATTATATCGATAGTATAAGGGAATACTGCAAGAATATTATACGGCAGGGGTAATTATGTATAGTAAGAATTTAATTTAAAAAACTTTATAAATCATTGAAAATATCTGTGGTGCCTTGGTTTCATTAACACTTACAACATCACAGTTATCTATGGTACAGTGGAATGGTGTAATTTTGAGATGGACTCCTAAATTATGTTCGTGTAGTCTCGATGCTTTCGCGAATTTCTTGTCGCAAAGTTCACACGCGTACCTGAAAGAGACACAAGATATGTCAATAGTGGCAGAGAGAAAGGGAACATTTTAAAAACATTACTTACTTGAGTTTAGCTGGATCTATATGCTTCAAATTATACTTTATGTGCTGATAGTACGACATTTTATTCTTAAAATTGAGGTCACACTGGAAAAGAAAAATAAATATTTTAGTAAAATATCAACTCCACAATGTTGTACAATAACTGTATCATAGCGCAATACAATCACATTGCTGAAATATACAGAGATTGGTGAGATTTAGTTGGATTAGAATTTAATTGACGTCCGCCATTTTCTATAAGACAGTTTTTACTTTAAAATAAAAGCTCGACAATGTTATACAACAAGTGTCTCATAGCTCAGTACAATCACATTGCTGAAATATACAGAGATTGATGAGATTTAGTTGGATTAGAATTTAGTTTACATCCGCCATTTTCCATATGACAGTTGCTTTCTTAAAAATATCATCTTCACAATTTTGTACAACAACTGTCTCATAGCGCAATATAATCACATTGCTGAAATATACAGATTGATGAGATACAGTTGGATTAGAATTTAGTTGACTTCCGCCATTTTCTATATGACAGTTGCTTTCTTAAAAATATAATCTTTACAATGTTGTACAACAACTATCTCATAGCGCAAAACAATCACATTGCTGAAATATACAGAGATTGATGAGATTTAGTTTGATTAGAATTTAGTTGACTTCCGCCATTTTCTATATGACAGTTGCTTTCCTAAAAATATCATCTTCACAATGTTGTACAACAACAGTCTCATAGCGCAATACAATCACATTGCTGAAATATACAGAGATTGATGAGATACAGTTGGATTACTTACCTCATGACAATATAGATTGGCGGATTGGTCGTGAGTAACTAGATGAATCTCCATTGCTTTTTTAAATAGAAACTTTTTATCGCAACGAGGACAAGCAAACTCTTTCTCTCCTTTGTGTATACTAAAAAAAAAGTTGAAATTTTTACGTACTTTAGTTTGCGACAAGAATTTTGTCGCGTAATTTTGTCTTTTTTCACACATTTCTAAGGAATACTTACAATAAATGTGTTCGCAGTGAGGTCCTATCGCTAAATGTCTTTCCACACAATTCACATTTTTGACGTTCGGCGTGGACTTTCAAATGTCTGCGTAATTTGCCTAATGTACTGAAAAATACAAATATGGGGCCACTTTGAAATCACAATCTTAATAAATGCTATCATTTTAGAATAATTAAGTGCTTTTGCAATCAAATTACTGTTTCAAATAGAAAAAGGGTTTGACTGTACGGTAGAAAAACGTTATTGCAACTGAAACAATGAACTTGTCGAATGACAACTATAGATAGACATAAATCTGAGATTTACATGAGATTTTATTGTCTTAACTAGCTTTACGTTCGACTAGGTGTGTGGGGGGGTGTGGGGGTGTGTGTGGGGGGGTGTGGGGTGGGGTGTGTGTGTGTGTGGGGGCGTGTGTTTGGGTGGCGTGTGTGAGGTGTGTGTGTGGGGGGTGTGTGTGGGAGGTGTGTGTGGGGGGTGTGTGTAGGGGGTATGTGTGTGTGTGTGTGTGTGTGGGGGGTGTGTGTGTGTGTACTCACGTCTCGACAGCGCCACAGAGCGTGCAGGTGTGTGTGGGCGCGGGGGCGCCGTGCGCGCGCGCCGAGTGGTCGGCCGCCACGTCGGCGCGGGACCACCTGCCCCCGCACACTATACACCGCCATCTATACACACACATCTATCCTTTATTCGGAGTTTACAAAAAAGAAAAAAAGGACGACGAAACTGAAGCTTAAAATACGTTAACTAAAGAAAAAAACAAGTACAGTAGTACCAAACTGATATGGCTTACCGATGTACCTGCGCAGGAGATACTTTTTGTACATTTTCAAAGCGCGGGAAACCGCTATTGGTCGGCAGCTGCCGCCTTGTTAGTGCGCGCCGTGCGGAGGGGCCTCACGCGCGAGTGAGACGGAACTAACAGCTGCAGTGTATTATGAACCTTATAGTAGTGACCTAAGGTTGATTGTAAGTTTTAAGCATTCTTTCGTAAACCTTCGGAGCCATACTTTCTTTTCTATGCGAACGAAGATTCACAACGCGCCTATTCAGTTGGGTAATACTGTACTAACATAAAAAAAACAAATAGTTACTGGCGATTGGCTCTTCTATAGATTCTTTATACAGGGAAAATCATGGTATGGCTATGGACATGTTATGGAGCGATAAAACTAATTGAAACACATCTATGAAGCCTGGGATAACAATCAAAATGCAATTATCATTTTTTGTGATCTATATAAGGCCTTTGATTTTGTTAACCACCGTATTCTACTCCTAAAACTTGGATATTATTGTATTTGTGAAACCACTCATGATCTTGTTGAGTCTTGTTCTACCTTATTTAAGTAATCATCAACAAACATAGGAGTTTGTGATACAACACCCATGGAATCGTTAGTTAAAATTGGGGTACCCCAGGGATCAATACTGTGGCCATTTCTGTTTTTAGAGTATATTAATGATATGCCATCTGATGTGATGGTCTCTCAGATATTGTTTGCTGACGATTCATTTATTCCCAAAGTAGATATAAAAGACAAAGAACTCAATAAATTAAACGAAGTTAATAGTCTCCAAGTGTTTTACTGCAATCTGTAACTAAATTCTAAGAAAACTAAATGTTGAAGATTTTCTCTTCCAAATGTAGGTTAGTAAAATCGTATTTTTTTTACATTGGATAATAAATTGCAATGAGGTTCCCAGATAGAATCTTTAGCTGAAATTTGACGACTTTTGTCTTAATAAGTTAAAAGTGGATGTGGACGTGGACATTGGCCCTGATTCTGTTGTTCACAACTAAACTTATTTTAATGTCACTATATCTCTTTCTAACAAAGAACATAAGAAAAGGATGTAAGAAATTTTGTCCTGTCAAATTAGTCCAATGCTTGTTTTCAATATAATTTTAGTCGCCATCTATCGCGGTTACGCCTAAATACACGCAAAATAAGACGGCAAAGATTAATTTGACAAATTAAAATATGTTCTATCCTTTTTCAATCATGTTCGTAAGAAAGAGATGAGATGTGACTAAAATTAGTTTAGTGCGATTTACAACAGAATCGGCACCAATGACGCTAAGAGATAGGGAAAGACTGGAGCCCTTTGAAATGTGGTGTTGGAGGAGAATAGAGAGGATTAGCTGGACTGAGAGGGTGACGAATGAGGAAGTATTGAGTCGAGTAAAAGAGAAAAGGAACATTATGAAGACGATAGGAGGGGAAACATGTTTGGCCATCTTATACGACACGACGAAATCATCAAAAACATAGTAGAAGGAAAGATAGAGGGAAAGCGAGGAAGAGGAAGACCAAGAATAAGTTACATAGATCAAGTAAAGGCAAAAATAGACGTCGTGTCGTATCAGGAGGCGCAAAATGTTGCTAATGATAGAGCAGAATGGAAAAAGCTACACCGACAAGAGCGCAGCTCTTAAATACAGAAGAAGAAGTTAAAAGTGTAAAGTATTCCAGATATACAGGGTGTTGTTTTGGTCGGCGACAAGCGACCCAGGAGTGGTAGTACAAAAAATACACATCCCAAAAATTTACTTAATTCCATTAAATACTGTAAATGCGTTGAGAAATACCTTATTCAATTTGAAATAAAATTACTGCAAAGTATGGTCACTCGGCACGTGCACGACTAGAGCTAGGCGCAAGCCGCCATCGCCCCACCCCTTTACTCCCTCGCATTCCCGTTGAGTATAAGTCTACACTTTACCTCATCACATGATTTTCCAAATAATATTTTTTTTATTAAAAAAAAATTAAGATTTTTTTAAATGTTTTTTTAGCAAAGTCAAAGTCATTTATTCAATTTAGGCCCCAGATGGGCACTTATTTATTTTATTTATTTATTAATTTAATTCAGATATTAATCATCCATATATTGTTAGTAAATGCTTAAAAACTATGTTAGTAAAGAAAATAAACTTAACTAAAATCATTATTATTTAAGATTAAGAAGTGCGACCCTGGACCCCATGTGCAAGGTGTTCCAGTGACGCACAACTGGACAGTCAGATCTGTATAATATATTGTTTAGGAGGCCGCTAGTACTGTCCCGCACTCGACGCATCAGGGAGGCCACTCTTTTTCTAAGAATTGCTTGAAAACAATATATATTGGCCTCAGTAAACATCCCCGATGCGCTACAGTAACGAGGCAACCCTAGCAGCATCCTAAACCCGTTATTATATTGGATACGCAGGGCATTGAAAGATCTGCTAGAATAATTAACCCACAGGCTGCAGGTGTAAAATGATTGGCAGTATGTATTAAAAAGGGTTTTCTTGACATATTTATTACACCGTGCAAACCTGCGAGCCAGCATATTGCATCTCACCGCCAATGCCCTGCGCTCACGCTCCATATCGAGATCATCTGAGAGATCCTCGGTGACCCAGTGTCCCAGGTATTTAAATTTGGTGACTCTACTTAGGGGAAGTCCCCCGAGTTTTACTGAAGGGACATGTTTAGGCAATTTACTCCCGGCCTTGAATATAAGTAGTTCACTTTTTTTCGTATTATACCTGAGACCATGAGCCTCCGCGTACCTCTCACACATCTCAAGTAGGATCTCAAGAGCCCTGATCGATGGGCTCAGCAAAACCATATCATCAGCGTAGCTGATGTTATTTACAGTTGTCCCATCGATAGAACAACCGACACCTGCTTTGCTGAGCTCACCGATCAACCGATTTACATAAAGGTTGAAGAGCCTCGGTGAGGTGAGACCACCTTGTCTGACACCACACTCCAACCTATACTCCGTCGAGTATGATCCTGCCCACTTCACACGGTTCGTTTGGTTTTGATACCAGTAACTCAATAGTGATACAATCTCCTTAGGAGTACTCGTCTCACTCCGAAGCCTATCCCATAAGACGTTGTACGAGACCAGATCAAATGCCTTCGACAAGTCCAAAAAACATGCATATACTGGTGTTTTTCTCGTAGTATAGTACTGAACCGTATGCTTGAGTCGTAATATGGCAGTTTCTGTTGATAGTCCAGGTCTAAACCCGAACTGAGCATCATGCAGATGAATGTGTTTATCTAGTTGACGATCAAGCAAACCATCCAGCACCTTAGCTACCACAGTAGCCAACGAGATTGGACGGTAATTGTTCCCGTCAGAGGCATCCCCCGTTCCATTTTTTAAAATAGGTACAACGATGGTCTTCATAAGCTCCGGAGGAAGATAAGCATGAGATATACATAAGCTATATAACAAAGCAAGAACCCGTGGCAAATGAACACCTGCATACTGCAAATGCTCGACGCTGAGATCATCATGACCTGGCGACTTACCCCGTGTCATATTTTTAATGATTGACGCAACGTCTTTGGCAGAAAATCTGACTACATCATTTCCCAGACCATCATCAGCGTCGAGCATCTGCTGCACACCTCGTACAGGTGATTCCACTTTAAAACTGTTGTCTAAACAACTCAGCAATCCGGTGGGACTCACACTGACCCTCGACACTAGCAGGTACACACGGTCCAGCTTCCAGATTCCTAGTATGCTTCCAAAAACCCTTGAAATCTTTTGCTTTATGGTGTGTTGCCAATACATCCATCTTTATTTTATTTTCATTATCTTGGCACCACTTAAGCTTATTTTTAAACCGCTTCTTAGAATCACACATAGCATTATAGACATCACCAGACCTAGGTTTACCATGGAGCAACCAGTTCTGAAAACTGAGCCGCGCCTCCTGATGAACATCCTTTACATGCATATTCCATCCAACAATATATTTAGGTCTATGTTTTTTACTTATTTCACACGTAGTTACTGACGCTCCCCTTAAAACATTTACAATTTTATTATATAATTTATCGATAACCGGCTTATGATCTTGAATAATACATAACTTATCTGCACAGCGCATACATTCTTCAGGGAAGTCAATATTTTTCAGTTCCAATGTACATAGCCTACTATATTCCTCTCTCTGTTCTGCATTTCTCTCCCCCCATTTAACCTTGTTACCACTTAAGTCTTTACATAGTACCTTAGGTGGCAGATTACCAAAACTACAATAAATTACTAAGGGTAAATGATCTGACCAGAATACATCATAATGTACATGAATATCTACAATACAACGCCAAGCTGCCTCCGTAGTTAAACAGTGATCAAGCCATCTCCTACAGTCTGTATGAATTTCACTTACATAGGTATAGGTGTCTGACGCTATCTCCAGCTTAATCACGTCAGCACAGAGCCAGCTTTGCTCATCACAAAAATGTGTTAGTTCATTATAAAACATTTCCTTAGGGTGCGCATTAAAGTCGCCGAGAATAATCGCGGATTCAATATTTGAACTCTCAATCACTGCATTTATCTCACTTAACACTTCAGTAAATTCCACTAAATTATCCGCACAGTCTGTTGGCATATACACTGAAAAAATCAGAGTAGATCGCTGCTCCACGTTGACTTTGATAGCTATTAGTCTTACGCTGTTACATGGAACTACGGTAACAGAAGGGAACACGCCTTTTCTCCACATTAACGCGACTCCTCCATAGGGTCGACCACGAAGTATACCTTACCTTATGAAGGTCACATTTACTGAAGTTAGCACCAGTATCATTTGTATTATCGACCCTGAGTCGCTCGTCGCTGACCAAAACAACGACCTGTATATCTGGTGTTACATGACATTTGGTCGAATTCATCATTACACGTATAAATACAAGTAGTAAGCTTACCGGACCCTGTGCCTGCGCAAGTGAGCCGCGAGCGCGGCGGACGAGCGCCCGCAGCGCACGCCGCACACCTCGCACAACATCGGCCCCGCTGACTGTGCACACATTAACAACTGCTTTACAATTTAAAGTAGCCTATACCACTCATAGGGTACTGCAGCTCCATATCAGTAAAGGATTATTTAAGTACAAATCAGGGCCCCTAGACAAGATGTCAGCTATTGACAAAGTGTGCGATCAATTTAAACAGCTCCTTACACCTTGTTATGTACTACACTTTATGGCAAATAAATGAATTTGAATTTGATGATTTTCGACAATCGTCATCGTTATTTAACGATCAACCTTACTCAATACTCAATCATTTATTGCAAAATGTACATTTGATATTTAAAATGTTATAGGTATGTACATATTTACCCTATAATAGGTTGTTGCAATGTATATAATTATTATCCTAGAAAATAAGGAAGGAGGAAGGAGGACGGACCGATATTTTGTAAATAGTTTTAAAATTAAGTACTAAACTAATTGGGCGATAGATTTATTAATATATTACTTATTTAAATTCTGTAAATGGGTCTTGGTTATTGGCCTTTGTATGGGATTGACATTTCGAATCGAAATGTCACGTCTCTTGTGTCACTCCCATACAAAGCTTGATCGTTTACTAACGGTAACGATTGTCGACAACCATCATGTCTAGGGGAGCCGTAAATTCTAACCCCCTTACTCATAAAACGTTACTTAAATAATTTACTGTTTAAATGGTCACGTAAATAACGTCACTCTAATGTCATTGTCAAATAATGTGACATTATTTACGTGACCATTTAAACAGTATATTAGTTAAATAGCACTTTATGAGTAAGGAGGTGTAAGTATAGACCTAATAGCTTCCCGCCGTGGTTATCCCAATGGAGTACAGCATGGGGTTCTTCAAAAAGGGTGTGAAGAGATTTCTGCAGGGTCGGCAACGCGCGAGTGATACCTCTGGTGTTACAAGCGTCCATATGCTACGGTAACTGCTTACCATCAGGCGGGCCGTATGCTTGTTTGCCGCCATAGCGTCGATCCCACAGACATGAGTTCTAGAGTGGTTGACTGTAAGCTATGTGGGGCCTTTGAAAGTTCTGTGTTTGACCGCAATCTCACCATGGTAAGTGACGATGCGGCCGAAGGTGGTAAGCACACAAAGGAAACGCAATCATAATATCGGTCGCAACAACATCTGCTCCGCGCAAAAAAAAAAAAAAATTGAAAAAGTGAAATTTTCGTACATCAAAAATTGTGAAGTGGTTGTGCAAGTACTAAATCACCAGGATTTATGTGGGCAATTCCTAAAGTCAACCGGTTCCAGAGTTAATAACCATCAACTTTGGGATGCTATAACATAGCTGTCTGTGCAGGTACAAAGTGTCAAAATACGTCTTTCTGTTGGCCTAATCAAGACCTATCCGTTAACTTATAAACTGTTTAAATCAGTCCAGAATTAGCGGAGATACAGGTCACAGAAAGTACATAAAGGAACGACCTCAATCTACGTGTTTACAATATTTCCGCCAAATTGAGGTCACACGACGCGACAGCACATTACAGACGTCTTCGATACCGGTGATTCCGCGGCGTACCTACATATTTCGCATCGCAAACAGTTTTGCATAATCTGTGTCACCAGCGATAGGCAGCCACCAACGTCACAGCCACCTACGCTACGTTGCGTCACGCCGTGACGCAAACCTTCCATCAACGTGCATCGTCATCGGCCAGTCGACCTAGCGTCATCACATACCCGAAGAGGACGAAAACAGCCGAAGTTTCACTTTTAGAAATATTTATTTACAAATATATAAACGTTAAATAGTTAATTTAAATAGTATATTATATTATAAAAGTAACAGTAACTAATTATAATCAATAAATAAAAATGTCAACAATAAGTAACGCCTCATCCCGCAAGTCGGCCACGGAGGCTGCCCCCGCGCGATCAACACGTTCGCTAAGGGAGAAGGTCTTGAGTAAGGCCACCGTGGCTAATTCATTAAAGTCAGAGAGACTGACTCGTCCACTGCCCCTTGAGCGAGTGCCTGAGGGCGTCAAATTAACACCCGACAGTGCTCCACTCCCGCCAAACAAAAACTTGTGCTCAAGTGCAGCTGTCGGAACACACCGAAAGGTGCTTGGCGACAGATTTTCAACTTGAGGTGGTAGCCAGCCAGGCGGGTACAACAAAGTACCCCACCACCGTGCTATGGTTTCCTCACGATGTTTTCCTTCACCGAAAGCTCAAGCTCATTGTAGGATTCGAACCCGGGACCTTCATCTCGGTATCCGACGTCAAAGTAAAAAAAGTGTATGATGTGCGATCAGTAGCGAATATTGCAGAACTCTAGACTGCTTGCTGTGTGCACAATAGTCAAAACGGAATGCAGAACTCGGAACTCTAAAACTCTCTCTGTGGGATCGACGCCTAAGATACCACTGAGGTGGCAAACAAGCTTAAAGAAAAAAAACAGCTTGCCTAGGCTAGGCTTATTGGTCTGCGTCAACACAAATGATTAAGAACAATACAGGGCCAGTAGACAAGATGCTTATCGACAATCCCATACAAAGGTTGATCGTTTACCAAGAAGTATAAAGCCCGTGGAGTGCGCGTCGACACTTTGTTTCAAACACAACTCACCGTTTGCTATGGGGGAACCGATTTGATTGGCAGGCACAAAGGAGACTGGTGGTCACTTATAATTTGTTTAGAGTTTTGTAATCGGTTTTGATTATTGTATTAGAAATAACAGCAAACGTAAAAGGGGAATGGTCTGCGATGCTGAGATTATAGGTTCAATTTGGTAATATGATTTTAAAAGCTAATTTTATAAATATTTCCTAGATTTTGAAATTAATAAAGACTTGAGTACGTTTCTCCTATATTCTTTTTTGGAATTTCATTGTTTTTTGTAATAAATCTTCGTCTGTTATCAATAGAATTAACGAAAATTAACATATGTATAATAAATTATTTATAATTAAGTATGTATTAGCATAGTTGATTGTTTTACTGTCAAATAAAAAGCTATTCTATTCTAAAAAGCTATTCTATTCTATTCTATATGCGCTAGAAATCCTATGTTTGGCGAGTGCGGTCCGCACGCGCTCTCCACGGGTATTATACTTCTTGTCGTTTACTAACGATGCGATTGTCGACAACCATCTTATCTAGGGGGGTTGGAATATGGTTAGACATACCGGTTCATGTTTCTTCCGATGATTGTCAAGTTTTGATTTATGACTGAACCCAATGACGCAATCGAAGCATTTGTACTGGAGACGAGTGAACGACGGACTCGTCAGGGTCTGCTGCCGTTCCTCGCCCACCTGTGTGATGTCACAGACATAAAGCTATATAGATAACGCAAGTCCATCCGCATTAAAACCAAGCGTGTAATTTTTTTTGTACCTGCCATAATATCACAAGATTGATTTAGTTGGCATTCGATTTTAAACGTGAAAATGAAGCTATCCTATTTAAAAAAAAATATCCTGGGACATTCCTCACACACGCTTAGGTATATCATTTTTATTGTTAATTATTTGGAAAAAAAAGTCAAACATAGTCAGATTGTCCAAAAAATATATTAATAATTGGACTGTTTTACAAAAACCTTAAACCGACTTCAAAGTCCACTAAAAAGTAATCAAATCCTGATCTGATGACAATGGGACCAAACGGGAAGCGTACCCTTTCAAATAAAAAAAGAATTTTCCAATTCGGTTAATAAATGACGGAATTATGCGGTAACAAACATAAAAAAAAAATACATTCGAATTGAGAACCTCCTCCTTTTTTTGAAGTCGGTTAAAAATGTAACCTTGCTGAGTTTCTTGCCGGATTCTTCTCAGTTGGAGGCCGAGTTCTGAACCGGTGGTAACTTCAGTAAATGTGACCTTCATAAGTGCCTTTCTGGGGCCTAAATTGAATAAATGGCTTTGACTTTGACTTTGAAAGTTAAGCAACCACCGTCGTGGTCGGTACCTGGATGGGTAACCGCCTAGTGGTATTTCAAATCGAGCGTTTCCGTGCTTCGGAAGGCACGTAAAGCCGTTGGTCCCGGTTATCACTTAATTGTGATAGTCGTTAAGCTAGTTGGATGCCTCCTAGGCGGCTTGAAAAATTCCAACAGTAGGTTGACCACTAGCCTACCTCCACCGATCCGCAGTGGACACGCGTGGTGGAGTATTGCCCATTCCCTTTCACCCTCATTTGTGAAAGGAGGCCTGTGCTCAGCAGTGGGACATTATAGGCTGATGATGATGAACGCAAGTCCCTCCATCCGCATGAAAATCAAGCGTGTCACTTTTTTTGTACCTACCATAATGTAACAAGATTTAGTTAGGCTGGCATTTGATTTTTAACGTGACAATGAAGCTATCCTATTTGTCAGCTAAACACATCCCTCGCTACACATCTCTGGTGGACATGCAGCCGCATGCGAGTTCCCTTTCCGTAAGAAACAGTTTCAAAAGAAGAACATTGTACCCCATTATTGCACAGATTTTGACAGGCGAAGTACATACACTCGCTTCATCTATTTAGATGTATATCTGTGGTAATGGCATAGTATGATGGTAACCAGAGTTATAGACTAGAGTATGATCCGTAAGCACAAATTCGGTCCAAATGCCTTGAAGTGCGCGTACATAGTTTGAACGATTAAAATACGTATAATAAATGCCAATTTCTCGTATTTATCGATACTTTTATCGAGAACAAATGACAAGGTATCTATATCGACATTTTGTCTGACTGTAAATCAACTAGTGTACCCTTACCCCCTTATTCATAACTAGCGACCCGCCCCGGCTTCGCACGGGTGCAATGTCGTAATGAGGTGTCGATAGATTTTCGCGCCGTACCCTACCCCGCCCTGCCCTGCCCTTACCTGCCCTGCCCTACCCAGGCATGCCCTGCCCTGCTCTTACCTGCCCTGCCCTACCCAGCCATGCCCTGCCCTGCCCTACCCAAACCTAACCTAACCTATCCTACCCTGCCCTGCCCTACCCTACCCTACCCTACCCTACCCTACCCTACTCTACCCTACTTTACCCTACCCTACGGATATGAAAAATAGTTTACGTCCTATTCTCAGACCTACTGAAAATACACACAAAATCTCATAAGAATCGGTTAAGCCGTCTCGAAGGAGTTTTTTACAAACACTGTTCTAATACTTACATTTTTAAACTCGTGATATCTTTCGAATGGAATATCCGAATTGAATAATTCAAAAAGTTATACAAAGGTATTGAAGCAGTCTTGAATATGAATTAATTTATTTTGATAAGGATTAATACCAAGATACAAATAAAGAGCTTTTTCTAGCGGCGGCATTTCAATTAAATTTTTAAAATAAAAGAACACTTATTGTGGCATAACTATAATAGTTAGACATATACTGTCGCGACACTTTTTGTAAATAATGATGTGTTCTACAAAGTCGTAGTACATTACTTTATTCTATCATCAATAGTTTTTGCAGCGCACGCGATGTAATGAATATTTTAAGTAATTTTATTACACCTTGTAATGTTTTCACACCCAAATTTTTTTGAAAATATAATATAGCCCAGGGATAGTGTAGCTACCCAACAGTGAAAGAATTTTTCAAATCGGTTCAGTAGCTTCGGAGCCTTTTCAATGCAAACAAACAAACAATCAAATCTTTCCTCTTTATAATATTAGTTTAGATAAAGTTATCAAACGTTGATTAGCTAAAATTCCGACGTCTTTATCTGACTCGTGACATTTGGTGATCGAAAGAGTGAGACGGGGCACACTATTACACTGATTTAGCTAAAAAGCTATTATGAATAAGGGGGTTAGTGTACAATAATTATATCTGTGAACCTATAATCGCCAGTTTTCATGTAATTTGACACTTGATAGACACGTCTATCTAAGTGCCAAATTCATCTCGTAAAACTTCAAACATTTACCAGCATCCTGACTCTACTGTTAAAATAGAGGGGACACTACAAAAATATCCTTTCGGTAAAGGAAAACATCAGCGAAACGAGAATTACATTTAGTACTTAACGGTTCGCTGAGAACGTAACCATAGCTCGTTTAAAATAGGGACAACGCCATCTAGCGGTGGGAAAAAGCAACATTTTAATACGTTGGCTCGCGGTTAAAAATATAACAATGACATCATTTGTTATAATAGGACGCGCGTCCCTCGCGAGAACAAACGGGTTAAGAGTGCGTACAAAGCCAGATAAATATGGCAATGTCAGATGAAACCAACTTATGTCTAATCTTCGCGTGGAGATGAGACGGAAATAGCGTGTTTCGCGGAACAAAAATGAACTTAGCGCTTCTTATCTAAATAACTCGTAAAGTATAGAATATTATAAAAAAATCGTTAGTAGCAGCCCTAAGTACTCAATACTCAATACTCAATCATTTATTGCAATTATGTACATTGGGTATTTAAAATGTTATACATAATTACCCAATAATAGGGTGTAGCAATTTAATATAATATTCTTATGCTAGAAAAGAAGGAAGGGGGACGGACCGATATTTTGTGATACATCGTTTTAAAATGAAGTACTATTAAATAATTGGGTGATAGATTTAATATTATATTATTTAAATTCTGTGAATGGGTCATTTATGAAATCATTTAGACAATAATAACATTTTTTAATTAATAGATTTTTTATGCGCCTTATAAATATTTTATCATTTTGCTCCTCTTTAAGTTTATCCGGTATTTGATTAAAGATTTTTATGGTCATAACATTTGGACTGGCACTGTGCATTTTTAATTTAGATGACGGCAATATTATTTTATGTTTAAATCTCAATGCGTGCCGTCGCGTTTGATCAGCTTGCTTTGTATAGAAATGTGGGTATTTTCTAACGAAACTACACGCTTCTAATATATAAATAGATGTCAAGGTGAGGATTTCGTGTTTTATGAAGTGTGGTTTGCAAGTTTCGGGCTCTTTTATGTTTGCAAGAATGCGAATGCATTTTTTTTGGGAAATAAAAATGTCTTGTGCATTGACACTATTTCCCCATAGAAGGATACCGTACCGGAGCCATGCATATGCATACGCGTAATACGCTGTTTTGGCTGTTTTGAGATCTGTAGCCTTCCGTAGTTCCCGAAGTGCATATGCAAAGCTTGAGAGTTTGCTTTTTATTTTGTGGATATGATCTTTCCAGTTTATATTGGTGTCTATGTCTAAGCCTAATAAACTAAACGTATCAACACATTCTATTTTAATGTTATTATAAATGAAATTTATGTCAAGTGGGGATTTTTGGTAAGGTCTAAATTGCATAATTTTTGTTTTTGAAAAGTTAATGTTTAGATTATGATCATTCATCCAATTTACTATATTATTAAAAATGTCAGAGAGGTTTTGATTTAAATTAAAATTATCATTGCAAGATGTCAAAAGAGAAATGTCATCAGCGAATAGTACACAAAATTCTTTTATAACTTTTGGAAGATCATTTATATAAATTAAAAATAGGATACAGCCGAGGACACTTCCTTGGGGAATCGAACTGTGGGTTTGCAAGGTTTTTGATCTAATCGTATCTATTTTACCGGTTTTAAAATTAAAAGTTTCGATTTCAACAAACTGCTCACGATTTTCTAAGTACGAGCTGAACCATCTATGAGTTATTCCACGAATTCCAATGTCATATAGTTTAGCTAGTAATATTTTATATTGTACTTTATCATATGCTTTTGTCATGTCTAATAAAATTCCGATAGCGTATTTATGTCCGTTAATTATATTTAGTACTTCCTGTATGTATTTATAGATAGCCAGTATAGTCGAGCGGTTTTTCCGGAAGCCATTTTGAGAATTGTCAAAAATTTTAAATTTTTCGCAAAAGGAATTTAATCTACTTTGCATGACTTTTTCAAATATTTTTGACGAGGTTGGCAGAAGAGCAATTGGCCTATAGTTGTTTGGGTCTAGTTTGGAACCTTTTTTATGAATTGGTTTAATAATTGATATTTTAAGTAAATCTGGAAATTTGCCTTCTTGAAAAGATTGATTAATTAGCAGGTAGTATGGCAAGGTTAATTCTTCAGCGCATTTTTTTATTAATACAGGTGGAAGTTCGTCTATACCGTGGCTATATTTGCTTTTTAAATGTTTTATCGAAAGATATATTTCGCGAGGTTCAACTGGGCTTAGGTACATCGTGTTTTCAGTGCGAGTAAGCGACGGTGGTGGCCGGTGTATTGTATCCCCACCGCTCACTCTCCCCACCGATGCGAAAAACTCATTGAAAAGGTTTGCTACCTGGATCGGATCAGACGTTATATTATTGTGGATTTTTAATTTAATATTATTTTTACATCTTTTTACGTTTTTATTAGTGCGGCTTTTTATTATTTTCCACATGGTTTTTGTTTTATTTTCTGAATTATTCATTTCTGTAATATATTGTATTCGTTTAGATTTAATAACGGTCTTTTTAAGTATTTTAACATATTTATTATAATGATTAGTGAGAATTTGATTTTTACTGTAAGTAACAATTGGTTTTAAAAGTCGCTTATTTTTACAAGAATTTTTGATACCTTTAGTTAGCCAGTTGCATTTAGCGTTAGTTTTTAATTTTATAAGTTTTTTTGGTATGCATTTGTTTAAAATTTCAGTAATTGTTTCATTAAATAAAGTATAATTTTCATTAACAGATTTTTCTGTGTTTAATAAGCTATTCCAATCGACGTTTTTTAGTTCATTTTTGAATAGGTCTATATTTTGTGTATTGTATTGTCTTTTGTCTATTTTCCACACTTTAGGTTTAATTTTTACATCGGATTTATTTTTTAATTTTAGTATCACACCTTTATGATCCGAGAAACCATAGTCGTGAACACTTGTATTTATGATATTTTTATCGAAGTTTGTAAATAGTAAATCCAAACAAGTTGATGTAGTTTTAGTTACTCGTGTAGGTTCGTTTACATATTGATTAAAATTGTATTCTAACATGAGGTTTAATAACGAATTTGAATAAGCATTATTGTCTAAGATATTTATGTTGAAATCTCCACCGATTATTACGTTCATTAAATTATATTTCTTATTTATCAGTTCTAATACTTTTTTTAATTGATTATAAAATATATCGGTCTGCCTGCCAAGTCATATGTAAGTGATATTATATATCGAATTTTTGTCTTAAATACACCATGAACGAATAAAAACGAAAATTCATTATTATTAGAGGTATCTTTGTGATTTTTTTCCATATAGGAATTTTCATTCCATTATGTTTTTCTTCAGATAGAACCCTCGCGTATATAATGAAAATACCCATATAAAAATATTTTTTCATTTAAATACTATTTACTTGGGTAAATTTCAATTCTAAGATTGTTATTTTGCTTTATACGTACTCTTAAGCGAGTTTAACGGTATCAAGCCGGCAAATAACGCATTAATTCTACGTAAAAATAAATTATTTTTACATTACACAATATTATTTCTATAATATTATTATATTGACTTTGGTCCAAGTACGAAATTTCATACAAAATAAGTGTTTTCAACAAAGATTTTCTCCAGTTAAATATTAGCTTTTTGCACTGCATTTGATATCGTTTGAAAGCTAAAAGTGCCCGCTTGAAGACGGTGTTGTCATATTAAACGTGGAAACGTTAATTATTGCCATTTAAAAGGTGTTAAAATTTTATCTTCATAGAAAAATTTACTTGGCACTGGTGCAGATTCTGTTGTTTACAACTAAACTAATTTTAGTCTCACTATGTCTCTTTCTAACAAAGAACATAAAAGAATGTAAGAAATTTAGTTTTGTCAAATTAGTCCAATGCTTGTTTTCAATATAAAAGTCGCCATCTATCGCGGTCACGTCTAAATACCCGCAAATGAAGACGGCAAAGACTAAATATGTTCTATCCTTTTTCAATAATGTTCGTAAGAAAGATATGAGATGTGACTAAAATTAGTTTAGTGCGATTTACAACAGAATCGGCACCACTCCTTCATCACAAAAAAAAAAGATTTTTTATTTATGATATATGTGTATGACCGTGGTATGACCCTCATAGAAATCTTGTTAAATGTTATTCAAACGATTTTGTTAAGGTGTCTCTCGCTATATACGCAAAATCTAGTAACTGTGACCATTTGAGTATTTTCCCAGCCAATGGGAAAATTCCCGGGTTTTTTCATGCCTGGGTCAAAATATAATAATTCTAATTAGTCCGTCAGTTAGATTATCAAAAAATAATGGACACGTATTTTTTGCTTTACCAAATCATTAACAATTGACGAAGATAAAGCGCGACTAAGTTCTGTAGTGGGGGCTCGTGACGTCACTTGTTACTAAACAGTGTACCACACCGTGACGTCACGCGGAAGTTCAACACACGGGCTGCATTCCGAATTACCGCTGTAATCGATTTGAGCGTGCTTAAACCCGTTCCATATTACCGTGAGCGCGTTCACGATGTCCCGTGAAACGTCATAGATGACGTCATGACATGCGCCATCTTGCGCTCACACCGACCATGCCCTAAACTGATATCACTGTGAGCGCTGTCAAAAGTGACGGCAAAAATCTAATAAGATTGTTGGTTTTCTATTTGGCAAAGATACTTTTTATGATTTTATGAGAGAAAAATAATAAAAAAAGCAGATATTCCTTTTTGCCAGTCAACTTATAAAAGATATAAGGAGTCCTAGCGCATTAATAATTCAGATTTTAATTAAATTCTCAAATGTTCTGTTTTGAATACTGTGAGCGCGTTCACGGGCGTTCCGAATTGTTGATAGTTCTCAGCTGTCATAAGCGTGATATCTAATTCGGTACGCAAATTATTGCTGTGATCGCTGTCATCGATATTATCCATTTCGGAATGTACCCACGATATCTTCGTATTTTTTTGTTTAATTGACAAAAGAAAAAATACGTGTCATATATTTTTTGATAATGTAAATGACGGACTAATTAGTTTTTTTCAGGAAAGTAGCCTATTTTTTAAATGTTATTTACATAACTCCGTCATTTATTAACCGATTTGGTTTGAAAATTCTTTTTTTATTTTAAAGGGTACACTTCCCGTTTGGTTCCATTGTCATCAGATCAGGATTTGATTACTTCTTAGTGTACTTTGAAGTCGGTTTAAGTTTTTTGTAAAACAGTCCAAAACAAACATACCTCTTTCCAGCTTAATATAACCATTTCAAGTTGTCCACTAGGTACATTCAACTGCTGCAACTTCTTCTGTATCCTAGCGTTGTTCACTACTCCGTACTTCTCCTTCTTTCTCCGTCTCTTCTTTTCTTCTTTCACTTTCTTTTTCTTTATTGTTACTTCTGGAAAGGTATTTAAATGAGGTTATTTAGTTATTCGTTTTTAATTTGTATAGGCCTGTGTTTGACCACAATCTCACCATGGTAAGTGATGATGTGGCCGAAGGTGCACACACAAAGATAGACAATTCATATATATAGGTACATATATATATATTTATTAATATAGGTATATATTTTTAAGGCGATGATAGCTCAGTGGTAGAGACGTCGGATACCGAGACGAAGGTCCCGGGTTCGATTCCTACAATGAGCTTGAGCTTTCGGTGAAGGAAAACATCGTGAGGAAACCATAGCACGGTGGTAGGGTACTTTGTAGTACCCGCCTGGCTGGCTACCACCCTCAAGTTGAAAATCTGTCGCCAAGCACCTTTCGGTGTGTTCCGACAGCTACACTTGAGAGCCAGTTCCTTCTAAGCTTTGTGTGCTTACCACCTTCGGCCGCATCATCACTTACCATGGTGAGATTGCGGTCAAACACAGGCCTATAAACGGTAAAAAAAAAACAATTAAAATGTATAACTGAATATAATAATGCATTATGATACATGTGTGCAAAGTTGGTAATTACTAAAGACCGGATTATATGCATTTGCATATTTAAGAGTGCGTACCAAGCCAGAAAAATATCGCAATGTCAGATGAAACAAACTTATGTCTAATCTTCGCGTGGAGATGAGATGGAGATAGCGTGTTACGCGGCACAAAAATGAACGAAGCGCTTCTTATCTAAATAACTCGTAAAGTATAGAATATTTAAAAAAATCGTTAGTAGCAGCCCTAGGTCATATGTTAGTGATATTATTTATCGAATTTTTGTCTTAATTAGATACACCATGAACGAATAAAACCGAAAATTTATTATTAGTAGAGGTAGCTTTGTGATTTTTTTCTATCGAGGAAATTTCATTCCATTATGTTTTTACTCAGGCAGAACCCTCGCGTATATAATGAAAATACCCATATAAAAATATTTTTTCATTTAAATACTATTTACTTGGGGAAATTTCAATTCTAAGATTGTTATTTTGCTTTATACGCAGCCTTAAGCGATCTTCAACGGTAATAGCATATTTTACCTAAGATCTAGTTATGATGCATATTATTGATACATATACAATATTTATCGAGCGAGCGACATATGTGCTAACATAGCACCCAAGCTCTAATTCTGCCTGCATACGTCAGTGTATGTGGAGCGATCCATTTCCACTTATAAAAAATATTTTGAATTATCGAAGACACAATCTTACCACTGAACATTTGGAACAATACTTGATAGTTCACGTTTACAAAAATATTAAATACTAGCTGACCCGCGCGGTTTCACCCGCGTTCCCGGAATAAAAAGTAGCCTATGTCCTTCTCCATACCATAGGCTATATGCATGCCAAATTTCATCGCGATCGGTTCAGCAGTTTAAGTGGGAAAGCGTAACAGACAGACAGACAGAGTTACTTTCGCATTTATAATATTAGTTAGGATTGTAAATGTAATGTAATGGTACTGTACCTATTATCGTATATCAATGGATAATTTACTAAATGTAAGCTGATTTTGAAATAAAAAAAAAATGAATTCACTTTTCTTATTTTTTGGGTTAACTTATCATTTAATTTCGCATATTCTGCCGATTTTCATGCATATTCTGCCAATTTTCATGCATATTCTGTCAAGTTTCATGCATATTTCAAGCATTTTTCAAGCATATTTGCATGCATATAACAAGCTTTTTATGTGGTCTTTAGTAGTTACAGACGAGGCGGTATTAAGCGCTTACTTAACATAATCAGGATTATACTTATCATAAAACTGTGCGGTAATGTAAAGTAAAAAGCACTAGTGCGTAATAAGCTGCATTATGATACTAAAAACGGTGCAATAAATGTCACATTACGAGCAAGTGTGTTGAAAATAAATAAATGTAACCCTTACCACTTTTGTCAGTCTTCTTAGGTCTTCCCTTTCTTTTCTTCGATGTTTCTGTCTTCTTCTTGATAGCACCTAGTGGTTCATCGTCAGATTCATTGAAATCATCGCTCAGTCTTCTTTTATCTTTTGACGTAACAGCCTGAGAATTTAAATAAATAAATAAATATCCTGTGACATTCCTCACACAAGGTCATCTGATCCCAAACTAAGCAGAGCTTGTACTATGTAAACCAGACAACTGATATAATACATATACTACTTTTTTGTTTGTAAATACATACTTAATATACATAATTACACCCAGACTCAGGACATACAGACATGTTCATGCACACAAATGGATGTCCTGGGTGGGAATCGAACCCAAGACCTGCGTAGGGATAGGTGGAATCTTAACCAACCACGCCAACTGGCCCGCTAAATATTGAATAATATTTATTTTTAGTATCATAAAGAAAATTCTACTCCTCTATATGTTTCTCTTTCATCTCAAATGTAATTTCTTGTAAGAGTAGTTTATACGACTTAAGTTGCAAACAGGCACGGCCCGCCTGATGGTAAGCGGTTACCTTAGCCTATAGACGCTTGCAACACCAGGGGTATCCCTCGCGTACCGGCAAAGAGAAGTGACAACATTCTGTACTAGTTGTCTGGTCCTCGGTCGGTACTACACTGTGTACTAATTGCCTGGTCCTAGTACTACACTGTGTACTAGTTTTCTGGTCCCGGTACTACACTTTGTACTAGTTGTCTGGTCCCAGGTACTATACTATATACCAATTGTTTGGTCCCAGTACTACACTGTGTACTAGTTTTCTGTTCCCGGGTTCTACACTGTCTAGTTGTCTGGTCCCAGATACAACACTGTATACCAATTGTCAGGTCCCGGGACTACACTGTGTACTAGTTGACTGGTCCTGCGTACTACATGGTGTACTAATTATCTGGTCCCGGTACTACACTGTGTACTAGTTGACTGGTCCTGGGTACTACATGGTGTACTAATTATCTGGTCCCAGGACTACAATACCAGCACAGTGCCTCCTCATGTAGCTCTTGCGACTACACAATACACTACTGATTGCTTAACTTTGCCGATCGTTTAAAAACGGCTAATCAAGTTACGCACAAGCACTTACCCTATATTAATACGTGAAGAGCTATCTTTGTACCCCTTTTTAGGCATAATGGGAACGGAGTATTTGGCATAGTGAATGTTTATATGGAAAAAGTTATTTCAAACTTTTCAGACTAGGTGTAGTTAAAAAAAAACATATACTCACATTAAGCTTATCATCATCATCATCACAAAAAGCCTCGGCTTCAGCAAAATCATCATCCTGCCGCTCAATCTTCACCGTCACAACATTCTCATAATCTTTATCATTTATACATTTATTATCGGAAACACGTCGGCAATTTATCTCATTTTTAAATGAGTTCGTAGTTTCTATCTTAAATGGTAAGTCTAAATGGGTGCTTTCTGTGCTTTTATTTCTTGTTTGTGATATTTCTTGTGAGTCTATTTCGGTTATTGATAGATTTGATAGCGATTTTAGATCTTTTGCTTGGGATATCTGTGAAAAAACATTTACAACCTTGTCATTAAAGGGTTTGAAGATTTTGCATACCTTTAGGCCACATTTTTTTTATTTTTTTCAAAATGGCGGCACACGTTTATACCTATACAGATCGGTTAACTAAATCTGCCACGTTCAACACATTTACACGTGTCGCTTGTGTAGTGTCTGTGAATAAGCGCGCGGCGTCACGTCGCACTGCATGCGCAACATATACACTCTGTCCGTCTCCCTCGCGCGCAGTGTTCGCAACCGTACGATAATTATCGTACATGTGCGATAATTTCATAACTACGTACGATGTACGATGGTACACGACTATCGTACGCAGATTGTACGATAATTTCCATTCTGATGAAAAATTTGATGATTATACAGATAGCCAATAGCGCAATAACAATTACAGTTGTTTTTTAGTGTCAGCACCATCTTTTGGCTCATTTCTTTCTTAGGAACATATTAGGAACACATGCTGTTGCTTCATGGCGTAATCTTGCTTCTGTCTTCCAATCAGCGATCGATATCGATATCGTCGTTCGATGTAGTGGAGTGTTGGCAGTTATTGTCTTTTCGAATTTGTATATAAAATATTAAGTTTCATTGATATTTGTGTATTCTGTTCTCGCAAATATAGAATCTATTCAGTTAAACTTTTAAAAAATATGCTTGTTTACATGTGTCTCTATCTTTTAAAATTATTTTCTTTATAAATTCAAGATGTTGGCGCGAACTATTATTTCTTTTCCATTTAAAAAACAAGTTTACAAGATTTAAACTATAAAGTATTTGCAACATATTATTGTCACGTTTCATATGATTTTTTAAAGTATTTTAGCCATTTTCCTGATGGATACGATAATTTTGATCCATATACGAGCATATACGATAATTTTACGGCCCTGGTACGATAGCTGCCTGGCTTCAGGTTGTGAACACTGGCGCGCGGTCAAACTTCTTAGTATGAAGGAGACAGTTATTCTTTGCTTTTGGTACTGCTCATAAATATAGAGTGGTTTTTTTGCATTCTTCCTATAGAATTGACTGACTGATTGGAAGCAATAATGTAATAAAACATACTGTATCGTGAAAGTGCCACTGTGAATGTGCCAGCTTTAGTAAACTTACCTGTAACTCTTCGTAAAATACAATTTGCTTTTGCAACTGAATAGTCAATGACAAAAAACAAGAAAAAAGTTAGTTTTGAGCCTGGAAATATTTGTTGGGATGTACATAATTTCCTTTATCAAGCAGATGCAGTTTGTTTTGATTTTCTTGGATTTTACGAGCCATAGTTGCTTTATACAAACAAACAAAAATGTCACATAATTTGATATTTATGACTCTAAACAGCAAGAACGATCAAAATTTATTTAAAAAGCCAATAAACAAATTCATCAAAAATTATTTTATCATTCAAATCATTAGTGTGCGTATTTAAATATAATAAAAAATATTACCAACAGAGTTCACAAAAAAAAAGGACTACGTTATTACTCGCGTGGGGCCTGTGAGACCCCAATTTCATTCTCCTACTAAAACCGCTTTAAGCAGCAATGTGCCTGTTACTAGTTTTGAAGGTCACTGCAATTTAGGAAGCTACCAGAAAAACCAAGAAGATGGATTCAAAAACTACAGAAATATTGGGGTCTCTCAGACCCCACGCGAGTAATCAAGGGTTAAATAGCATTTAAAAAAAAAATTTAATGACTGGTTTTCATATTATATGTATTTGATACAAATGAAATGTTTCTTACCATATATTTGATGAGGAATTCGTGCGCCTGCCTCACTTGTCTCATATACTTCAATATCTTGCGTACAAGAGCTACACACTCCCAACATAATGATAACTGATGAATGTGATTCTGAAAATAATTTGTTAACCTTATGAGGGACGCAATTGTGGTATCTATTTTTTTTCCTTTATGTCCATTTTGTTTTCTTGTTATCTGCAGTCTCTACTACAATGGACATTTTTGGCTGCTTTCGCTAGATAATTAGGCGTCGTGTGTTGAGAGAGATCCAGTAATCTCATTCCTCATCAGTTGGCTGATTCTATTGGAATCGGTTTTGTAGGCTAGTTGTGGTGTCTATAACATAATTAATCTAAGCTTGTTTTGAAAAGAGTAGGTAATTGCTGAGTCTATTGGCGGCTCGTCTCAGCAAATACAACCTTCTAATGTATGTATTTACAAACAAAAAGTAGTATATGTATTATATCAATTATCTGGTTTCCATAGTACAAGCTCTGCTTAGTTTGGGATCAGATGACCATGTGTGAGGAATGTCCCAGGATAATTATGTATTTAGAATGAAGTTTGGGATCAGATAGCCATGTGTGAGGAATTTCCCAGGATATTTACTTATTTAGTCCAGCTTTTTGACAAAGTTAATAGCTCAATAAGTCCCATTGTCACAGAAAACAAATAATAGTATCCAATCATTGAGCTATTATTACTACGTATAGAGAAGACGCCACACATAACAACAATGTTCCGTTCAAGTGAGGCCATCCGGCCACATTTGTTGTTGTAGAACGATGAACGAAACGCGTAAGCACCGTGAAAATCACTGTGTTTGCAAGAATAATACTCCTAAAAGCTTTCTGACAGCGCTACGTGTGTCTACTGTATGTTTATACGACTAATAATGTCTCAGCGCCAAAGAAAATGTTATTTGACTCTTAAAAAAATGGTACTTAATCATTACTTATGATAGCTTCTCTATAAATAAATAAAAATAAATAAATAAATATCCTGGGACATACGTAGTAATAATAGCTCAATTTATCGAATAGATATTTTTCAAAGACTGTCCTCATGTTTAGAAAAAGATTGTCTAAATGTCTATCCAAATATCAGGCTTTTATAATGGTGACGTCCAACCTTACGAAATAATCGCCTGGAGACACAGGTTACAAAGACGACAATCAGCTGGATGTTTGGTCTGAGAGTTCACATTGTGAGTAAACCACAGAACGGTAGCTCGGTACTTTGGTAGTACCCCCCTGGCTGTCGACCACCCTCAAGTTGAGAATCTGTCGCCAAATGTCAACCAGTCTCTTTCAACAGTAGCACTTAAAAACAAGTTGCCTTCTTGGCTTTGTGTTTATCCAAGATTGCTACAGAAGCTAGGAAATATGCTTGAGTTGTCAGTCAACTTGTTGAATTGCCTAATTGTTGAGAAATCTTTAAATTAATACTTACGATAGAATCGACAATTCCTCGGAAGAAATTCTTAACTTCTTCTTCGTAAATCAGCGTTAATTTCCTATCAGAGCTTAGACAACCTTCACACAATGAACTGATAGGGATATACCTGAAGTCGGCACTCATTTTTATGTAATAAAACTTGTAGAAAATTGTAAATAAAACAACAAAACATTCTCAGCATCCAAAAGCTGTCAAAAACGTAGACTTGACGTAAACAGTGTTGCTACATCGACCGACCTCGATAGCTGATATTCAGTAACAGCTACGGAGTTATCATAGGATTTTTTGTAGAAGTAAAAATCTATATGGTTATCAGTGTTATCACTGATATCATCAATATTATTGACTGATAGCGCTATCAACATTACCTTGCATTTGTATATGTTACCGGCCAAACCCGATTTTAGGCTAAACTAGTTTGGCCTAGGCCAAACTAGTTTAGCCTAGGCTGAACTAGTTTATCCTACCGCACTTCAGGATAAATTGGTGCCTATCACCTATTCAATACGTGTAGGGAAAATAGGTAAAGAAAACTTGTAAGTAAAATAATTAAAATTTAAAGAATTTGCCAGAGACAATTATACTTATTTTTGCAAAGTGTACTCTGATGGCACTCAGAGTTGCAGAGCACCATTTTTTCTTGCAATTGCATTTGTTTGTTGTACAGAAAGATCGACAAATACCTAACATAAATATCGAAATAAACACTAGCAAAGAGACTCAATAGAATAAAAAAGAAATAAGTAGGTGGTACTTCTGGAATCGGTATTCTGGCTCAATCATTGTCGACTACGAGTTCAGACTAGGCCATACCAATTTATTCTAAAGTGTGGTAGGATAAACTAGTTCAGCCTAGGCTAAACTAGATTCTCCTACCGGACTTAGGATGTACCAGTTTGGCCTAGTCTATACCGGTTTATCCTATCGCGTATAGGAAGAACTAGTTGGGCCTAGGCCAAACTAGTTTAGCCTAAAATCGGGTTTGGCCAGTAACATATACATAGATAATATCGTACACTAGTTGAATTGATGTCAGAAAAAAATTCTTGTCATTTGTTCTCGGTAAAAGTATCGATGAAAAACGAGAAACAGACATCCATACTAATCCATACTTATTACTTATCCTTTCCTATCCTAACTTCCTAATTATCCTATTATAAATGCGAAAGTGAATTTGTTTGTTTATTTGTTTGTTACACCTTCACGTCTCAACTACTCAACGTATCGTCATGAATTTTGGCATGCAGATAGCCTATGGTATGGAGAAGGACATAAGCTACTTTTTACCCAGGGAACGCGAGTGAAACTGCGGGGGATAGCTAGTTCATATAAGTAAGTAGTCGTTCAAACTATGACCGCGCAGTTAGTATCAAGGAGCGTTGCACATACCCGTACTAATGGCACATACTCTAGTACAGACGCAACCTTTAATATTCTAATTCTATGGTTCTAATATTATAAATGGGAAAGTATGTTTTTTGGTTAGTTCTTCTTTCAGACAGCAACACATCGAACGTGATAGACGTACAGAGAAAGGTTATGGGTCAACGAGTGATATATCACTCCGCGGAACTTACTATCTTATACACCGTGAATTTTTATACGTCTTAGAAACGAAGCCTACATAATGTACCCAATGACTAGGTACTAATGATTAAGAAAAAAAATTTTTTGATCATTTGTATATTACAATTTATTAGAATTATGAAAAATCGAGTTAACAAATTAAAGTTTACGTATAAAATGGTAGAAAATACTAACCCAGAGCACGAGTCGAGTAGACTGCGCTCGTAACAGGGTGTTTAAAACTACGTCATGCGTCATAATGAATAATATTTGTTTTTTTTTAATTACACAAATATTTAAAAAAAAAATGTGGGCTGGGTTTCTAAGACCAATTAAAAGTCACGGTGTATAATGAAATATAGTTGTTGTCTAACTAAGGTTCAGTTTGATTGGTTTCTCCATATGACTTGACACTGCTTAGAGTTAAGACATGACGTTTTCGTGCACATGTTTTTTTATACTCTACATTGATTATATACCTAACAAGCTATCACATGAATTACATGCCGCACCAGTAACATTAATTTAAAACGCCTGTTATACAGGTTGTTGTTTTGGTCAGCGACGAGCGACTCGGGGTCGATAATACAAATGATACTGGTGCTAAAAAAAATATAAAAAAAATACTTTATTTTTTTTTAATAACAAAAATAAAATTTTGAAAATCATGTAATAAGCTAAAGTGTAGACATAATACTCGACGGGAGTACGAGGGAGTAAAGGGGTGGGGCGATGGCGGCTTGCGCCTAGCTCTAGTCTGTGCACAAGCCTAGTAACCATACTTTGCGGTAATTTTATTTCATATTGAATAAGGTATTTCTCGACATATTTACAGTATTTAATGGAATTAAGTCCATTTTTGGGGAATATATATTTTGTACTACCGCTCCTGGGTCGCTTGTCGCCGACCAAAACAACACCCTGTATATCAGGCTAGGTGTCTGGCTAGATTTTCAACATGAGGGTAGTAGCAGGGATCTTCACTCTACGGTAGTAGCTGATTGTTACCTTATTGTAGCAAATGCATGATATTCCATTATTTTGTGATAATAATATATCTTTTCATAATAAAACTCAAAAATTAATTGTACATTTTATTCATAAGTTTCTGTATTAAATTACACATAACAAATACAAAATAATAATTTTGTACTTATATTGTACTCACATCTCATTCGTTATTACAATAATTTAAACATACACCCAGCAATACTGTAATTCTTATTTAACTAAGGTTTAATGGTTTAAATAACTTTAAAAATAAATTAAGAACAAAAAAATGTTTGAAAAACATCCGAGTTTTTTCGGATCTAAGCTCTAGATCTGTCAAACTAGGGATGTGCTTCAAACGGATTATCGATGGCGCTAATTCGTATTTTAAATTCGCTTTTTAAAAGACGACATGATTTGTATACCATCGTCTTTTATGGCATGGAATATAGGAAATGGCGCCAGTGAGCTGCTTATTATTATTTGTAACAGTTGTATAAAAATAACAGGTTATAACAGGTATAGGTTATATCTAGTTATTTTATTCTTTAAGTTTTCAATTGGATATAAAAACCACTTATGGAAAAGAAAACCTAAAGAATACATAGATTTGATTTATATAGCTTCTATACGCAACGTAAAAATATTGTTTTATTGTTTATGATTTGTTTCAATATAAAATTAATATTTTAATAAAGCCCACTGGGTAAAATCAGACTAGAGTTACAACATTTAAACCCAATCATGACTTAATCCTATCACCGAAATCTTTCTTACTATCACTGTACTGACCGATATTTTCACTAATACTAGTCGCTACTGATATTTCAGTAACAGGTACAGATTTATCATCGGATTTTTCGCCGAAATATATAGCTACATCGTTATCACCGATTTCTTCGACTTCTTGAACATTTTCAACCGTAGGAGCTGGTAATACAACACTATGTTGAATGGAGTGTTCTCCTCTCAGATCGCAGTCAGGTATGTCACCTCTGTGTTTGTGTGTTTCAGTCTTTAGTATATGTTTGATATCTTTTGAACTTTGAGTGTCTTGGTCTTTTTCTTTCCTCCTATCTATAGGTTCGTAGCCAGCTGGTAGAATGAGCCCACCATCATTCTTCATTCTATAATCAAAGTTGTTAGATTTTTGAATTTGACTATTGCTTTGTTGTTGATGATTTTGTTGTAGTTGGTAATTTTGTTGTACTTGGTAATTTTGTTGTTGTTGATTTTGTTGTTGTTGTTGGCTTTGTTGTTGTTGATGACTTTGTTGTATTTGATGACTCTGTTGTATTTGATGGCTTTGTTGTCCCTGATTGAGACTCTGTTGTACTTGATGTCCATCCTGTTGTCTTTGAGATGGTTGCTCTATAGCTTGCAAAATGCTGTGCAAAAGTCCTTCTGAGAGTAACTGGTCGTGGGGTATAGTTGGATTGCCATTATCATTATTCGACGATTGTATTTGCAGTGAATAGCTGCCTATGTTACCGTTACCATTTAGAGGTACGTCAGTTTGCTTAATGTTATTTAAATGTCCACCAGCTTGTTGTATATTCTTGCCGGTGCTAGCGAGTTTTTGTTGCAAATTCCTAGTTGCTTCGCTTAGATTCCTTATCTTTTCAGATGTTTCTAATATTTGATTGGACAGGTATTGAGTTCGATCGTCTTGCTTAAACGACTGCTTGTTTATTTCCCTTGAGGACTTACCTTTTTGTGTCGTATCTTTTTCGTTTGGCAAGTTTGTTTGGACTAAAGTATGTGATGCCGTTGACAGGTCTTTGGTACTATACGAAACAGATTCGCTTCCATGCTGTGGTACATTAAAGGAATTATGAGGCGATATCAAAATCTGGTGATTTTTAGTCAACGTTGTCCCCAATGAACTCAAACTAGCCACGTAATCAGACGCTAACTCCTGAGGTATTTTATCCCCGTATTTTGCAGCTTTGAGAATCGCTTCGTGGTACGGGCAGTGCTTCAGAATAGCTGCTGCATCTAGATTTGATAAATTAGCTAAAACAGTTCCATCTATAGTAGTTGTTACAGAATTAGTATTTGATCCTGAAGCTGTATGATCACCTACGGTCAATAGAGGCACGGAATAAGAATCTATAGGTGAACCATACAAATTGCTAGGTTGCGGTTGATGCTGGAAACTGATCGGGTTGCCTGAATGTGGTAGACTGTAGAGATTTGAAGGTTCTATCGATAGAGATACTCCATGAAGTGATGTTTGCTGATTTACATCTTTTATCTCTCTGATTGGTGGAGGTAGGTATGAGGGTCCATGAGTCAAATGATCGATTCCATGGACATCCTTCCCATGGGTAACTTTACCGACATGTTCTATTAAACCTTCAGGGACTGAGTCTCTGAATTGTATCGGGTTTCTTGGCGTATTACCACCGGAATGACCGCCTCCTGAATGAGTGCCGTAAGGTATAGGTAAGTTTGCTGGCGGAGGTCTTGGTGGAGCTCCGTATTGGCTGCCTGGTGGTACGCCATATACTCCCGAAGGTGGCACTAAGCCTTTAGCTCCTTGCTGTCTTGGTGATGGATACGGGCCATTCGATAAGGAATCTAAAGGCGGAGCCCCATAAGTATCAAAAGGTTTCTCCAGTCCTGAAGGTAAAGATGATTGGATAAAAGCGAGATCTGATTGTGGGTTATGGTTATGATTCTCAGTGAAGTGTGCTTCAAAAACTGTCTTCGATTGATCAATGTGGTTGGAATCTCCGCCAACCAAAGAATTCAAGTCAATGTTTGCTAAAGCGTCTTGGTGTAACGTATTGGATATTTCATCGTGGTGGACATTGGAGTAGCCTGTCGTAATCTGAGCACTAGAGAACTGTTGGTGCTGATCAAAGTTGGGTAGAGACTGCTCGTCCACGTTGATATGGATTTCGTGGACTGGAGGTGGTGGAGGAGGTGGTCCATACTGATCACCTATACTTTGGACATCTGCAAAAGGTTTTGATACCCCAGGAATTGGCTTCCAGCCGTCGTATAGTACATGAGGTGGTGTTGGTGGAGCAGGAATACCAGGATGTGGTGGCTGAGGATTTGGATCAGGCTGTGGTGGCCCATAATGTCCAATATTGCCAAAATCTTGGACGACGACTTGCTCGTTAGGTCCAATAGGTCCTAAAGAATTTCCTGGAGGTCCATACGTGTCTGCTGGTATGGGGAAGTTGGGTTTCAAGTCTGACGGCAGATTAAAAACAGGAGTACCGTATATTGGTGCTGGTAGGTTCAGTCCTAAGTCAACATTAGCTCCAACGTTTGTTCCAATACTGGTGCTTACTGTACTAAACCCGAAGTTCTGGGGTAATGAAACAGGTGGCAATGGTACATTTGGTATGTTTAACAAAGGAGGTCCGTAAGTTGATTTCGGAGGTCTATATACTGGTTTCGGTGGTCCATAAACTGGTTTTGGTGGACCATAACTGGGTTTAGGTAGCGAAAACTTTGGTGGCTTAAACGGAGCGCCGTAGATTGGTTTCGGAAGACCCTGTTTCGGAGGGCCATAATTTTTCTTCGGCGGTCCATATGAATGTTTCGGCGGCCCGTATATCGGTTTCGGTGAGCCGTATATTTTCGATGGGCCGTGTTTCGGTGGGCCGTAGTGTGGTTTGGGTTTTGACATAGGTGGTGGAGGTCCTTGGTAGTTCTGGCTGGGGAAGATAACGGGGGACGGGGGCCCATAAGCGCCAGGTGGTGGCTCTTGAAATATATTGTTCTGGAACTCTGGCACCCCGTAAACGGGTGCTGGGAGCTGGAGATCTGGAATTGAGATAGTTATTTTGTTGTGAATATTATAATTTTAATAACGGAGATACTAGTTTACGATGTAGTCATTCTACTTTCATCCTGTTTTTTTTTAATTATGGCAGCCTGATATTGGACTATAATCTCAGTCTCACCGTGATAAGTGATCATGTGGTTGACGTGCAAGGCTTAGTGTGAATTGGTAGGTTTCACATACATCCATGGTGGTTCTCGTGCATGCAGGTTTTTTGGCGATGTTTTCCTTTATTGAAAAGCCTTTGGTGTATCCGTAAATAACTAAGCATTTCTTACCTAATTTAATTTCCCTCGGAGGACCATACGCGTCTGATGGGAGTGGTTCACCATAAGAGTTGGATAACGCCGCTTCTCTTTTCTGGGTTTGGCTACCTGGAAATCAGAAACAAGGCAAACTTGACTCTTTATATTGCAATTACAGTTTAAAAGCCCTTTTTAGAACAAAAAATATTGTTTTTATGTCTGAAGGATGGCGAGCAGATGATCCACTTTATGTTAAGGCCACCATTACTTATACAATACCAAGAAGATTGTGAATGATATGTTGCCAATCTTTAAAAATAGCCTTTTTTACTCAAAGAGCAGCTTAACTGGGGAAGTACGTCTCTTACAGAATCATAATCGTCAGCCTATAATATCCCACTGCTGAGCACAGGCCTCATTTTACTGATTAGGACGAAAAGGAATGGGCAGATACTCCACCACGCGTGCCCACTGCGTATCGTTGAAGGTAGGCTAGTGGTCAACCTACTGTTGGAGTTGTCAAGCCACCTAGGAGGCATTCAACTAGCTTAACGACTATCACAATTAAGTGATAACCGGGACCAATGGCTTTACGTGCCTTCCGAAGTACGGAAACGTACGATTTGAAATACCACTAGGCGGTCACCCACCCTACGAGCGCTGTACAGAATATCGCAGAAAAATAACAACGATGTGTTCCTGCGCATGAGTATAGTCGCTAGAGGTCATTGGGGAGGGGGAAGGGTCGGTAACAAGTGAGTGAGCTACGGTAATCACTTACTATTAAGAAGGCCATAATGTTTACTGACTTAGTTGTATAAAAAAGCCATGAAGACAACTGAATCCTAATGCCACTGCCTGAACACACCGGTAGGTTATTGTCAACAGTCTTTCAACTTGCGGGTGGTAACTAGCCTAGCGTTACGTCTCAAAGGCTCAAGTCAAGATCACTGTGGGATTACACTCCACGAATTTTCCAAAATGTATGTTTTTAAAAGCGATGATGACACAGATTTAGTTCACTTTAAGACTGTTTGCTCGGTTAAGGAAAAAGATGGAGCTTTGGTCTTTTTGATCGGAACACAGAAGGCCGACTAAACAAACTAGTGGCAACCCCAGTGGCTTCGACCTTAATAAACTCATAGGAGCCTTGAGATGCTCGTAGGCATAGTTTTGTCGAAATATATGAAATATATCCAATGTCCTGTGGAAGCGCGTATAACAGCACAATTGCGTGTCTCGACCAACCTAAGTTAGATGAATGTAAAAATAGCCTTTTATAAGTTTTTACCTGATCTCGTAGCTTCAGCTATTAGGTCCTGGTCGCTATCCTTAGACACCAGCCCTGGTGGAGCTTCATCATTCAATATTGCTGATGCTGTTACTATCACGCACCAGAGCACGACCACCTGGGGACAAAAGTATTGTTATATTTTAATATCTTGAAATGTCTGATGGGCCTTACCATCTACATATTTGGAAACGGCTGTAGGAACGGTGATTAAACAAAATTAATTTCATAATTGTTTTTTAAATCCCGGAAAATATATATAAATAAATAAATATCCTGGGACATTCCTCACACACGGCCATCTGTTCCCAACCTAAGCAAAACTTCTACTATGGAAGCCAGATAACTGATATACTTCTTTTTGTTTGTAAATACATACATAATATACATAATTACACACAGATTCAGGACATATAAAAATGTTCATGCACACAAAAGCATGTTCTGGGGAATCGAACCCCTACCTGTGGCGCGATAGGTCCAACCACACCAACTGGTCCGTCAAATCAATACCGCTGATATAAAAAAGGTCATCTGAGCAAATTTATACAGAGGACCTATTACGAAAAACGATACACGATAGTTCGATCATCGTTGTCAATCAATTAGCCAATAAAATTGGTCAAAATTTACGTCTCATTCGTTTTGCTGCAATTCTATTGGTTAACATTTGACAACGATGATCGGACTATCGTGATCGTTTCTCGTAGTATGCCCTCAGTATTAGAGTCTGACTGAGTTATAAGTGCCTGCGAAGGTCTATTTGAATAAAATATGCTTCTTAGGCTTCGTCATTGTCCCTTATGGGCGGGTCAGTAGCCAACGCAAGCCCATCTAATTAAAAAATAATACAAATATATTTTATTTTTAATTTTGACAAAATTGATTAAATGGCTTTGATTTTGAATGTCCGTATTCGGCAGTAGTTAGCCACCAAAACCCATCTACAAACTAGTCAGATTCTGACATGAAAACTGGCATCTTTCTATCACAAAAGACACAAGTGACCTCGTAAGAGTGGCGCGAGAGAGGAGGCCTTTACCCAACAGAGTGGTTTAAACGTTGTAATGACGTAATTATATAGACATATATAATATGACTATATAGTAAAAATAGCGTCGTAAACTCTCTTTTTGTGCTTAACCGACAGGGTTTTAGGTGTTTAGAATCTTCAGCCATATTATTACTTACCAATATTATAAGGAAATACAAGTCCTTCCATAAAAAAAATGCGCAAAATGTGAGGCAAAACCTAGTTCTCTCTGACTTTATTGAGTAAACTTGAAAAACGTGAACCGCCGCTACCAGCTCAAAGGCTTCCCTAATTGCACGGCAATTGAATTACAATGTGCACTCTCGTCAATGTTGCCAATGCAAATTTTTAGGCGGCCGTGTACATGAGGTAAAAAAGCTGTGTTTATATGGAAAAAGACCAAAGGTGGGCCGTGTCACTACTTAAAAAAAGGAAAAATGTTAATTTAATCTCAATTAAATGTTTTTAACATTAAAATCCTTAACCCTTAGGTACCCGTATCATACCAACCCATAAATTAATTAATTACTGTAGAATTTACAAAAAGCCGTAGAATCTGCTACGGCCACAGGGATGCAGCCGTAGGCCGTGGATTTTGTGATTTTTAGGCCAGAAAGCCGTAGAACACTGTAATTGCCGTAGCATTGGCAACACTGACTCTCGTTCATTAGCTATAGGTAATGTATAGTATGTTTTGTTAATACTAGATAGCTGTGATAACTGTTATAAATAACAGGTATTAAGGGGCTATTTATAATAACAAGCAACCGATACGTTTCGGATAATCTTTGAACTATTATTGTATTTTTGTTATTTGTTACAACTTATTTAGGGAAATTCTTTTGCAAAAGAGAGTTTATCATTTGCTATCTGCATGATATCTACTGAAGAACAGTAAGAATTTCTTATTAAAAGGAAATAATATAAACTACATGATATGAGTATATTTTTTTTTATTGTCAAGATCGGCCTTATCATCCTTAACATTCAAATATTATTTGATAGTACACACGGCTACAGATCAAGCTATACATTTCCAATATAAGCTGAACTCTCATTGTACGGAAATCCTATACAATGCGAGATCAGCTTATACTGGAAATGTATAGCTTGATGTGTTGCCGTGTGTACTAACGTGTAGATCTGAAAAACAAATCATGTAATCACCGCGCAAGGCTAAATAAAAAAATACAATAGTAAGGTATTTCTGATACCAAAGTTATGAATAGATGCTATTTCGTCCTTCCAAACATTTACAAAATTGAACGAAATAATAATAACTTTGTTCACTAATATTTAAATCACTGTTACAAATACTACCTGTATAAAAATACCTGTGGGGCGATTACGTAACTAAATTTCAATCATTTTCGAATTGAAATCGGTTCAATATAGCGGTTTTCTGATAACTTTTTAACGTTCTGATAACTGCAAATACAAACAGTGGTTCATTAGAAATGGAACCATTTCCGATTTCGTAATATTTCTACTGGTTCAGAGGTTATTTCAATCTGAATTTCATTGAAATAAAGTTACATAATCGCCCTACTGTTCCATAAAATCTTAAACCAGTACATACCTACTTTAAACTAGATTAACAACTAGTGTTGCGGAAATACCGATAAATAATCACTTTAATTATCGATCAAAATGATTTAGAAAGGTAATTGAATTGAACTATGTGGTTGCGAGTATGTCGTTTTAATAGCTAAAAGAAATGGTTTGTCTTATTTAATGAATGAACGTTAATTATTGAATAATTATTACTTTAACGTTATAAAAGTTTATATCCGATAATTATTTTGATGATTCTTTTTTATGTTTGATCTAAATCTCGCGGTAAATTTTTTGCGATTTAATGTATTACATAAATAAAAATTATTGGATTTCCCATATTATAATGATAAATCTTCAATAACTAAAAAGTAGGTAGACAAAAAAAGTTGTATTTTAAAAGAAAAACATTGTTTTCTGGCTCCCAAGCTAGGCTCGCCAGTCTTCCGTCTGTTCCGTATTTTACAATTTTATTTAACATGCAATCTATGTATTTATGTATGTATTATTTTCAACACAATTTACATATATTTATTGATAATTTTACCTAAAAAACAAAAACACAATGGGCGTACATTCCATTTTGATTTTGTTTATCAACTAACTTAAACATATTGGTACAGTATTACCCAACTTCTAAGGCGCGTCGTGAATCTTCGTTCGCACAGAAAAGAAAGTATGGCCGAAGGTTAACGAAAGAATGCTTAAAACTTACAATCAACCTTAGATCACTGCTATAATATATTATAAGGTTCATAATACACTGCAGCTGTTAGTTCCGTGTTACTCGCAAGTCACGCTCCTCCGCACGGCGCGCGCTAACATGGTGGCAGCTGCCGACCAATACCATTTCTCGCGGCTTGAAAATGTATCCTCTGCGCAGGTACATCGGTAAGCCATACCAGTTGGTACTGTATATAAATGTATATTATATATTTTTAAACATAAATAACAAAACACAAACAAGAAAAAGAACTAAGTTACATAATATATGTCGATATCCTAGGATAATCCTCACAAGTGGTGAAAGAACTATCAGACGTCGTTTTGTTTGCAGATGATACATCTGATGATGATGATGATGATATTTAAAGTAGATAGAAAAGACAAAGACCTTTTAAAAGTTAATCACGCTCTGAAAACTGTGTCTCAATGGTTTGCTGCCAACAATCTTATGCTAAATTCTAAGAAAACTAAATGTATAAGATTTTCATTACCAAATGTACCAAAAATTGATACCAATGTATTGTGGACGGTAGTAAACTTAATGTAGTAGATAAGACTGGTTTTCTTGGTCTGACCATAGACTGTAGATTGCAGTGGGGTGCTCACCTGGAAGCCTTATAGACTAGGAGGGCACGACAGAAAAGGTAACGATAAGGTAAATGGATGAAATCGGGTTCATCGGATAGAGGATACCTCCCTGATGCCAAATAAGTCGGTCTGCCTGCGCCAATTGGTTGCGTTATCAAGATATGGCGCCTGAAAAACTGTTTATCGTGACCAAAAAAAAACGATAAGATAAATGGCTGAGCTCGACGTAGAAAGTAATTAGTAGTTGTACTGATGTTATTATAAAAAAAACTGACCAAATATTCGGTTGCGTTATCTAGATATGGCGGCTGTAAAACTGTTTATCGTGACCGAAAAAAAATGATAAGGTAAATGGCTGAGCTCGATGAATCATGGAAGTATTAGTGTATACTAGCTCAGTAATAAAAAAACTGACAAAAATTTTGGTTGCGTTTCGTAGTTATAAGCGATCTACGTAATAATGATCAATATGGATAATTTTAGTGTTTTACAGTTTCGCGGAATTCACATTGTCAAAAATATGAAAATGTTATTAGTGCCACCCCCCTCTCTTTATATCTCCCGCTACCCCGCCTGCACTGACCGGCATTCACGAGTCAACAGACATAGTATAAGATTATAATATTGTTATGAAAGATATTTTGCACTAGTTACTTGCACGAGCTTACAGGCAAGTTCAGGCAACGCTTGCTCGCGCTGTTCACGTATTATTTACTCTTGAGTTGACAAAAGTGTTTTATTATAAATATGTCAGAATTAATGTACCAGATTAGTGGAAATAGTGTAAAAATGAAAGAAGTTGTGTTGTTTAATGAAAACTTTTAAAAAAAATCATCATCATCGTCAGCCTATCCCACTGCTGAGCTAAGGCCTCCTTTCACAAATGAGGGTGAATGGGACTGGGCAATACTCCACCACGCATGCCCACTGCGAATTGGTGGAGGTAAGCTAGTGGTCAACCTACTCTTGGAATTTTTCAAGCTGCCTAGGAGACATCCTACTAGCTTAACGACTATCATAATTATGTGATAACCGGGACCAACGGCTTGACATGCCTTCAAAAGCACAGAAACGCTCGATTTGAAATACCACTAGGCCCATCTAGGTACCAACCACGACGGTGATAGCCGATCGATTAAGAACGGCTAATCATGCTACACCACGAGCGCATTAAAAAACAGTTTTACAAATTCGAGGTAATCGTATCTGAAGTAAGCAAATATAAAATTACAAAATAACTTAGATTGTCATTGTAGTTATCATTTTTGTTATAAAAAGTTTACAGCAGTTAAAAGTACGTCCACTTTATTTCATAAGTTAACTAAAAAAACGCAGTACCAGATACACATAATTGATTACCAGATATACAGTTGAAGAAATTCTACTTACAGTGCCTAATATACCGAGCACACCTGAATATTTATATGATATAATATTGTTGCTAAAAACAAAGATTATCAAGATGCACTAATAGAGTTATATGACGATGAGCCATTGAACAATAAAACATGACAAAAAATAGAACAATTTGTTTGCGACATGGATTATGATCCTGTGTCCCTTAGATGGGGCAGAGGGCGTCTACAGAAACTCTGGAAACTCTGAAGACTTCCCGATCTTCTTCGCTTCGTCAAGCACAGTGCGTCGCCAGGTTTGTTTGGGACGGCCACGCTTTCGTTTCCCCTGCGGTTTCCAGTCCATTGCCTGCTTGGGTATATGGTCGGGGTCCCTTCGGAGAGTGTGACCAATCCAGTTCCATTTGCGACACTTGATCTGTTGGTCGATCAGTGTTTCGTGGCAGCGATCTCTAAGCTCTATGTTCTAGATTTTCTCGGGCCAGTGGATAACGAGAATTTGGCGAAGGCATCGGGTGACAAAAACCTGGAGCTGGTGCGAGATGGCTTTGGTTACCTTCCACGTTTCGCACCCGTAGAGAAGACGTACAGACTTCACATTGGACCCAAATATCTTGAGCTTAACTCTTTGGGTCAGCTTCCGAGACTGCCATAAGGGGCGCAAATGCGCGAAAGTTGCTCGGGCCTTGGCAATCCGATTGTTTACGACATGTATGGCTGCAAAACTATGTTAGTTCAGTCAACGAAGATCGCCATAAGATGCTTTAAAAAAAAATTCAAACCTAATAAAGAAAATGAGAAATTTTTCAAGAGTTATGAATTTCGATGCTTCTTCAATGCCACCTTCAAAAGTAGAATTGGATCAGCAGATATTACGCGCAAGATATGTATCGAACATATGGAGCAATGTCTGTTGATAAACTCCCAGTATTCTTTCGCCAATCAATAAATTAAAGTAAATTGTTGATTCTATAATAATTGTAAAACTATCGACACGTTACAATAAAAATCTAAATTCATAAATATTATGGGGAAGGCCGAATACAATTTTTGCAACTAACTTTAATGTCTTAAATAACTAATATATTGATTTCAAAATTCCAAACAGCAGTTATTTTTTGCGTACGGTAGATGGAAAATAATTGTTGGAATGTTGCCACCAACAACATCACTATAGGCTCATGCCTACCAGACAACTAAGCATTTATTTCATATAATACTCAAACTATAAAAAAAAGATTAATATAACCGCTCAGTGCAGGCGGGGCGACGGGAGATATAAAGGGAGAGCGCCCCCCTCCCTCACTGATATAATTTTCATATTTTTGACATTGCAAATTCCGCGAAACCATTAAACACTAAAATTATCCATATTGATAATTATTACGTAGATCGCTTATAACTACGAAACGCAACCAAAATTTTTGACAGTTTTTTTATTACTAAGCTAGTATGCACTAATACTTCCATGATTCATCGAGCTCAGCCATTTACCTTATAATTTTTTTTCGGTCACGATAAACAGTTTTTCAGCCGCCATATCTAGATAACGCAACCGAATATTTGGTCAGTTTTTTTAAATTGACATCAGTACAACTAGTACTTACTTTCTACGTCGAGTTCAGCCATTTACCTTATCGTTTTTTTTTGGTCACGATAAACAGTTTTTCAGGCGCCATATCTGGACAACACAACCACTTGGTGCAGGCAGACCGACTTATATGGCATCAGAGAGGTATCCTCTATCCAATGAACCAGAGTTCACCCATTTACCTTATCGTTACCATTTTTGTCGTCACCTCCTAGTATATTAGGTGGTAAACTGAGCTCCGCTGCTTTTGCAGTCAGCAAAATAAGGCAACTGACGGACATTAATACAGCCAGATTAATTTATTTTGCATATTTTCATAGCCTTATGTCTTACAGTATTTTGCTGTGGGGCTCTGCCGCAGACTTGGAATCAATTTTTGTATTGCAAAAAAGAGCAATTCGCGCCATCTACTGTTTGGGTTCTCGTGAATCTCTGCGAAAGGTATTTCCGGAAATTAATATATTAACTTTGCCCTCTCAGTACATTTTTGAAAATATTATGTATGTTCGTAAAAACATTAATTTGTTTCCAGTCAATAGTGATTATCATGATAGAAACACTAGAAACAAAGACAAAATAACTTTACCTAGATTTAGATTAGCTAAAGTAAATAAGTCCTTTCTTGGTAATTGTATCCAATTTTACAATAAAATTCCTCATAGCGTGACCAGTATGTCCTTTTTAAAATTTAAGGAACATATCAAAAAGCGGTTGTTGAGTAGGGCCTATTATAAAGTGTCTCATTATATTGACGACAAGGATGTATGGAAGTAGCTTCTCTCTGCACCTGCTTCGCTTAGCAGCTAGTTCAAGGTCCATTTTAATTCAAAGTATGCTATTATTATTATAAGTTATCTTCTTTTTTTGTTTGTTTAATTTGCTGATTATTACTTATAGTAATTAATTCAATTTAATGTTTTTCATTTATTTCTAAATTCATTGATATATTATGTATGTCTGTCTACTTAATTGTTATATTTTCTATATACCTAAATGATATTTAGTATAAACTTGTCAGTAGTCACAGTGATAACAAATTGCGTGTTTAGTAGTTTCCCTTCAGTTTATTTTTTATTTCTAAGGCAGACTTAAGTAAGTCATGCTCACTTTAAGGCCTTTGCTTGCGGCGGCGTCGTGTGACGGGTCGCTCACTTCCCTCCAATATGGCGAAGAGGGCGATGCCTGCCACACGCGTCATACTTGTGAACAGGTGCTGCTTGTGGGGGCTGGTCTGCTTAAGTTTGCCATTTATTTATTTACTTATTAAATATAGATTCAGTCTACTTTGTAGTTTTGCCGCCGCGCCGGGGCACGCAATTGTTGTCAGTGCGATTAGAATGTAAAATTATGTAATGAATCTAAGCTTGTTTTGAAAAGAGTAATTGCTGAGTTTATTGCCGGCTCTTCTCAGCAAATGCAACCTTCCGAACCGGTATTAGAGTATTAGAGTCAGACTTTTCATAAGTGCCTGCGAAGGTCTATTTGAATAAATGATTTTGAATTTTGAATTTTGAATTTTGGTCATAAACTATCAAATTAAGCATAAAAATAAATGCCTATAAACGCCGTCACACATAGGCGCCCGCACTGGTTTCGCTATTGATTGAGATAGCAATAGCATCAATAAAATATACCGATGCGTGCTGACGGCCATGATAACGTTATTCCATGGCGTGCATCAGAAACTAACGACTGAGCTATCATAACTATACTATACGGCAAACAATAAAAATAGGCGTTCGTAGAACTATCCACACATTAAAAGCATGCATTTATGATATAAATCTTCAAAACGGTTAAACTTGTATAAAATTATCATAAAAACGATCATATTAGACTGATTTCACTCATTAAAGTCTTAAGTCTGTTTTATATTATGTTGTTTTTTAGTTATAAATAAAAAATATAGTTTATTTATGGCGTATATTGCTTTCTTGATGTCATTTACTTCAATGATCTTTTATAAACGTCAACAAAGATACATGTTTATAAAACGTTTTGAAAAGAGTTGACGTAATGACTGAGAATGAAACCTTCTCGTTACTATAATCAACCTCTGCAGCACTGGCTGGCCTATTTACGATGATAGTAAAAGAACTAGATATCAGAGTGAAGGCATCTTCTAGGTAAGCGTAGTAAAAAAACTGAGGTTTTCCAATTACAATACTCACATTGTTTTTTTAAATTTCGTACTATAATAGTAAATTATGACGAGCCAGTTAGCGTAGTTGGTTAAGATTCCACCTGTCACGCTGCAGGTCGTGGGTTCGATTCACACCCTGGACATGCGGTTGTGTGCATGAACATAGTTGCATGTCCTGAGTCTGTGTGTAACTAATAATAATAATAATAAATATCCCGGGACATTCCTCACACACGGTCATCTGATCCCAAACTAAGCAGAGCTTGTACTATGGTAACCAGATAACTGATATAATAGATATACTACTTTTTGTTTGTAAATACATACCCAGACTCAGGACATACAGACATGTTCATGCACACAAATGCATGTCCTGTATGGGAATCGAACCCTCGACCTGCGGCGCGTAAGGTGAATCTTAACCAACTGCGCCAGCTGGCCCGTCATAATAATTATGAATAAAACTTTGTAACTATGTAATTAGAAACAAAAAATATATGTAGTATATCAGTTATCTGGTTTCCATAGTACAAGCTTTGCTTAGTTTGGGATCAGATGACCGTGTGTGTGACTGCTTACCATCAGATAACTGATAACTGATATAATACAATTTATACCAGGACATACAGACATGTTCATGCACACAAATGCATTTCCTGTGAGAGATCGAATCCATGACCTGTAGCGCGATAGGCGGCATCTTAATCAAACACGCCAACGTGCCCTTCGAAGAATCATGGCGAGATTTGCCCAAAAAAATAAATATTTTTAGAGACGTTTGAATGACGTTATAATTGATCCTAGGTGCCTGAGGAATAACTTGAGGCATTTAAAGTATTTTTAGATCCCCGGAATAAAAATGCGACATTCTATGCCATGCCGGCGAATCGCGACCAATACCATTATGGTGTTGTTATGTTTAGCGGGGTTTATAAAATATTACAAGTATATTAATATGTTGCTGGTAATGTAATCTCAACATTGGAAGTGATTCAAAAACATAAAAAAAATTTTTTTGTACCAATCAATGTATGGGTCTCGCCTGATTCTTTGGCACGCAAGTATTACATGGAACAACATAGGATACTTCCTATTCAAAGAAATCAGATAACGAAATATTATTTTCACGAGACCAATCTACGGAACCTATAAGATTCGTTCACCTTCAAGACTATTATAATAATCAGGTAACGGAAGTAAATCATCGATAACTACCATCGACAGTTTCCCATCGCTATTAACGAGACCCGCTTTTTACCCGATGCATTGTTCTAAAATGATTGTCTATGATTCACATATTTTTTAACTTTATGGGAAGGAAGTATAAAGTGAACCAACACAGAGTTTATAAAGGAAATATGTTAGGCTTTTGACCGCTCTTTTTTAAATAAGATATTAAAATAAAAAAGTAATTTAAAAAAATTTAATCGACTTCCAAATGCACTAAAAAGTATGAAATAACTTTAATCTGACACTGATTTGAAGTCAGCGAAATATTTTCAATGGAATACGTCGTGCTCTTTCGTATTTTTTAGTATATTTTGAAGTCGATAAATTTTTATTTTAAATTCCTTTTTTATATCGTAATTTTTAGTTTTTCTTAAATGCACTAGAATTTGACCAAGGTTTTGAGATGTTTTTCTTATGACACCACACCCGTAGCTCGTATAAATAAGCCAGGCCGTCACACATATTTGTCAATATCTTGAAAACCGATTTCGATGAAACACTGTTCCCTAAGTTGAAGTAAATGTAAACCAATAAAAAAAGAACGATTACAATCCGATTAATATCTTCGGAGATATGCGTGGACAAACATACATACATACAAACATACATACATACAAACACCTATGAAATTTTTTATATTTGTTTGGAAGCCCTAATAGATTATCATATGTGAATATATTGCAGTTCCGATAATTTTACATACATACGTGTCGAATTGATAATCTCCTTTTTTTTGAAGTCGATTAAAAAAGATATTTTATTTCAATGTTTGAATGTATTATGATGAGAACAATTAACGTGTAGGGCTTTTTGGCGGGAACTTGCAGAGTGACGTTGCGTTTTCATTTTTATTTTCATAAATTCGTATATTTTGAGTTTTATTGCATATTATCGGTGGTATTTTATCCAATAAAGATCAATCCATGTGCACCAGTGAAGTGAAATAAATTAATTATACGTATCGTATCTTTCAAAAATAAGTTTCTTGCCGGAGTCTTCTCTCGGCGAGTTCCGAACCGGTGGCAACTTCAGTAAATGTGACTTTCACAAGTGCCCTTCTGGGGCCTAAATTGAATAAATGGCTTTGACTTTTAACTTTGACTTTATATGGTAGAGGAGCAGAGATTTTAACTTCATTTTTATATCGGGCTGTGTTCCTTCGGAACTTATTTTACGTCTATACGAGTTATCACATACATACAGAATGGTACCTAAGCTATTATAGACAGATAGACGGACGGACAGACGAACAACAAAGTGTTCATATAGGTTCCTTTTTTTACCTAAAAACACAGATATTAAAAAAAGTCGGATATATTCTCGCTAACAAAAAACTGTGTCACTCGAGTCGGCCACCACGCTGTACGTACAAGCCGGCACGCACACATTCACACATTAGTTGAGCGCGAGTAATCGACTCTGTGTACACACGGCTACAGATCAAGCTATACATTTCTAGTATAAGCTGACCTTCCATTGTACGGAAATCCTATACAATGCGAGATCAGCTTATACTGGAAATGTATAGCTTGATCTGTAGCCGTGTGTACACGGCGACAGAGTTTAATTTCCCGCGGAATAGCCAACTAAGGTGTGCGTGAGAGGTGGCCGACTCCATAGACACAGTTTTTTGTTAGCGAGAATATGTCCTCCGTAGTCTGTGCCAAAAAACAATGTTTACTTTTGTCAGTAGCAGGTCCGTAAATGGTAAAAGTTTACTCAAATGTAACTATCATGTAACTATCAAAATTGTTAATGTGATATAATAATAGTATACATCAGTACATCATTTCTATAAACAACTTTTACTCACACTTTCATTGCGTAGATCACGATCTGTAGATCATCTGTGAATCGTAATCTTGCGGAGCGAATCGTGTGCGAGGTCATTGCCTTTTTTTTATGAGCGTAAATTTAAAAAAAAGTTTTGAATCGTGTTATGAAGTCGTGGTATGAAATAGAATAATTGGACTGTTTTACAAAAACCTTAAACCGACTTCAAAGTACACTAAGAATTAATCAAATCTTGATCTGATGACAATGGGACCAAACGGGAAGTGTACCCTTTCAAATAAAAAAATAATTTTCCAAATCGGTCAATAAATGACGGAGTTATGCGGTAACAAACATAAAAAAAAAGAAAAAAAACAATCGAATTGAGAACCTCCTCCTTTTTTAAAAAGAGCACCTACTGTTTCTTTAAAATGGGCCTAATTTTCGTCATATTGATTATTCAGTTGCAAATCGTACAAACTTTTAATCAAATCACATTTCTTGAACATTATTAATTAAAAAAGAAAAAAATATTTATTTTCTTTGTATACTGGCCTGTGTTTGACCGCAATATCACCATGGTAGGTAAGTGATGTGGCCGATGATGGTAAGCACACAAAGCCTAGAAGGAACTGGCTCTCCAGTGCAGCTGTCGGAACACACCGATAGGTGCTTGACGACAGATTTTCAACCTGAGGATGGTAGTCAGCCAGGCGGGTACTACAAAGTACCCTACCACCGGACTATAGTTTCCTCACGATATTTTTCTTCAACAACTTCTTCAATTTCATTATAGTATGCAAGCACTTCGCTTTGGGGGCGTCCATTAATTACGTGAGGCGATTATGGCGATATTTCGACCCCCCTTGGTGAGATGTCGTGAGATGGGGATCGACAAAACGCGTATTTTTAGTGAAAATCTGTGCTTGATTACGTTGGATTTATCAAAAAAAAAAAACATAATTTGCTTAATTATTTTTATTTAACCCCCAGGTAGAAACTAAATTCGAAAATTCAGCCCAGTTTTCTCGCTATTTTACTGTTTTATGCGGAAAAAATAGCGTGATATTTGCCCAGACCCCCTACGTCCCCACGTGAGATTGGATGAAATACGACTCGACCCCTCCCCCTTAACACCTCATATAACTAAATAAAGGACGCCTCCTTCAAAATTATTCATATTTTGACTTGTCTTACCTCCTTCCGTCGCGTAAACTGTAACAAAAAAAGATTCATTATAACAACAATACAGTAAATAAAATACAGTTCAAAACAATACAATACATGCACTTGACAACACTTGACATCATCAGAATGTTGTGTTCAATCTGCATGTATGTCAGCTATTTTACTCGAGATCTATTGTAGGTATGTATGCCGCGCAGAATGATATATTTGTACAGTACCCTGCCCGCTTACTATCTGCTAAACCAGGGGCCGGCAACGTAAAGATTTACAAAATTTCCCCGTTTTTAAAGATCCAAAAAAAAGATTTCGTATCAATATTATAGTAGTTGCTTATACAGGTTTTCCCAAACAGTAGTGTCAATCGAAAGTCCAGAAACAGAGCACTCTTAGAGGTAACCGAATCACCTCCATGTATGTGCGTTTTTTTTATAGTTTTCAAGTTATGGCTATTTCTCATGTTTTTTAAACAAACAACTCATGCGCCAAATATGAGTGCCTCAACTCACGGCATTTCTGATAGAGCTGTCCACTTGTGTCGGATATTTATTTATATATTTTACACAAATTACAGCTATCATTACAGGTTTACCTATTACAAAGCATTATGCATATGCATGTCTGGACCAACTCTTACAACTTGCTCTTGAGTTCTGTGAACTTGTCAGTCCACAAGTATTTGCTTTTCAAATCCAGCATTTGAAGCGCTGCAGAATCAATTCCAAATGGCCCAGTGATGGTGATCTCGTTTGTATTTGTGTTTACTGTGAATGCGAGAGTGCTTTTGATTGTTTTGAATTGCTCAAATCCCACAGCGAATTCATCTTTCATAAGGGTTTTGATGATAAAATAATTATTTATTTCTTATGGAACAGGAGAGCCGTAACTTTCCATCGAAGGAGCCGCAGGTTGCCGGCCCTTGAGCTAAACCATTCAGTTTGAACTGAATCGGTTTTATCTCAAAAGACATAAAAAATATCGACAGTAACAATTCAGTTCACGTCATCGAGCGCAATAACGTTAATTTTATCAAAACAAAATTTTGCATTTTTAATTTATCCTATAACCACAAAATAGGAAATAGTGCTAACGTACATACTATTATCTAATAATTTGTTACTTACTAGTCTCTCGAAAAGATGTTTAGAAAAAAAAACAAGATTTCTAAAACTTTGAACTTTTTCTTTTCTACCTTTTGTTTGTTGAGTCTGTGTTATAATTTTTAAGTAAAAGCTAGCGAGTAAAAGCGTGCCGTGTGCTTAATTACTGACAGATCCTTGTCTCCTAAATAGACACATACTTCCTGGCCCCCGAATTTCTTATTTTCGATATGTATGTCGCATAAGTAGTAAATTCAACTGCCAGCCTTCTGGGAACCCTGCCGTTAATCGGAAGCATCGGCAGGCTTGAGGAAATTTTCTATATATAGATTGTATTTTGTACATATTTGTTGTAAATAAAGATTTTATCACTGTATGTACCAACTTAACGTTCATAAGTGCTTTTCACCAGGGCCTAAACTGAATAAATGACTTTTTGAAGAAATTTCAGAAAATATGGCAGATTAATATCTCTTTATTAAAGTAGTTTTATTTTAAATGGTTTTTTTTTTTTATACGACCAAATCGGCAAGCAAGCATACGGCCCGCCTGATGGTAAGCGGTTACCGTAGCCATATGGACGCTTGCAACACACGTAGCATCGCTCACGCGTTACCGACCTTCCCGGCTCTCTAAAAAGTAATGAAATCTAGACGTCGTGCCAAGTCTAAGGTTCCTTACTGCGATTTCTTTATTATTATAGTTAATGTTGTGTGACTTGGCCGTTGAAGGGAACACAAGGGTACAAAACCAGGTGTCCCATGACACCATTGCACCAATCTGTACTTGTACCCACTAACGTATAAAGAATGTTCAACGGCCAAGTCACACAAGATTAACTATAATAATAAAGAAATCGCAGTAAGGAACATTAGACTTGGCACGACTTTGTCTAGATTTCATTACTTTTTAGAGATAAACAAGACATTTCATCGAGACTTGGCTAGTTTTTTACAGAATGTTTTTGATGGGATTTCACTTCTTTTTGTAGAAAATGAAGCGGCCCACCAAGTTGAATATTTTTTGTAAAGGCGGTATGTCGATATCTCTAATAGTTTGGTTGGGCTCTTGTGTTTTCTAATCAGGGTCACCAGGTACTCAAGATCTTCGATTATCCTAGTTTTAATAGTTTTCCCTTTATGTGGTCATTAAACCCTAACTCTGTACCAAATTATTTATTATTTATTTGTATTATTTTATAAGTCTGTTGTGTCACGTAATACCACAGCCGTGCCGGGTATAGGAACGAGTGAATGTTAACATTATTGCTGGTACGCCCTTCGATGCATAACTTGGTCACGCGTTGGCTTTCAATTTTCCGTTTTTTGCTATATGTGCTGGCTTGCAGTTGATCTGTTCAATGTAATTGCTTGTCATTACTGTATGGTTATTGAATTAATTAAGTTTTTAAACTTGTCTGTTTAGAACTAACTGAAGAAAACAGAAAAAGGAGTCTGGCCAAGTTACGGGCCGGTAACTACGCATCGAACAAAATTAACCATTAAGAAACTTTTTTTTTTGTTTTAATCTTAGGTATATATTTTTAAAAGGAGTTTTCAACCGACTTCAAAAAAGGAGGAGGTTCTCAATTCGACTGTATTTTATTTTTTTATGTTTGTTGCCGTCATTTATTAACCGATTTGGAAAATTCTTGTTGTTTGGAAGTGCAAACTTCCCGTTTGGTCCCACTGTCATCAGATCAGTATTTGATTAGGTACTTCTTAGTGTACTTTGAAGTCAGTTTAAGTTTTTTGTATAACAGTTTTGATTGAAATATATTTCAGCCAATTCCCACACTAAATATTTAGATGCAGTGGTTGATCAATACCTACTGTTATTAATCGGTGCAACAACAGGTAAGTATTCTATGCTTTTTATTATAATATCATTGACTCCAAAGGGACTCTTCCTACTCTTCGTCGATGCTGGTAGGTAATGTAATCTCAATAACGGGAGACAAGTTCTATATGGGATAGATGACAAAAAAAAACTAAATTTAATCTAATACGGAGATCAAAGATTTTCATAGGGCATCGTGCCTCTACCCAGATGGATAGTCAGCCTTACTAAAGCATGACATTTAATATCACTCCGCTTGAGGGGCTCCTGAGCAAATCGCTCTCAGTTCGTACTGCGCACGGCTGTCATCGCGTCATACTCGCTGTACTGATTAAATAAAAAATGTCAACTTGCGTATTTAAATACTGTCACAACACTTATAAAAACCAAGGAAAAACTAAAAAACTAACCTTCCATGTGTAAGTATTGCGATTTCGACACTTTTAATTACCTAAACTTATTACTTTTAAATACTGTCAATTATGGCTTGTTTATTTCGTGTTCCCATAGAGGCGACTATCCTTCTGGACGTTTTAAATTCTTTGACGGAGATATAGTGTGTAGAAGTTCCGCGTCGTCACGTTAGAGTACACTTTTTACTCTATAGTGACGTCACGAGCCCCCACTGCCGAACTTTGACTCGCTTTATCTTTGTCAATTTTTTATTTTTTGGAAAAGCAAATAATATATTTCAATATTTCTGACGGACTAATATTTTTTTTAACTAGGAATCATCCGTATTAATCGCTTGGCTCGTGGTTAAAAATATAACAATGACATCAATTTTTATAATAGGACGCGCGTCGCTCGCGAGAACCAACGGATTAAGATATACATATACCTTCTATTCTTTGCCACAGATAATAAATAATGAGTCATAAATTACGTATTACAGATTCAATCTTATGTAAAAGTTCCTACAACTTTCGACATCCAGCAACTTTAATTTCGCTTTCACGTAAGGAATGCCGTCTCACTAGTCAGGGATCGAGTGACATAACAGCTTTATAGTCTATGGTATGCACTTGACATTATGAATAAAAAAGTTTTAATTACAACTGACAGGCTTTTTGGCGGGAGTGTCAAAATGACGTTGCCATTTTTTCTTTTTTAACCGACCTAAAAATAAGGAGGAGGTTCTCAATTCGTGAGTATTAATTTAAGATAATTGAAAACTGTTTTACAAAAAACTTTAACCGACTTCAAAGTACACTAAGAAGTAATCAAATCCTGATCTGATGACAATGGGACCAAACGGGAAGTGAACCATTTCAAATAAAAAAAAAATCCAAATCGGTTTATAAATGACGGAGTTATAGGTAACAAATTGTTCTTTTTGTTCTGTATCTATGCTTAGGTGAATGTTTTCTTTTTCATTGTTAATTATTTGGAAAAAAAAACCAAACATAGTCAGATTGTCCAAAAAATATTTAAAAACATGTAACCTTGCTGAGTTTCTTGCCGGATTCTTCTCAGTTGAAGGCCGAGTTCCGAACCGGTGGTAACTTCAGTAAATGTGACCTTCATAAGTGCCCTTCTGTGGCCTAAATGCGGTATCTATAAGTTGATTAAGCTTAGTATAACGCTAATAAAATAAATTGCTAAAGGGTGACTTCCGAACCGGTGATAACTTCAGTAGCATTGACCTTCAAAGTGAATTAGCTTTGACTCTGAATTAGTTTCACAAAACATTGAACAATAGAAGAGAAGAGATTTCTTCAGGGTCGGCAACGCGCGAGTGATACCCCTGGTGTTGCAAGCGTCCATAGGCTACGGTAACTGCTTACCATCAGGCGGGCCGTATGCTTGTTTGCCACCTAAGTGGTATAAAAAAAAAAAAAAAAACAATAGGGATGATTCCTAAAACTGTACACAACGTACACACGATATCTTCGTATTTTTCCGTTTAATTGACAAAAGAAAAAACGTGTCTAATATTTTTTATAAAGTAAACTAGCGACTTCGTTCGCGTGGTGCCCTACCCCCTGCCTTATCTAAACCATCCAGGGAGTTTATTCTACTGTACGTGTGTTTGTCAAATTTAAAACTTTATTGCATTCATGTGGATAGAAGATGCCAAATATATGTATTGTACAACATGAAACCCTGTTAGGGCACAGCAAATAAATGTCGCTAACGTGCCTTCCGTACTGGAACCAGTCGGTATTGCGCGGGGCGATGGCAAGAGACCGGATGGTATGTCTTCACAGAACAGATAAATAAGGTTAGAATGGTAATGTGGGCGGGGCAAGCGCGCCACAGTTATGATTCGATAAACATAACTCGACCGATTCGCGGTCAGTGCGCGTCGGATTACATTGGAGAACAGAGCTCTGCTTATAATGCCGTGTTGTGCTATAATAACGTGTAAGACAAAAAAGTCAGACCTCAAGTATAGAGCGAGGAGGTATATCTTTCCATCGGTAAGTCGAAAATAACATTTAATTACAATATTATTAGTAAAAAACATAAAAACATATTGAACACTATGAAATACCAAACATTAACAAAATTATTACAACAAGTTATGAAAAACATACATTGACCGATGTGTACTCGCTCAATCAGCGCAATGACCAAATCCGCTTTCAATGTACTGCATACATTGCGTCTTCCCTGATTGGCAGTGATGTAAGGCGCAGCATGTTTATCGATAGTGACGTGACCATGTGGTTTGGTTAAATAAAATCATCGATAGAATTCTAGACTATATATAATATAATTACGTTTGACAAAGATAATTTTCTAATTATTTTATATTTAATTAACGATAGTACATTTTTAGTTAGACATATTTTGAAATTAGATATTATATTAATCATTGAATGAATGTGACCGAATGATATAAATGGACATATAAGACCCCTCCTCATCGACGAGTATTTACTATGATGTATTTAGTATTATAATTTAAGTAAAATGTAATTTGACTAATGCAATAAATTATAAATTGTAGGTTTCCTAAAGAACCTAACGCCAGGGAACAATGGATTGGCGTGACAGGTAGAGGTAACTGGAAGAGCCGATAACCGATGTGGAAGAAAGGTTCTCGAGTGGCGACCACGTACTGGAAAGTGCCGAGCGGGACGACCTCCCACCAGGTGGACCAACGACCTGGGGCCCAATTCTCACTTCCCTCGAACTAGCCTTCGAATCGAACTTGCATTACGAGTTCTATTTCGACCGTAAAATTTCGAGGGGCGGAGTCTATTTTTCGATTCCTGTATTCTCGGCACTAATCGAACTAACCTTCGAAATAAGTTCGAGTGTAAGGAGTAAATGTTGCCATTATGATGGATACAAATTGCACGATGCGTTTCGTTTCACTTGATAATTGCGTTTTGTTAACGTACGTGATAATTTTATATCTTAAATTAAAATTTAAAAGATTTTAATGAATATAAAATATTTAAAACAACGTTTTACTCTTATTATATCCTAATATATCCGGAATTCATAAGTTAATCAATTTTATATAATAATTATAAATGAATATGACAAAATATTTTCTGTGAGTAACGGAAATCCTTAGGCTTATCTGTCATTACGTTTCCAAATGACAACCTAACTGTTTGACGTTTGATAGTTCGCATTCGAAATACGTTTCGAACGGTCCCGACCAGTCGAAGTAGTTCGAGCGCTAGCCCTCGAAAAATAAGAGAAAATGGCGGCTTCGAAATTCTCAGAATAGCCTAACTTGATTTTCACTCGAAAAAAGTACGAATTCGAACTTTATTTGGAACAAGTGATTAATTCGAGTGAATGAGAATTTTCTCCCTGGTCAGATCTACTATCCGATTCAGTTCTACACATTGTGGTACACTTTACGAAAAAACGATCACACCTCTACAGATGATGCACAATCAAGAATTGAAAGTATAGGATCAAATCTATATTTGAAATTTAGCATAGGTAATTAAAATGTTTGTCTAGATGATAAGACTTACCATATACATTGAGCTATAGTGATAATAGCTCAATAACCATATATGGTTTTCCGGGGTGTGATGATGGAAGTAGGAGGGCATGCGCTGGATGGGGTTGTTGGAATTGTCGTGAGATGAACTTTGACCACATGTGGTATCCCTGGTCTGATGATGGAGTAGAATGGTAGGTATTTAAACTGTATAACGGAGCAACTTATCCTAGCCGTGTTTGGGGTTGTTGGAATTGTCCTGAGAACAGCTTTGACCATATATGGTTTTCGGGCTCTGATGATAGAGTAGGAGGGTAGGTAATGGAACTCCATAGCGCAGCAACGTATCCTAGCCATGTTTGGGGTTGTTGGAATTGTCGTGAGATGAACTTTGGCCATATATTGTATTCAGGGTCTGATGATGGAGTTGGAGTGTGGGTTAGCACTGAAACTCCATAGTGGAACGACGTATCCTTATCCTAACCATATTTGGGCTTATTGAAATTAAAATATTAAACTTAGTTACAAAAAAATCTTACGAGCCCTTACAAAGCTGCGCTTTTAGCTAGTATATAGTAAAAAAATAAAATAAAATAATTTCTTAATATTAATTTCATGTTACATTTTTCCCCACGCATTCATCAGATAATTTATCGATAAAAATATCGACTTTATCAAGCAAATCAAATCTGTCAAATTTAGCTTCATAATTTTAACAGCTCACGCCTATGAAGTATCGTATTTTTTCGGTAATTACTTACTAACGATAATGTCGTTCTTCATTGGCGGGTCCCACCCACTTAGTGAAGTGCCAAGCACAACGAACAACCAGACTATCAATAATCAGTTTAGAAATAAAACAAATCGAACATTAGAAGTTAAGATTTAGTTAACTATATAATTTGTTGTAAAAATTTTCGTTATTTGCGCACTATAATATAATATATTATATATCTATCACGCAGTTATCCGTAAAAAAACCACTACATACCCTAATAGTTTTATTAGTTTTTAATTGTCACAAATTGATTATTGCCGGTCCAAAAAATCATTATGCTGAATAATAATATAATTAATTCAATAGAAAAAGATATGTTAGTTTTGTGTAATCCGTACAGCATAACCATGCAACTATCGATTCCAAGTTCTATGAGAATAATAATTGATAATCGAACCGATTCATTAACGATTATACACTACTACCCATCCCTACTGTAAGTTGTCAACATTTTTGACAGGTGTATGCATTTTTGCGTGTGTGAGTGTCTATGCCCACGGTAGCTTAGTGCTAGTGGGCGAACGAATATCTGCCCTGAGATTTATGTGTGCGTGATTTGGTTGTGTGCGAAATATTTGTAAAAATATGATTGCGTATGTGTAGAAATTAAAATAGTGGGGGTCAAGCGGCGACATTGGTCCTAGTACAAAATTGGAGCGAGGGCCTTTCCAACCTTATTTATCTATTCCGTGTATGTCTTTGATCCCTTGGAGTGTCTGCAAGTCGCTGGTGTGGGATGCCACATGTGTCGATACACTCGCGCCATCTCACTTACCGGCGACTTGTAAAGCTGCAGGGGCAGCTGCGGCCAGTGCGGAAAATTCAAAATTCAAAATTCAAAACGCACGATCGCATCGATTGCGCATCGATTGGACCCAACTATATTTTTGTGCCTTTTGCGGTCGAGACCATGGGACCGTGGGGGTCCGAAGCTCGCCGTTTTGCTCGCACCTTGTCATCAAAATTGATCGAGACCTCCGGAGACCAGCGGGCGGGGAGCTTTTTCCGCCAACGCGTCAGCTTGGCTTTCCAAAGAGGAAACGCTGCCGCCTTCTGGGAACCCTGCCGTTAATCGGAAGCAGCGGCAGGCTTGAGGAAATTTTCTATATATAGATTGTATTTTGTACGTATTTGTTGTAAATAAAGATATACTTCGTTTAGGAAATAAAATAACATACTTATAAACTTATAAAAAAACTCAAATTTAAAATTATTGGGTAGGTACCGTAAATATATCTATGACCGAAATTGCTACATTGAGATAACAATAATTAACTTATTTCGTAAGTTATTACGTTATTATTGCATTATTTAATTAATTTTAAGTTACTTAAAATGAATTATTTAAATAGAATATTCAGTCAGTTTTTTGCATTTGAAGTTCATTTTATTTGAAATATATTCCGCCAATTCCGACCATCGACAATGCACTCTGATTGGTCAAGTCAAGGACATACTAAACATTAAGATGCTCTTACTAATTGCGGAATTTGGAAAGCTTGTTCTACTCAAATGAGATTTTTTCTTGATGTATAAAAAGTTATGGAAGTTCTATATCTGCGCGAGCAAAACCGCGGATGAAAGTATGTATACATTCTCCGTAAGCTCTATTGCGAAAGTATTAGCAAAGCTTACCTAATACATCGAAGCTTTACAAAGCTCGTTTAAGCTGTAGTTACGCAAGAAAAGAACTCTCCGATTTCCAATAAAACTGGTTTAAATACTGGTTTAATTTAAAGCGGGCTTAGGCTTGCTCTTTATTCATGAGAGATGGAGCATAGCGTTGTATTGTATCGATCAAGAATTCAAATATTCACAGATTTCCGGCGTGTTTCACAATGCCATTAATTAGCGCGTTCAAAATTCAAAATTCAAAATCATTTATTCAAATAGACCTTCGCAGGCACTTATGAAAAGTCTGACTCTAATACCGGTTCGGAAGGTTGCATTTGCTGAGAAGAGCCGGCAATAAACTCAGCAATTTGAAAAAACGTTATTTGTCATAGTACGTAGATATGGCCGGATGTTAGCACGCTAATCTGCTAATGAGACGTTCGGCGATAGCTCAAGTCAAATGATAGTGTGGCCTGGCCATACATTTATTGCAGGTGAATCCCTAGCATCAGGCTCACATACCTGTGGTCCGAATCTGAAATAATTCGGTTTCCTTCATTTTTTTTTATTTATTTTTTTTACTTTTTACTTTTTATAGGCCTTGTGTTTGACCGCAATCTCACCATGATGATGTGGCCGAAGGTGGTGCACACACAAAGCCTAGAAGGAACTGGCTCTCAAGTGCAGCTGTCGGAACACACCGATAGGTGCTTGGCGACAGATTTTCAACTTGAGGGTGGTAGCCAGCCAGGCGGGTACTACAAAGTATCCTACCACCGTGCTATGGTTTCCTCACGATGTTTTCCTTCACCGAAAGCTCAAGCTCATTGTAGGATTCGAACCCGGGACCTTCGTCTCGGTATCCGACGTCACTACCACTGAGCTATCATCGCCTCAACTGAGCTATCATCGCCTACTGTCTCATAAAGTCTACTGTATCATAAAATTATCCGCGGCACAATTGACTGCTCTTTCCTTCTGGAAAATATAATGTTGCATCCCACAAAATCCACGCCACAAAATTTCCAGTATCTTCAATGTAGCATATTGGAAGACTAATCTTGGTTTAATTCACCTTTCACACGAATATGCCAGACTTTTAACGAGATAACTGGCCTCATAAGCGATCTAGATATTTTTTAGGACTCTCTGCATCTTTTCAAGCAAAAACTTGAAAAGTTTTTAAAGAATTCTATCGTGTAATTTTATGTAACAATATGTACAATTATTACTATTATCGTTTGCTTTCTATTTTTAATCAATTTTAAGTTATGTATAGTTTATACGTTATTTGTTTTTTCTCTTGTAGGTGCCTAGCACTAGTTTTGTTTACTATAATTGCTGTTTTCGGTTTTCGACGCTCATCATCATCATATCAGCCTATGGATGTCCACTGCTGAACATAGGCCTCCCCCATTGACTTCCACTTCAAACTGTTCTGGGCCGCTTGCATCCAGCTGCGCCACTTTCTGACCAGGTCGTCGGTCCACCTGGTGGAGGTCGTCTCGGCGCTTTCCAGTACGTGGTCGCCACTCGAGAACCTTTCTTCCCCATCGGTTATCGGCTCTTCGAGCGATGTGGCCCGCCGATTGCCACTTCAGCTTACTAACTCTATCAGCTATGTCCGTCGTTTTCGTTCTCCTACGAATGTCCTCATTTCAGACCCTGCCACGTAGAGAAATTCCGAGCATAGCTCGTTCCATAGCTCGCTGAGTGACTGAGCTTATTTATGCGGCCAGCAGTAAAAGACCACGTCTCTGTCCCGTATGTCATCACTGGTAACACGCACTGATTGAAGACCTTTGTCTTCAGACTCTGAGGTATTATGGACGTGAAAATGACGGCATAGCTTCCCAAACGTTGCCCAGCCGAGTTGGATTCTTCGATTGACCTCTTTGTCGAAGTAAAGCCTACCTAGTTGGACAATTTGTCCTAGGTAAACATACTCGTCTACAACTTCGAGAACAGTGCTCCTAACAATCACCGGCATTGGAGGAATATAAATATAAATAAATAATAAATAAGACATTCATCACACACGGTCATCTGATCCCAAACTAAGCAGAGCTTGTAATATGGAAACCAGATGACTGATATACTACATATACTACTTTTTGTTTGTAAATACATACTTAATATACATAATTACACCCAGACTCGGGACATACAGGCATGTTCATGCAAAAAGATGCATGTCCTGTGTGGGAATCGAACCCACAATCTGCGGCGCGTAACGTGAATCTTAACCAACTGCGCCAACTGGCCCGTCAAAATATGAACATTAGACATAATTTTTGTCTTGTCCATAATCATTTTGAGGCCTATCTACATCGTGACTCGCAGGTCTTTTTTTTTTATTCATATTCATTTATAGCATGCATGTTCCATCTGTAGCCAACGGGTTAGAGCCCTCAAGGATTCCATAGATAATAAAATTTCTGTAGAAGCGGCATTCCTGACCAATGGTCGCGAGCTACAATAACAAGCTACTCATCAAGTGAACTTGTACGCTCACTCGAACTGAAGGCCGATCCATCCGAGTGGCTTTCACGAGATGAAAGTGAAACTCGTTCTGCTAGTTCAAAGATTATGTTCACAGGTGTGCATGTTCGTTAATTGTTCCGGTGTTTGAGAACTTGTGGACGTATTTATTTGGCACACAAAATTTAATATCAAAGAGGGAAAAAGCGAAAATTACTGCATTCCAAAACATGGGTTTGTAAACGAATAGTAAAAAACAGAGACTTTTTGGCGGGAACTTGCAGAGTGACGTAGCATTTTCATTTTTATTTTCATAAATTCGTGTAATTTGAGTTTTATTGCATATTATCGGTGGTATTTTATTCAATAAAGATCAATATATGTGCACCAGTGAAGTGAAATGAAATGAATATGTGTATCGTGACTTTACAAGTTGTCTCAAAAAGTCCGTGATAAGTTTTAGTACAATGACCACCATTTTACTAAAACATGACTGGACGGTGACTGAACATGCAGACTATGTGAAAGTGAATGTGCGGACTATATTATAGTGATATTATAAATAAAATGTATGCGACTGAAGGACTTAGTATCCATGGTCAAGAACAAATTTACAAAAAAAAAAAAAAGTAAAAAACAGAAAAAAAAAGTTTTTTTTTTTTTTCAAAATATCCTTTTGAGACCGTTTCGGGGTGTGAGTGATTGGTGTGTCGGCAACGCGCGTGTGCTCTCCCTGTGTTGTCATGATTCTATAGGGTATGCTTGCTTACCATCAGGCGGGCCGTACGATTGTTTGCTAACTAAGTAGGTAGTTAAAAAAGTGTGCTAACATGTCGATGATAATGAGTAAATGGTGATAGGTCCCAATAAGCCTAGAATCGTCAAGTGGATTGGTTAAACGACATGACTATCCTAACTAATATTATAAATGCGAGTGAGTTTTTTTGTTTGTTACGCCTTCACGCCTCAACTACTCGACGAATCATCATGAAATTTGGCATACAGATAGCCTATGGTGAAAGACAGGCTACGATTTTTATCCCGGGAACGCGGGTGAAGCCGCTGGGTCAGCTAGTTTGATATTATTAATCAACTCCGTAGTTTTTATTTATAAATATTTAAAACAGATTATTAATCGAAAAGACAGTTCAAGATAGGTGTAACAGTGAAAATGAACAGAAAAAGACTCAAAACAAATAAATGTATAATAAATAATAAAAAAAACACGCAATGTAACGTAATTATACCTACATTTCATAGGCTATAGTAGAGGTCAACGACATTTAATTTTTTACGAGTGTATTCATAGGTCAGTCTATAATCAATTAGCACGAATATAAATAAACAAAAATCTAGCCATCCGCGTCGTGTGGTTACGGCATACAAATCAGAGACGGTGCAATTTTCTATGAGGTAACTTTTTGTAATTGTGTTTTGACAACCCACTATGGTAAGTGATAATGAAGCGTAAAGCATATAAGATAGTATTCATATTACATAAATGAATATACTAGCCGTTTAGCGGCAATAATTTTTTCGTCGATTTTGATTAGCTGCTGTCTCTTTCGTGTCTAATTGATATTTTATCCTAGTCTTATGTGTTTTGTTAGAAAGAGATATAGTGAGTCAAAATTAGTTTAGTTTGTAAACAACAAAATCGGAACCAACGTCTAACTTATAAGAAAAAAACGTCAATTTATGATTTTGAGTCTGTAGTTGCGGTTCTAAAGAGAAATGGAAAATAAAATAGTTGTAGGCATAACACACTCAGTGTCACATCTACACGCTTACGCATTGAACAGGTCATCTGCCCCAAAGATGCGTTATTTACTGACTTTCACCTCAGTTTGGCTTTCACGCGCGTATTAATATTATTTTTAACTTAACTTGTCACCTGTTAGCGTAGTGCTAATTGTATGACGCAAGTTTGGATAGATACTCACGATTTTAAGTTTTAAAATACGATTAATTCACTTGCTGTTTAAAATATAAGCTCCACAATGTTTTACAACAACTTTCTCATAGCGCAACACAATCATATTGCTGAAATATACAACGATTGATGAGATATAGTTGGATTTGGAATTGATTTCCATCGCCATTTTTTTCCATAATTTTAATTAAAATATAATCTCCACATTGTTGATCGACAAATTTCTCAAATCGCAATACAATCAAATTGCTGAAATATACAGCGATTGTTGAGATACAATTAGATTAGGTTTTGCGCGCTTTTCAACTTGACAGTTGACAGGGCGGGGGCGGTAAAAAATAGGCAGTATGTCTAATGACTTTCGCCTAATTACAAAACTTTAAACAAATGGTTTTTTGTTCAAACAAAATATTAGAAAGTGTGCCTACGGTGTACGAAAGTGAGGCATAGGTGACTTCATCTAAAATTAATAAGAATTTATTTTTTAATCAATCTCAACTCAATAGACAAAACTCTAGAAATGACACCATAGCAAAGCATGGATTCTATTTTAAAAAGAAACTGTTAAAACATCTTGCATGGTTAAAACTAATTGATATACATAAAATATCAATTCTCTATGGTCTAAATATCATAGTTAATTCGTTACATTCGACACAAGTCATAAAATATAATAAATACATCAAAATATGGGATATTAATCATGACCATTATACTTTCGCTATATATAACTTTTATCTTCAAAAGAACTGCGTGGTGGACTATGATAGAGCTGGAATTATAGTTTTTTTGCTTTAATAATCCAGACATCAATACAATTAAATCTTTCTATTAATATTTTTATTATCTATAGGCACTTAACTAACTTGCCACCTTTTTTTGGGTATCTAATCAAGCCTTTAACTAATATTCTTCTAAATTCAAACGTTCCACCCCACCATTATAATTTTAAATTTTATGGTGAAAATTCGATAATTAACAAGATAATCCAAATTCATCAGCAAATATACCATCTCTTTCGCACATCTAATGAATGTGGGAGACAAAAAGCACGTGGTTTGTAATTATTATGCATTTATTTCATTCATATTGGATGTAGATTGCAGATAAGACGCCATTGTTTTGTGTTCCCACGGCACAGGTTCATTGTCTTAAAGATGGCGGATCAAATAGGTTTCAGAGATTTACAACAGGGTTAGACGAGGCCCATCTCTGTGGGGCTACCACGTAAGGAAATGGTTTTGAAGTTCATTGAACTGGGCTTAATTGAAATCGCATTATGAGGGCCCCGATTCTTGCATCTTCGACATTAAAGTCGCATAGACATTTACCAAAAAAAAAACATGGCGGAGATCTCTCAAAATTCTATACCTTTTGAAAGAAGGCCGCCATGTTTTTCGTCAAATGTCTATTCGACATCGATGTCGAAATCGCGAGAATTAGGGACCTGGCAGGGTATTTTAAAACGTCGGATTCGATATCAGAAACGGATTCAGAAATTTCCGAGGCGAATTTCAGCAATTGCTATTTTAATTTCCGAAAACATTTCGATGAATCGAATTGATATTTCCGTAAAGAAACATCAAAAATATTTCAATTGCGAAATTAAAAAAGCTTTTGCGGAATATAGCCTCGGTAGTTTTTGAATCCGTTTCCGATATCGAATCCGAGCGTTTTAAAATAGCCCTGCTGCAGATCTATAATATAACATTTAGAACTCAAGCGGGCTACCGGGCGAGTCAATAATGGATGGCTTTCTTCTGGTACGCGGTTACCTCGCAGATTTATAAAAAAAATACAATTACGTTAGGTTTATGTAAATTACAAACCGCAATTTACATAAGTAAAGTATTACAAGGTAACCACACTGAGAAAAGAGAAATTGTTTCTAAATTGTTAGTGAAGTCATAAATTTCACGTAATAGTCAATCTTACGAGTGATTCAAATATCAATCTTGTAAGTAATAAAGGACGTCTCACGGCTATGCGACACCGAGGGAAAGTACCTACTTAGGTTTTTAGATAATTTTAATTTGGACTTATCCTACCCTAAGTCACAGAATATTCAATAGTACTACGTACAGAAAACCCACTTCGAAAACGACATTTAAATAAAAAGCGACTCTTGGAACGACGTAATAAGGCGCAATCCAGCTCGCGCAGCGCTGCGCGCCTAAAATTATATTCACCTACAACTTCCCTCTCTTTCTATCGTATAACTCTATCCTGTATGACGCGGCACGACTTACGGTAGGGTTGTCTAATGACGTATTATGAATCTTCAATATTTCCTTATCGGTTATGTATGTACCTATTACTATTCTCCTTTCGTGAATAATGACATTTTAAATATCCTAGCTAACTAGTATTACAGCAGAAAGTTATTTTTAAATGTCTGCATATTTTAATCTAAGTTTTAGGCCTATACTGATACTTTGTATTTGTGTACTTGTGTATTCTGTCTACGAAACTAAATACAACTATTTTGGGGAAGGGTTTTAGTAACATACATGCATATAAAATCTGGAATAACTGACGACGGGACAAGAAACGGCACGACTACCTAGTCCAGGGCCGTCAGCCGAAATTCACAACGTTTGTTATTAATAATCTTCAAGTTTGTTATATAAAAAATAATAAAGTTAAAGAATTATTTAAAAAAGGATATACTGAGTAAGTAATAACAATTAGAACTGTTAAATTTTTCTGAATATTATTCTACTGATTTTTGAAATAGTGGTTTGTTAAATCTTAGATTCATTAGTGTATAATAATACTAGTATTATAAAAACGTAACATTGGTTTATTTGTATATTTGAAGAGGGAACACTCTCTATTCTGGAACTACAAACAGTTTCTAAAAAAAAAACAATATCGGTTCATAAACGACGAAGTTATCCGCGAACACACATAAAAAAAAAAATATTTACGGTCGAATTGAGAAACCTCCTCCTTTTTTTGAAGTCGGTTGAAAATAAGTCACATGAGTTGTTGAGGTCTCAGTGGTCCGTTTAGATAAGAGGTCTGGTCTCGTCTCTTTTTGACACACTGGTATGCTATCAAAACGGGCCTATTAGATCTTGCCGACCTTAATAAAGTCAGAAAGGACATTAGGACAATACAATGAAACAACAACAAAAAATCTAGTACTATGAAAACAACGATACCAACACAAAATAGTTTTAAAATAAGAACAATAAGCACTTTATATAAGTACGTAGGTATTTATACCCACACGCGTCATTCGCTGCGGGCGCGTTGCAACCGACTAGCGTTTGTCCGGTAGACCGTTTGGCGCGAAATCGTACCTAAACATGGGAGTGAGACAGGCCTGCCTAAGTTCAAGGACGTGGGCATTCACTAAGAAAGGGTTTGTCACAATGAGTAGTTTGCTTATGATACCTCTATGCTTTAAATATCTGTATAAGAAAATTCCTCTTTAAACACTGAGTTTGATGTCGAAGTCTCGAGAATCGGAGTGGGGCCAATTCTCATGATTTCGACATCAAGAAAGTTTGATTATACCTAATGATATCCAGAATTCTAGGCTAATCAGAAGAGGTGATTAGAATGGACTTTCTGAATGAATTAGATTAGAATTTAAAATGGCTTTGTTCAATGAAACTTATCCATATGTAGAGGATGTTGATTATTCGAGGTGTGCTAAGAAATAATGAACATCCTGGGACATTCCTCACGATCTGATCACAAGATAAGCAGAGCTTGTAGTATTGTACCAGTTGACTGTTAAACTATATTTATAATTCTTCTACTTGAGGCAGGGCCGTATTTAACCTTGGAGACCTTGGGCATAGGATAATGGGGCCCCCTTATGACACTAGTTTATTTTTTAAATAGTCAAAAGGCGACGATTAGTAACATTATAGATTTATCATTTTATTTCTTTAAGTATTTACAACGGAAAAACAATATGCATCGAGGAAAAATCCCAGGTAATACTGAGCAATCTAATAAAATCCTGCGACTAGTCTGTGCCTATGCACTGATTTTGAATAGTAAGAACCAATCACAGTTCAGTGTGTCCTTGACTTAGCGCACATACTAATAAGAGCGACTCGGTGGTGGGGAATTTGCGGTATAGTTTTCACATAAAATGAATGTCATTGTGTTTCTTTGGGTTAATTGTTTGATGTTTATAGTGTATAGCAGTGTTTTTTCAATCTGTGGGTCGCGACCCCTAGGGGAGTCACGAAACCTTAGTCGGGGGGTCACCGGCAGAAGGAAAAAGGCAAGGTAGACTTCGCGCAAGCGGGCGTCCAAATTACCTCTTACTTAGTTGCAAACCTCTCGCGGCTTCTTGCAGACTAATAAAAGGTATCAAAATAAAGAAAATCATTCTCGTAGTCTTTAATTTATAAATTCTTTGTCTCTCTGAGAAGGGGATCGCCAGAATTTTTCAACCTGTAGGGGGTCGCGAAATCAATAAGATTGAAAAACACTGGTGTATAGAAATGATTATTCATACTTAATAGATCATAAATAGCTGTTCTGTTGTGCTGTATTGCTTGCATGGTCAATGTTGAGTTTCTTGCCTGAGTATTCTCAGTTAATTGTATTCCGGGGTGGACGTAGAGTCAACTGTAACGTTGTACGTACTTTATCAGGGTATAAACTGAATAAATCACCTTTTGATTTAGAATGTTGGGTACTATAAGAACAATAAATGTATATAAAGCACCTGCACGTAAAACCTGCGCAGTAGATACATTTTCAAAGCGCGGGAAACGCTATAGGTCGGCTGCCGCCGTCATGTTAGCGCGCGCCGTGCGGAGAGGCCTCACGCGTGAGTAAGACGGAACTAACAGCTGCAGTGTATTATGAACCTTATAGTAGTGGTCTTTTTTTGTTTTTTTTTTTATTGTTTATAGACCTGTGTTTCTCACCATCTCACCATGGTAAGTGATGATGCGGCCGAAGGTGGTAAGCACACAAAGCCTAGAAGGAACTGGCTCTCAAGTGCAGCTGTCGGTCTAAGGTTGATTGTAAGTTTTGGCATGCTTACGGTAATCTTCGGGGCCATTTTTTCTTTTCTGTGCGAACGATGATTCACGACGCGCCTTATCAGTTGGGTACCACTGTACGTACGACAGTTTTCCGAACACTCCGTATAGTAAATCTGAATGTATCGTTGATGTATCCCACGCCTGCGCAGACGCAGTCGCATGCCTACGTAATGACCGCGGATGCGCGCCGGACATCGCTTTCAGAGTTCGTTTCCACATGACGTAGTAATGATCAATGGAATGTAATCAGTCATTCATTAAATTCTATATTACCATTGGATACAGGACTGTGTATGTGTAGATGCGTTTCCAGCTCTCCGTAGGCAATATTGAACTAAGGTAATTGGCCAGCATACACCTATAAGCATTGAACAGTGTCACTGTACGTTAATTTTAAGAGAGATAGAGCATAGCGCTATTTCTCTCAAAGAGCAGCTCCACTGGAGAAGTTCTTACTTCCATCTTACCGAATACTGCAACCAAATAACTTAATTTTGTTTCGTTAGCGTGAGTAAGGTCATCAGTACTGACGCTGGGAAAGGTCAAAAACGCTGTGTTTTGTAAAGTCAAAGTCAATACCATTTAGGTCGAAGTAAGTACTACCCTATGAAGGTCAAAGCTACTGAAGTTACCACTATAGTCCAATAATGTTGATCTATGTCGCATCTACTTGTAAAACGTCTTTGGTTTGGGTACAGGTGAGATTGTTGTCGAAGTATAGTCACAATTTAAGAAATTACCCACTGGTTACGAAAGGCTTCATTCTACCACGGTAAGTGACGATGGGGCCGAAGGTAAGCAAACAAAGGCTTTCTAATGCACAATAGATGCTTGGTGACCGATTTTCAACTTGTGTGTGCCATCCAATTGGTTAACCAAAATACGACTGTGCTATCGTTTCTCACGATGATTGTCATCAATGGATGCTGAAACATGTGTGGTTACCGTAGCTTAGTGCCTGTCCAGAAGGAGCGAAATCGCTACGATTCTCTCACGCGAATGCATTACGCGCGTTGGTGAGATACTGGGAGCCAATACACTGGGTCCAGGAGCATACGCTCGTAAATCGCGTGCGATTCCCCCATATTTTGGCTCGTAATACGCGCGAGAGAATCACGGTGAAACCCCCTTTCTGGACAGGGTCTTAGATAAGATTAACTGAGTTTCAGCCAGCGGAATGGGACTGATTGGTTCCCCTTTATTTACTCGGTGGAGACTGGAGACGTAGATCATAACAAAGAGAGAAGAAAAGATACGCTTGCGATAAGATTATATTAGAGATTAGATAAGATTATCTTGGAAGATAATCTTGGACTGCTTTTTAACACCAGCACTCGCAGTGCCGACTCTGCAAAAATCTTCACCCTTCTTGCTCATTTTTGGAAGGTCAGTCAATTGTCTCTAGTCGTATTTGCGACCGGATACTACTTTCTGTATTCCATCATTGTTTCCTACAAGGTTCTGTTACCTTGAAGAGTTAGTATTGTTCACAAAATCACTGGGATTCTTCAAACAATGAATTTACGGAACAAGGTCATTTGATTCACAAATCATATCGTTATTGATAATGTGGCCGAAGGTGGTAAGGGTACCAAAACTAGAAAGAAACTGCAATGGTTTAACTACCGAATCTTGAGGGTGGCAGCCAAGCAGGCAGGTGAGAAGAGAGTAAGGGTTTAATTAAAATGGGTTCTTCCGTTCAAAATTCAGAACAGCCCGACTGGATAAGTATCTCCACTTCTGTTTCTGCGTTATGTAAGCAGCGCCGGAAATATCAAGACTGTCTTTTGGCCTTTGATTCTTCTCAAAAGGCGTCATTAAAATTATATTGCTTGAAATTGTTACGCAGGCATTTTGGTGCTTAGAGCGATCACTCCTCTTCTACTCTAGAGCCAGCGCTGTAAGGTCAACAAGTCTCCATGAGGAGGTGTTCTGCTGGAAGTGTGCGGGGAGCAACCGTCTCTTCCGCTATAGGCACGGAAACTCCTCTAAAACCTTCCTCAGACGCATTTTTAAGAAGATTGTAAAGTTAATCTTTGCAGGGTCACCAGATATCCATAGATTTGGATTCCTCACGTTTTCTTTCACCAAAACTACTCAGACGTCATTGCCTTTAAAATATGTTTAAAAATCATCTTTTCTTCTATTTATGCATATTCAACATACGAGACAGACGGCCCACTTAATATTTCACACTTTCACTGTCATTCTGAATAAAATTAACATAAAAATTGAATAACAATTGTATGACAAAATATTGGAAAATCTGTTATTCTTCGTTTTACTAATGGTGATTTCACCGGCTGAAAGTCGATAATAGCTCAGTAGTAGTGACGTCGAATGCCAAAACGAAGGTCCCGGGTTCGAAACCTACAATGAGCTTGAGTTTTCGGTGAAGGAAAACATCGTGAGGAAACTATAGCAAGGTGTTAGGATACTTTGTAGTACCCACCTGACTGGCTACCACCTGTCACCAAGCACCTATCGGTGTGTTCTGACAGCTGCACTTGAGAGCGAGTTCCTTCTAGCCTTTGTGTGCTTAACATCTAAACATGCCACCAGTAAAAAATGCCACCACAGGCTGAAGCTTCCAGCAAATAGGGCCGATCTGAGATGGCGACATTGAGGTATTATTACTAGGTATGGAGAAGACGCCACACATCACAACTATGTTACGTTCTAGTATGGCCATCCGGCCACACTTGTTGTTGTAGAATGATGAACGAAAATCGTTTGTGAGAAAAATACTCCTAAAAGCGTTCTGATAGCGCTACGTGTTTCTACTGTCTGCTTAAACGACTCATTATTGTTTCAGCGCAAAAACGAACTTTGACTCTAAAAAAATTAGACATAACCTTTGCTTATGATAGCTTCTCTAAACGTAATAATAGCTCAATGGGTGGCGATCAGTTGTAGTAGTAGTCTATGGGTAACCTAGGGCAAAAGGCTGAAGTAGCTGTTTTTTTTTTCAAAGATTTAAGATTTTATCTATCAATTATTTCAGGTTTCATTCATTCAGTGCCTTATCAAGTTATCAGGGCCTAAATTGAATAAATGCTTTTCAGTTATTTAGTTAACTTGGAATTATCCTAAACAGTGGCAGTTCCAGGATTTCGGTTTGGGGTGGCAAAGAGGGGCTCGATCCGACTAAGACAAAGATGCTTTTACGGGGGCTTAAGGTCTCTAGCCCCGCTCCCTGAATCCGCTACTGATCCTAACTACTAAAATTAAAATGCAAAAGTTTGTCTATGTTTGTAGGTTTTTTTGTAACGAATTTTTTTTTTCATAGAGGGAAAACAATATACTCAGGAACATGGGTCACACAGTCTAATGTAAGCATAATAGTGAACTGATTTCAAGTGCTCTAACGATCTTTTGTTGAAGATTTTATAGTTATTGACGAAAAAACGTATAAAAGAGAACGTTTACTATCTTTTCATTGTGGCTTACAGCAATTTACGTTATTTTTTGCGAAATTAACGCGTAGGTAAATCACATGTAAATCTTGTACCGACGTACGTATGTGAAAGTACATAGTATGCCAACTACTTAATATTATTTTCTTTATGAGTAAAGTGGCTTTTTGCACACATACTTACGGAAAAGCTCGTTTACTGCCAACGACAAATACTTTGTACCCACTTAGATGTTTTACCTTCTATTTTTAAACTGACTTAAAAAAAGGAGGAGGTTCTCCATTCGGTTTTTTTTTATGTTTGTTACCTCATAACTCCGTCATTTATTAACAGATTTGTTTTTTTTTTTTTTTTGGAAGGGTTCCCGTTTGGTCTCATTGTCAGATCAGGATTTGATTACTTCTTAGTGTACTTTGAAGTCGGTTTAAGTTTTTTGTAAAATATTTTATATTGCATAATAAAAAAATATTTATTTTAAAAATAAGTAGGTAATTAAGTAGACATATATCTAGTTACAAATAATTAATATTATTGATTTTGTTTGAACCGATATGCAAAAAATAAAAAAATTGCTTAATTATGCCTAAAAATTAAAAAGTATTTTCAAGGTCCAAAAAACAACGAAAAAGTAAAAAAAAAAGAAATCATTCTCACCATTGTATCGACCGCCAAAACAATATCCAATCACCAAAGAAAACTAATCAAGTCCAATTAAAAAACACAACACTTTTTTAATTTAAAAAAAGCACCCAAATGTCACACACTTTCCCGCTATTTGTTAAACTTTTTAATTTTCCCACATCAAGTTTGACAGTTCATTTTTTTTTTCAACGACCGAAGCTTTTGAACGAAGGCTCGAGACTGACTACATGAGATATCTTCTGAAGAAAGTGTGGTGCTACTTCCCATATGGCAGTCCGTGTGTTCGTATGAAACCTGTAGTCCGTTCACTCATAACACCACCGCCGCTTAATTGTAAATCTTATGCAGATGAATGCAAGGTTGATTTCCAGTTGATTTTTATGAAAGTTTGTTTTCATTTGACATTAAAGTCATCGACATCATCTTCCGCAGCCTCCGATCGGAAATGCTCTCTACAATATAAGAATTAAAATACATTTTTGCTTATTTATTAATGGAGTTGGAACTTAAAACAGGATATTTAATACATGCTTGCTTAAATACATTTCTCTTTTATTTGTCTCATGGATGTCGCTTGTATAGGTGTGGCGGATGTAAAAGAAGAATTTGGCGAGTCCGCCATTTGCATAATATACGTTTTGGTGGAAAGCTGAAAGTGATAGTTATGGGACCTGCTTTGATAACATTATAATAATCTTCTTAATTTTTTATCTATGGTCGTGAGATATTTGATTTTGGAACAAGTTTTGTTTCTTAATGAGAGTATAGTGTTTTCACCTATTATGCCATAGTCTCGCTTTTGGACTCTGAATATTTATTAGATTTATATGTTATTGGGTAATTAGCAAGTGGTTATAGTTATTTTCGATTAAAAATAAAACTGAACAGTATTTTCTATCTGCATATAAAATCACAGACACAATCAAATCTTTATTTAAATCTTCGAATGATATCAAATTGATTTTCCCGCATAGATTAGCGAAAAAAAAATCATAGAACTAACTGATGATTTTTTATTTTATTTTAATAGTTCTTTATTTGTCAATAAAAATTTAATACAAAAGCCCAGTGTAAATAAAGTTAGTTGAGAAGTTACGCAGATTGCCTGTGAAATTGCTAAAAAAGGCATCAATTATTGCGGATTAGATTTGATACAGTCATTATACGGCTGAATATCTTCAATTTGCAATTTCTTCTACTTACTAGGACGCTATGTTATTCAAGAAGCGCATCGAAAGCTAATAAACATTTTTTGTATTTGATTTTCTCACACAAAGTGTAAACATTAAAAAAATAAAGGCTGTATCGCTCGGACTTTTGCCAGCCTTTTGGCGAACTAAATAAACAAAAATATTTAATTAACGCATGGTACATTCCACACATTAATCAAAATCAAAAACATAAAAGCCTTACAAAATTAATATTTGGTTAAACCAAATTATTAATCAACGTGAAACAATGCGAATAATTAGGTATCTACATTTTGACCTACATACAAAATCATTAATTTCTCTTAAAAGGACAACGACAGTTTTTGACTCATACACGCGTCATCAAAACAGACACAAAAGAACACATGTGGGTCAAATATGGCGATTTATATAACTCGAAGTTTTCTTTTACCTTGGGACAGGTTATTTTGCAATAGTGGAAAATGAGTGGGCTTTTTAATGACACTTCGTTGCTTATTAGTTCGTTACTATAATAGTCGATTAATTTTAGTTTATTATCAGGTTTTCGTTTTTTTCTCAAATTTTTTTTTCAGTAAAAGTTTTTCAAGTTTCATATTCTAAACTCTTTTAGTTTTTGGCTTTCATCCCTCCTCATAACATATCCATACCACAACAAACAGTTTCCGCTCAACATTTCAGTCAGTTACCTAGTACCTACCTTATATAGGTAACTCCAAACATCCATCATCAACTTACATCACGAACTAGTGCATCAAAATATAATTTAAAGAACAGTGTTACGGTGTTACTAACATGTTAGAATAAGCACAGAAAAGGCGTACAAACCATACTGAAAACAGCAAAACAATAATATACACGGAAAGTGTCACTTAAGGCTACACGAGCGGATACAAGCTTTCTACGCTTTAAAACTTTACATTTTAGTGCTGTGACGCCATTGTTATTTTCATCGTGGTGATTCGCGCCTAAAGTATTAATTTTACACGATTAGGTTAAAAATTTTTTTTTTTTCAATTAAGTCACACGGCTTGTGTATTTTGCCAATTTCCAGTTATATTATAAGTTATAGTTACAATAAATCACTTTCACATAGTCCTCAGTCAGTCACCGTCCATAAAAGTCATGTTTTAGTACAATGGTGGTCATTGTACTTATTAAAAATTTTCACAGACTTCTCAAGACAACTTGTTAAGCCACGATACACATAATTCATTTCATTTCACTTCACTGGTGCACATATATTGATCTTTATTGCATAAAAACCCACCGATAATATGCAATTAAAACTCAATAAAAATGAAAACGCAACATCATTCTGCAAGTTCCCGCCAAAAAGTCTTATTATAAATGACATTGACAGTTGGATAAATAGTTTTTTTTTTTTTAAATGCCACAGTTAAAAACAACTACCCCTAAGACTTTTTGGCGGGAACTTGCAGAGTGATGTTGCATTTTCGTTTTTATTTTCATAAATTCGTGTATTTTGAGTTTTATTGTGTATTTTCGGTGGTATTTTACCCAATAAAGATCATCCATGTGCACCAGTGAAGTGAAATGAAATGAATTATGTGTATCGTAACTTCTCAAGTTGTCTCAAAAAGTCTGTGAAGAGTTTTAGTACAATGACCACCATTGTAGTAAAACATGACTTTTATGGACGGTGATTGACTGTGGACCATATGTGAAAGTGATTTATCGTGACGGGAAACTATAATATAACTCGACACTGGCAGAAATGAGCCCTAATTTGGGCTTGGTTGCCAAACTTAAAAATAAGAAGAAGAAGAACTACCCCTAATAAACTACACCTTGGCTCGCGGTAAAAAAATAATAATGACATCATTGTTATAAGGACGCGCATCCTTCACGAGAAACGACGGGTGTACCATACTAGGAATGGTGAAATCATGGTACGCGACAATATAATTCGGGTAGAATATTTAATAAAGGAATTTAAAGTAACTAATCGAAAAGAAAAACCTTTTTGTATGCATTTATAGCCACAGCTACAAAGTTAACTGTGAATGGGGCTAGGAAATTGAAATACCAGCAGGCAATAAAAAATATGCCAATACTATAATTATTGAAACGTGAATTCAATTGAAGACACATTTAGGGGTCTAAAGAGACTAGTGTTTGAGAATTAAGAATATTTTCATCTACCTATGCCTGTGAGTCATTATTTGCCGAACTTCGAAACCGTTTTTCAGATGACTAGTTCATGGTAAAAGTAATAAAATACCCTAATGAGGAGTTTTCTAATGATACCTCTATGCTAAAAATACCTGTTAAACTGTTGATAAATCTAACCAATTTGAACCTTAAGTGCACGATTTGACAGGTACTTTGAGCATAGAAGTATCATAAGAAAACTCCTCATTGGTATTTGGCATAAATAATTTGACAACCAAAATTAGAGATTTCAAATCAGCCGCAAGCCGCAAATAATGTTGCGTCAACGCTACGCGAACCGAGCACGAGCCGAGCACATGTGGAGAAAGGATTCGTGTATCGTGGACGGACTTCCGAGCCTCGAACGTAACAAACTTCGACATCAACTATATAAATAGTGTTTCGTAAAATATTTTGAATAAATAATATTCAAACGTGTATCCTCAACAATTTGTCAATAGGATCATTTTTCAATCGTTTATTAGACAATTTGACATTATAATAGTAAATAATTGGACTGTTTCTGGACAAAAAACTGAAACCGACTTCAAAGTACACTAAGAAGTAATCAAATCAAAAAAAAAAAAAAAAAAAAAAAAAACCTGATCTGATGACAATGAGACCAAACGGGAAGTGTACCCTTTCAAAAAAAAAAAATTTTACAAATCGATTAATAAATGACGGAGCTATGAGGTAACGAACATAAAAAAAATAGTACCGAATTGAGAACCTCCTCCTTTTTTTGAAGTCGATTAAAAACACAGTTTAATCTTTTAAGTCGCTACGATATAGTTGAAGTTGTGTTACGAGAATCGAGCCACAGCTCGCGTTCGACAGCGGTCCGCCGATTGTCAGTCTTTTGACGAACACAGGGATTCGCAACACGCTCGTGTTGTTGGCTCGTAGTACGTCTACACTTGATATCGTGTGCTACGAACGAATAGAGGCACGGCTCGTTCTCAGTTTGCGTAGCGTGGACGCACCAGTGCACAAATAAAAAGCAATGGCCACTATTTGTTCGGTCGCAACCCAAAATAAATTACCAATAACAAGCGAATCATTACACCAAAACACCGAGCAAATATTACATAAAGCTGAAATAAAACAATGGCGGATAGATTTCACCGCGATACGTAATTATTTGCTTTGAAATTCGGTTTCTGCTTATTGGTCTATTACGTAATCTGGCGGTAAGATTTCGGCCGCTTCCGGACTTTTTGGGGCATAGTTTTCACTATGACATTTTTGTCCCACTTTACTACTTCCTCACTAAAATATACAGGTCGTTGTTTTGGTCAGCGACGAGCGACTCAGGGTCGATAATACAAATGATACTGGTGCTAAAAAAATATAAAACAAATACTTTATTTTTTTTAAATAATAAAAATAAAAAAAAAAAATTTTGAAAATCATGTAATAAGCTAAAGTGTAGACATAATACTCAACGGGAGTATGAGGGAGTAAAGGGGTGGGGCGATGGCGGCTTGCGCCTAGCTCTAGTCTGTGCACGTGCCTAGTAACCATACTTTGCGGTAATTTTATTTCAAATTGAATAAGGTATTTCTCAATATATTTACAGTATTTAATGGAATTAAGTCCATTTTTGGGGAATATATATTTTGTACTACCGCTCCTAGGTCGCTTGTCGCCGACCAAAACAACACCCTGTATATGCAAATATTATTGTATGTTACGTAAATCTGTTACTGAACCGATTGTCGAAGATATTTTAAACACAAGGATGGAACCTTCTTTGTAAAGGTTGGCATTCAATATTATACTTATTAATAGGATTGTAGTCAATTATTCAGTCTAAAAACATGAAGCTTCTAAAGTAACCACTGGTTTGGAAGTCAGCCTTCAGCTGAACGATGCAAGTGTTACTGGAAGTCTCTAAAATACAACACAACAGCTAGGGCACTAGTTTCCAGCCCAGCGCAAAAGGTTCTCTGGCAGGTTTCTCAAGAAAAAACAGTTCTTATTAGTACAGAAACAATTCAAAATTCAAAATCATTTATTCAAAAAGATCTTCGCAGGCACTTATGAAAATTCTGACTCGGAATACCGGTTCGGAAGGTTGCATTTGCTGAGAAGAGCCGGCAATAAACTCAGCAATTACTCTTTTCAAAACAAGCTTAGAATCAGAATGATAGCTCAGTGGTAGTGACGTCGGATACCGAGATGAAGGTCCCGGGTTCGAATCCTACAATGAGCTTGAGCTGTCGGTGAAGGAAAACATCGTGAGGAAACCATAGCACGGTGGTAGGGTACTTTGTAGTACCCGCCTGGCTGGCTACCACCCTCAAGTTGAAAATCTGTCGCCGAGCGCCTTTCGGTGTGTTCCGACAGCTGCACTTGAGAGCCAGTTCCTTCTAGGCTTTGTGTACTTACCACCTTCGGCCGCATCATCACTTACCATGGTGAGATTGCGGTCAAACACAGGCCTATAAACAGTAAAAAAAATAAAATCAGAATCATTTATTCGTAAAACATAGGTAAATATAATTGGATCTTAAATAAATAAATTGTGCGCTATGTTTCGCCATAAAAGGCATACAAAAAATATAAAATTAAATATCTTAAAATTAAATCAACCTTCAACGTCCACAAAATATACAAAACAATCACAAAAAATAATATAGAAAAAATAAAATAGAAAACAACTGTCACATAATTAAATAAGAAATTCATCAATTTTATAATAACAATTCTCAATAAATAATTTTGACAATTCCTTTTTGAATTTAGCTTTTTAATTTTATGACATCAGGTATTTTATTATATATTATTGGAGCAGAACCAAAAAACCTCTTCTTCATTAATTCATTACATAATATTTACATTCTAATCGCACTGACAACAATTATTTGAATCAGCACTCTTTATTTATACATAGGCTTAGGTACTTAATGTAAATGTTTCTTGTTACAACCAGATATTAGTTTTTATAACTAACAATTGATTGGAACATAAAAACTTGTACTTGTTTTAGAAAGTTCACCCCGAAGTCAAATGGGCGTGATGGAATGCCCTGACATGTAATAGGTGTGAGCGATTTGATTGTTTGTTATTAAATATTGATTTACACCTTACATTAAAAAATAGTGGAAGGAAAAGTGGCCGTGCTCCTTTTTAATAACCAATATTTTTTTTCGAATTTATCAAAATGTCGACTACTGTTTATATTATTTCTAATCCAACTGTATCTCATCAATCGCTGTATATTTCAGCAATGTTATTATATTGCGCTATCAGATAGTTGTTGAACAACATTGTGGAGTTGATATTTCAAACTCTGAGTGATGAAGTCCCAAACAGGACTTGAAGATCACGGGTCATATCCGACTAGTCCAATAACGAGTAAACTTTCACTGAGAGACAAGTCACCGGGCCGGAGCGCGCCGTGACACAAGGCCGTAGGGCGCGGTCTTGGTCGGACTTTCACTAGAAAACTTGTAGGGTCACCATTTATTGGTAATTTAGTGGATTGATTGATTTTTAAGACAGAGAGATAAGTTGAATTTACAAAATTAAACAAAATTCGTTTTTCTGATGGTCGTGCAATTTCATTTGTGTAAACATTAAAAACTAAATTAAAAAGAGATTTTTCAAAGCTTAATATCTAGTAAAAATTCCGTCGCCCGGTGGTCCAGTGCCTAATGAAAAAAAAACTTTTTTTATTTCGATAAACCATAGACACAGTACAATATTTTTCTCAGGCTTACATAACACATACGCGGGATTCTTCCGTAACTACCACTTCGGTCACAGTCCACGGGTTTCGTAATCCACACCGGCATTCTTTGGTGCTTACTATCATCAAAAATTATATTAGGTGTAATAAAATTTTACACTGCTTATAACTTTATCTATGGTATCGAAATAAAGTCGTATCTATGAATATTTATTGAGAGAATGAACGAATACTTTTTCAGAAGAAAAATTGTTATGACAATATTAATATTAACTCAACAATATTTTACAACAACGGTCTCACGGCACAATACAATCATTATTGCTGAAAAACGATTGAGGAGATATAATTGGATTAAAAATAATATCAAATAAACTTTGACAGCGCGCGTATCAATCAATCCATTAATAGAAATAGTTTGTTTTTCGATTCAATCCAGCGATACAATTAAAATTTATAAAAGGGTATTTATGTTTAGGAAAACATTAATCAAGCCCTAATTAGTTATATAATATTGGTTATGGGCCAAGATTTACTTTTAAATTCATTCAATAAATGCTATAAAGTTTCGCTTTCGATTTAAAACTAGTTTGGTATCGAGAGAAATCTAAAAGGTTATTTATATTGTGTTAATTATAATTTATACAATATTTATCGATTATTTTAACAAATTATGTCTACGTTTAGTCTTTTTCTAATCTGTATATATCTCATCAATCGTTGCATATTTCAGCAATGTAATTGTATTGCACTATGAGACAGTTGTTGTACAACAATCTGTAGCTGATATTTTATGGAAATCCACTGTCATAAAGAAAATGGCGGATGGAAACTAAATTCTAATACGCCTATATCTCATCAATCTCTGTATATTTCAGCAATGCAATTACATTGCGCTGTGAGACAGTTTTTGTACAACATTGTGGAGTCCATATTTTAAATACAGTAGGACCATAGATGAATCACGAGCATAGCGAGTGATTCAAGTGTTATAATCCTGAGCGACGGGAGTGATTCATGCATGGCCCTCGATATAAATCCGTTTTATTCAAGAGTAGCATACTATACTTTATACCATGACTACGAGAAAAAGATATATTTAAGCGAAAACAACCTCTGAAAATGTGCCAGAAGCTTGATTTTCATTTTTCCATTTGCAAAACTCATCGTAGGCTTTGATGTAAACCAGCCGTGATTTGTTGGGTAGCAAGTTTTCTACTGTATCGGCTGCCCTCTCTTTCTTAAACTCAGGTATTATGTAACACATTTTCATCACTTGAATGCATTTTCAATCGATTTGTTAAGTAACACTAAACTTTTTGTTCGTACAACTTACAGTATTCAAAATAGCGCCAATTTACAAATGACAGCAAAGAACACAAAACAGTTTCTATTCTAATGCTAAACTCCTTGTCGACAATGTCGACCAATCAAATCTCGACGAGTTATTTACACAAGGATTTTGTATCGAGTATTTTTTCGCAAGGAGGTTGCATAGCATTGAGTTGCTGGTCGAATATATATTGGTGTGTTATAAATTCAAACACCAAAACAGTGATTAAAAGGGCTTTTTATTCACTGTTTCAGTGAATAAAATAAGCTTTTAAAAGGGGGAATGGTATAAATATATATTTATTGTCCAATGTCCATCATACAATGTCTAGAAGATTACGTTAAAATTCTATAAAATCAATTAGTGACCATCGATTTTAACATATTAAAACTGATATTCTCAAAATAAACTCAATGGCCTATATTCAGTATGTAAAGGAACATAGGAAGGTAGGGAGAGGACTTCAGATTTCTTTTCGTATTAGAACTTGCTGCGACAATGGATAATTTGGAAACCATAACACGGTGCTAGGGTACTTTGTTTGTAGTACCCCGGGTACTGTACCCACCTGGCTGGCTACCACCGTCAAGTTGAAAATCTGTCGACAAGCACCTATTGGTGTTCAATTGCACTTGAGAGTCAGTAGTAGCCTTCTTGCTTTATAGGTCGGCTAATGTCTATACGCGACGGGAACTACTGAACATCAGCTAACAAGCTGACAGGGACCGCCTGTCAGCTTGATGAATAACTTTACTAATATAAAGAATAAGGACATTAATGACATTATCCGCAGGGCTCTTGTTGTCGCTAACGTGCCTTCCGTACTGGAACCAGTCGGTATTGCGCGGGGCGATGGCAAGAGACCGGATGGTATGTCTTTGATCCCTTGGAGTGTCGGCAAGTCGCTGGTGTGGGATGCCACATGTGTCGATACACTCGCGCCATCTCACTTACCGGCGACTTGTAAAGCTGCAGGGGCAGCTGCGGCCAGGGCGGAAAATTCAAAATTCAAAAAATACGCATCGATTGGACCCAATTATATTTTTGTGCCTTTTGCGGTCGTGACCATGGGACCGTGGGTGTCCGAATCTCGCCGTTTTGCTCGCAACTTGTTATCAAAATTGATCGAGACCTCCGGAGACCAGCGGGCGGGGAGCTTTTTCCGCCAACGCGTCACCTTGGCTATACAAAGAGGAAACGCTACCAGCCTTCTGGGAACCCTGCCGTTAATCGGAAGCAGCGGCAGGCTTGAGGAAATTTTCTATATATAGATTGTATTTTGTACATATTTGTTGTAAATATATGTCTGGTTTACACAAAGAATAAGGTAAAGTTTGTATGTTAGGAAGTAAATTAAGGGGCCCAAGTCTATTATTAAAATATTGTGTTCCAATGAATCTATCAGTGGTGTCAAAATGTACACATTTGACAGTTTTGGTAGTCGACTAATACAATAGCGTCAAAAAGCATTATGAATTTAGTAGACAACGCACATTGGTGTCAGAATTACATTTAAAACTGCAAACTTGGCCTCTTGAACTGATTCTGAAAATTCTTTCACTGAAGCTAAATTATCCTCGAAATAGGATACTTTTTATCCCAGGAACGCGGGTGACACCGCGGGGGACAGCTAGTCTTCAATATTTTGATTAAATGTCAATATGGCGACTCCATGGACCTCCCTGTTACTTGTTGCATGCGCCAGTGGCCACCCCCAGCGATCCGCCCTTAATTAACACCCGCGTGACATTGCATAAGCGGAGCGGGGAGCGATTCTACTAAAAATAGCTTTTCAACACACTTGCTCGTAAAGTGCCATTTATAGCACCGATTTTAATATCTTAATGTAGCTTATAACGCACTAGTGCTTTTTACTTTACATTACCGCAGTTTAAGTTTGTACCTCACTGCAAGAGATATGTGTGTAGACGAAGCATTCTTAATTTAAACGGGTAAATAGCATTTAAGCGCATCTCTGTCAAAAAAAAAACCTGCGCGCGATATTTGTTAACGTTCTCATTGTATGGTTGATGATTATCAAAAAATCTACTTCAAAAAATACAAGTCTGCCTCCAAGTCAAGTTTTTCCTCGCAAGTGTGTTGAAAAACGACACGCGTGTGCATTGCTCATAACACTCTCGGCTCCCTTCCTCGAGTGTAATAACCAACTTTGCACACATGTTTCATAATGTACTATTAAGTCGATGATAGCTCAGTGGTAGTGACGTCGGATACCGAGACGAAAATCCCGGTTTCGAATCCTACAATGAGCTTGAGCTTTCGGTGAAGGAAAACATCGTGAGGAAACCATAGCACAGGTACTTTGTAGTACCCGCCTGGCTGGCTACCACCCTCAAGTTGAAAATCTGTCGCCAAGCACCTATCGGTGTGTTCCGGCAGCTGCACTTGTGAGCCAGTTGCTTCTAGGCTTCGTGTGTGCACCACCTTCGGCCGCATCATCACTTACCATGGTGAGATTGCGGGCAAACACAGGCTTATACAAAGTAAAAAATGTATACGTATCTAAATACGTACGTGTAATAAATAATGTGTTTGCTTTTTTACGCTAAACGTGAATGTGAGTTTGTTTCTTTGTCACCTCTTGATGGCTCAGCGACTCAACCAAATGTAATGAAATTTGGCACACAGGTAGAATATGTTCTGGATTAACACATAGGGTACTTTTTATCCCGGAAAATAAATAGGTGCAACGGGAACGAGGATGAAACCGGGAGGGAACTAGTGTCTTTATAATTTTGTTTTTTTTTTTTTTTTTTTTTATAAAACTAAGTCGGTAAACAAGCATACGGCCCGCCTGATGGTAAGCGGTTACCGTAGCCATATGGACGCTTGCAACACACGAAGCATCGCTCACGCGTTACCGACCTTTCCCCCCTCCCCTATGAGCCCTGGCGACCTTACTCACGCGCAGGAACACAACTTTACAGAACATAAAGTTATTTGGCTGCGGTATTCTGTAAGGTGGAGGTACTTCCCCAGTCGAGCTGCTCTTTTACATTTACTTCACTGGCTTCACATAAACTATCTAGCTAGAGACCCGGGACATACAGACAGAATAGATGGAAAGATGACAGCAATAGGACTTGTTTTACCGTTTAAATACGACTCAAAATCAAAATCAAAAAGTCATTTATTCAGTTTAGGCCCTGAACATTTATGAACGTTAAATTGGTATATACAGTTGAATTTACCACCGGTTCGTAATACACTTAAACTGAGAAGACTCCGGCAAGAAACTCGGCAAGGCTTTTTTTTACTTTTGTTTGACTTAGTCGGTAAACAAGCATACAGCCCGCCTGATGGTAAGCGGTTACTGTTGCCCTATGGACGCATGTGATGCAACGGGTGTAACAAGGAACGCTTGTAACACATGGGGCATCATTATCTTCTTACCGATCCTTCAGTGGCGTAACTATACCATCTGGGGCCCGTGGAAAATTCTTTTGATGGGGCCCTATCAGTAAATATCGACACGTTGTACTCAGTATCATTTTAATAAACTTCGAGAATTTCAGCGTACTTAACGTTGTATATGTCCCACTAATGGCCATAGGCCTCCTCTCTTAGGCGAGAGGGAATGGTCTGTAGTCCCCACGCTAGCCCAATGCGTATTGGAGACTTCACATCCATAGAATATAATATCTCAATGCATTTATCATCTATTTGCTAGCTTTTCGGTGAAGGAACAACATCGTGAGGTCTGTAACTCAGGTACAATGTAAAAAATATTGTTGAGCTCGCGGCCTCTTGGGCCGGGGCCCTCTTGGGTCGGGGGCCCGTGGCATTTTGCCAGCCCTGCCACCCTATTGTTACGCCACTGCGATCCTTCCGCTCTCCCAAATGAGCTCTGGCTACCTTACTCACGCGCAAGAACAGAACGTACTCTGAGCGAGAAATCGCTATGATGAATTTCTCATAAGGACATAGGACACTCGCTCCCCGCTCCGCTCATGCTCACACCCCCTACCTTACCTATCCATGCGTGCACAGGATCCCGCGATATCCACTCAGTTACACACGGAGAGCCGGCCTTAAAACAACAGACAAACAAACATAATATAGTGATCCTAGAGATTTTAGTGGTTCACAATATTAACTGAGGTAAGTAAATTATAATTATTTACGCTACAGACTCCATAGCTTTCCCAAGTAGTTTTGCCCTAGTTGCCGGGATAAAAAGCCTATAAGTAGCACCCGGGGATAATGTAGCTTCCTAATTTTCAGACTCAGATAAACATACAAACTTTACCACTTTGGATAAATTATATCATCGTATGATCCACAGATATACATCTAAATAGATGACGCGAGTGTATGTACGTCGCGTGTCAAAATCTGTGCAAAAATGGGGCACAATGTTCTTCTTTTGAAACTGTTTCGCGCGGACAGGGAACTCGCATGCGGCTGCATGTCCACCAGAGATGTGTAGCGAGGGATGTGTTTAGCTGACAAATACGATAGCTTCATTTTCACATTAAAAATCTAATGCCAGCCTAACTAAATCAATCTTGTTACATTATGGTGAGTACAAAAATAGTGACACGCTTGGTTTTCATACGGATGGAGGGACTTGCGTTATCTATTTAGATTTATGTCTGTGGTGTGAGTGATCAGATTTTATCGTGATAATAACCTTAAGAGAAGTAAAGCCACAGAATAAAGCATACTTTTGCTCAAAGTGCAGCTTGACTGGGGAAGAACCTCCACCTTACATAATACCGTTTTACCTTACCGTTTGTCGGATACCAAGACGAAGTTCCCGGGTTCGAATCCTACAATGAGCTTGAGCTTTCGGTGAAGGAAAACATCGTAAGGAAACCATAGCACGGTGGGCCAGGTGGGTACTTTGTAGTACCCACCTGGCTGGCTACCACCTTCAAATTGAAAATTTGTCGCCAAGCACCTATCGGTGTGTTCCGACAGCTGCACTCGAGAGCCAGTTCCTTCTAGTCTGTGTGTTTACCACCTTCGGCCAGATCATCTCTTACCATGGTGAGATTGTGGTCAAACACAGGCTAAAAAACATGCCTGCGGTGAGTTGTCAGAGCAAATTGGGGAGGGGCCGCGGGTTAGTTACGCGTGAGTGCGAATTTTTATCGAGTAAAGGTCACCACTCAGTATATCAGCACGGCTACGCCTCGGCAAATACCATGCCATGCGAGTGAGGCCTTTAAATCGCATGTGTTAAAGTAAATTTTATAGTGATTAAGAGGCCGTACCCTAAATTTTGCCGATTTCGCTGATTTACGTGATTTTACAGACGTGATTTTAGTAAAAATAGTTGACCCCTCGCGGTCACTAGTCTTGCTGACCACACGCTTCTAGCGAACGGCCCGCTCCCTTGCTGTGTGAGGCCAGCAAGTGGTGTCTTGCCAAAGCCGCGCCACCAATGAAGAATGTTCACTAATTTTGAATTTTAGCTCTCCGTATTTGCTGTAGAAAAAAACCACATGTGAAATAATTATTTCGATACGTCAATCAGTTTCTGAGATATGGAATTTTAAAATGAGCGCGCGACGCGAGATTCCACCGGTCCGGTAGTCGATGCGTGTGACGTCATGTTCCAACGCTCGCTCAGTCAATCGCGCTCACGGAACAAATACGATGACGGGGTCGCGCTCTTCCGTATGTTTCCCTAGAAGATTATGATTTTTTTGGTTTTTAAATGTCTTATTATTTTAATACAAGTACTAGAAAATCATTTGTTGTGCCAAAATGTAAAAATACAACCACCAGTCCATCGGAAAAGTTGATTTTACTCGTTCCAGTGGATGTCCAAATGCGATTTTGCAAACCTATTAAAATTCCTCATTTCACCGGCGCCGGCATTTAGTGGTTGGATTGATTTGAAGCGGTGCCGGGCCTTTGCTGCGGTGGAGCGGTGCTGATATAGTGAGTGATGACCTTTACTTTAAAAAAGGATACACGTACGATCAAACGAATGTTATTAATTCAATTGAGGTATAAATTGCTTTCAAAGAGGTAAAAGGGTTTACTAAACTATATCAATAATGTAATGTAGGGTAGCGGGCTGGAGCGCAGTAGGTCAACGGTAGATCTATAATAATATTTTCTGCTAGCTTCCGCTTAGCTGTTTCACCCGGGTACCCGAATCTAATATTTTCCCGGGAAAATAGTACTTACCTATTGGTTCTACCAGAGTCGATATTTATTTATAAATTATTATCTCTTATTGATTACAAATCTAGAAATTAGTTTTTATACAACATTAAAATAAAAATCAAAAGTGTTATAAAAAACTTAATCCTATAAATAAATACGATTATATTTACATTATTTCTATAAAATCTTTATATATAAAAATGAATCCATATTTTCCGTTGGTCACGCCATAACTTGAGAACATCGAGGAAATATCCCTTTAGAGTAGTAATACTGAACAATCAAATTCCACAACTAGTCAGTGATTTGTCACTGAATTTGAACAATAAGGACCACTCACTGCATCGTGTGTTTTTGAGTTGGCCAATCGGAGTGCATGCGTCCTTGTCTTAACCAATCATCGTGCATTGTCGGCGGTGGGAAATTGGCGGAATATATTTCAACCAAAATGAACGTCATTGCGCTTCTTTGGGTTAATTGTTCGATGCTTGAGAACGACTTTATCAATTTCATCTATCTTTCCAAGTTTTCTAATACTCTGGAAAATGTTCTTACGGAAAAGAAATTTAAGAAAGTTGCGTAGAAAATTAGAATATTTAAGAAAACTTAACGGTATGGTAGGGTAGGATATCCCTCGGGTACGCAAGTGAAACTGCGAGGCGCAACTAGTTAAATAATACATTTTATTAAAAACCTAACTCTAGTATGCCGCCGGCAGCAGGGTAAGGCCAAGTTAGTGTGGTTAGGACCACAGAGAGGAACCTTCTGACGATGCGCGCCGTGTCCAGGAGTACCGCCTTCTGTATCTGACCCTTGACCCAGCCATCCAGCGAGAGCCTCTCAAGATGTTAGTCGAGACTCTTCGCTATGAGATACAAAAGGCTAATTTCCTGAAAAAAACTAATTAGTACGTCATTTACATTATCAAAAAATATTAGACACGTATTTTTTCATTTATCAATCACTAGCGACCCGCCCCGGCTTCGCACGGGTGCAATGTCGTAATGAGGTGTCGATAGATTTTCGCGCCGTACCCTACCCTGCCCTGCCCTACCTTACCCTACGGGTATGAAAAATAGTTTACGTCCTATTCTCAGACCTACTGAAATTTACTGAATATACACACAAAATGACGGACTAATTAGAATTATTATATTTTTACCCACAACAACATCTCTATTGTTGTCCAGCTCGTCATGCAGCGCAGCGACCGGTGGCCGGACGAGTTCGACCCGTCCGACACACGCAGTCGGCCCGCCTCCCGCCGCAACTCGGCCTCGTCCCGCCGCGGCAGCATCAAGGAGAAGGACCCCAAGAAGTCCCCTCTCAACTCCGCCCCTAACTCCACAAACTCAACCCCTAAGAGAGTCGTTAAACCGCAGAATTTAGACTTTGTCGTCACTGGTAAACAAATTGTAAAGAGGTAAGGAGTGTTGGTTACCAAATAAGCGTACGGCCCGCCTGATGGTAAGCGGTCACTGTAGCATATAGCGTCACAACACCGCGTTCTGTATACACCCAAAGAAAATATTAAAAACAAGAGTCCCATGCGGTTTTACCCGCATTCTCAAGGGATCGTATGGTTTCCCGGCATAAAAAGTATCCTATGTGTTAATCCAGAACATATTCTATCTGTGTGCCAAATTTCATCCAAATCCGTTCAGTAGTTTTTGCGTGAAAGAGTAACAAACATCCATAAATACAAGCTATCACCTTTATAATATTAGTATGGATAGTAAAGATGTTTTTTCTAATCCGACTGGTAGTTCCTGAGATTGCCACGTTTAAACATACGTAATATTCTATAGAGACTCACGAAAAAATTGTGCTAATTTCCCTAGTACAGTATGCACGATATATATCCCTAGTATAGGCACGAGTCGTGAGCACAGTTAGGCAGTAGTGGGGACAAGCTCGCGCATGTACACTTTTAGCCAAATCACAGTAGCCAAATGACACGCGAGAATCCAATAGACGACGAGCATCGACTGACGAACCAATCGTGTGCAGCTCGCCGCTCCCCCCTTCTTCATTCCGCCAAACAGACCGAAAAATTAACTACTGCGCAGGTGTCAGTTTGTGCTCACGACTCGTGCCTCATACTGTACTAATATAAAAAATACACAGACGTAAATAAGTACAGACATATCATTGCCATTGGCAAACTGAAGTGACTTCACATGTGTGCAATGAAATGTTGGAGCTGAGCCTGAACCTCTACCATGAGTTTTCTACACTAACGTAATCTCCACACGCTAGCGACTACGGTGAATATTTTCTATGACGAGCACCGCCTCTAGTGGATACTATTGGAAGCATTTCATACAAAATGTTTCACCGTAGTCGCTAGCGTGTGGAGTTTACGTTAGTGTAGAAAACTCATGGTAGAGGTTCAGGCTCAGCTCCAACATTTCATTCCACACATGTGAAGTCACTTCAGTTTGCCAATGGCAATGATATGTCTGAACTTATTTACATCTATGTATATTTTATATAAGTACAGTATGAGGCACGAGTCGTGAGCACAAACTGACACCTGCGCAGTAGTTAATTTTTCGGTCTGTTTGGCGGATTACCTTAGTGTAGAAAAATCATGGTAGAGAAAAAAAAACAGCCTATTACGTGATTAGAGTAGAGATTTTTGACTTCCCTTTTATTGCAGGCCGTGGTTTGTCTGCAGTTTATATGTGTAAAAAATACTATATTTTTCAGAAACGACAGAGCAAATTCCCTCCCTGGCTCGTACCACAGGCGGCAATCAACTGAATCTATCGCAAGTAAACTTAAGAAGCCGTTCGACTCACCAAAGCGGGTGGCTAACGTTTCACACTCTTTGAAAAGCCATGAGGACTCCCTGGAAGACGACATGTCTTTGGATCTGTCACAAGTAAGCTAGGACAATACAGTGGACCCCCGGTAATCCGACAAACGTTTTGCAGGGCAGTGTCGAACTATCGAATTTGTCGGATTATAGAGTACTACCTAAAACCTCCAATAGAGATGTTGTTGTGGGTAAAAATATAATAATTCTAATTAGTCCGTCAGTTAGATTATCAAAAAATATTGGACACGTATTTTTTGATTTAACAAATCATTGACGAAGATAAAGCGCGACTAAGTTTGGGAGTGGGGGCTCGTGACGTCACTTGTTACTAAACACTGTACCACACCGTGACGTTTTTTCAGAAAAGTAGCCTGTAGGCCGAATTTTTTTACAAAACAGTAGGTACCTAGTTATCCGACAAATTACAGATCCAATGATACGATTCTAAATGTTATACTCTGAAGTACAAATCATAGTTCATTATGTATGTCGAATTTAGTAAAAGTATGAATAAAAATCATAATATGAATCAATCACGTTATGAAGCATGAATATTTTTTTTTTTTGTTTTACTTTGTTAAAACTCGAGACCAAAGCTTTGTCCCTCAGTCTTCAATAATAATAGAGATGTCAGATTACAGGGGGTGCCGGATTAGACAGGGGCCGGATTACTGGGGGTCCACTGTATTTTAGAACGAGAACAAGTCAAGTCTTTAAGTTTCGTCGAAAGATTTTGTTAATGAAAAATAACCTTATGTCATAATATCAATTTAATCTTGAGAGTCCTGATTTTCGATCTAAAATGAGTTATATGATTTAATATATATAGTGTTCCGCCCCGCGGTTCCACTTGCTTTCCTAAGGATATATAATAGTATCCTGTGTTGTTCCAAAAGTAGTATCTGTGAACAAAATTTTAAGTTTCTAGTCTATTGAGCGGTCTTGATATATTTTTTGTACTACCTACTCTAAGGTAGCAAACATGCATACTGCTCACATGATGGTAAGCGGTCACCTTAGCCTTCTGACGTTTGCAACCAACACCATAGTAGAGAATCCGAGATAACAATCTGTTTAATGGAGGAAAAGTATTTTATATCGGCGCCTGATTTAAAAGTAATTGCAAAATTTGCTTAAATTAAAATTGCTATATGTTACATATAGGAACATTATTTAAATCATTGATTAAATTGTGCACGTAGTATGAAATGATGAAATCTTCGATCCTAGGTTATCTATATTTTGATCACCATTCTAAAATAAGACTAATAACCATTACATCAGGTTTCAGATTTCGAAGACACGAACTCAAAATACGGTTTATCAAAGAAATTCACAGCACTAGCGACATCTACACCGAAACCACAGAAAACTGCGCAGAAAACTCGAAGTTGTTCCTTACAGAGTCAGATACACTCGCAGAAGGTGGAATCTAGGAGGAACCAGAAGTCTTTAGACAGTTCTAACCAGAGTCGGGACAGCAGAGACTCATGTAGTCGTGACAGTTTGTATAAAACTTCTTCTTCTGCGAGTAACTACAGGTCAGTTTGACGGGCCATTTGGCGCAGTTGGTTAAGGTTCACCTTACGCGCCGCAGGTCGTGGGTCCGATTCCCACACAGGACATGCATTTGTGTGCATGAACATGTCTGTATGTCCTGAGTCTGGGTGTAATTATGTATATTAAGTATGTATTTACAAACAAAAAGTAGTATATGTATTATATCAGTTATCTGGTTTCCATAGTACAAGCTCTGCTTAGTTTGGGATCAGATGTCCGTGTGTGAGGAATGTCACAGGATATTTATTTATTTAGTTTTATTTCTTCACTAAAGCTCCAAAAAAAATGTTATTATGCCTTTTTGACCGCAATCTCACCATGGTAAGTGATGATGTGGCCGAAGGTGCACACACAAAGCCTAGAAGGAACTGACTCTCAAGTGCAGCTGTCGGAACACTCCGATAGGTGCTTGGCGACAGTTCAACTTGAGGGTGGTAGCCAGCAAGATGGGTACTACAAAGTACCCTAACACCGTGCTATGGTTTCAAGTTGTTTTCCTTCACCGAAAGCTCAAGCTTATAGTAGGATTCGAACTCGGGACCTTCGTCTATGCATCCGACGACACTTACACTGAACTCATCGCCATTTTTTTATACCAATAAAGTGGCATACAAGCATACGGCCCGCCTGATGGTAAGCAGTTACCGTAGCCTATGGACGCTTGCAACACCAGGGGTATCTCTCTCTTATTTATTTATTTATTATTTATTCTTCTTATTTTTAAGTTTGGCAACCAAATCCCAATTAGGTATCCACAGTGTCGACTGTCGAGTTATATTTTAATTTCCAGTCACAATAAATCACTTCAGTCCTCAGTCAGTCACCCTCCATAAAAGTCATGTTTTACTACAATGGTGGTTATGTACCTACTAAAACTCTTCACGGACTTTATGAGACAACTTGAAAAGTCACGACACACATACCTAATTACCTTTCACTCCACTGGTGCACATGGATGATTTTTATTGGGTAAAATACCACCGATAATCTACACTAATAATAAAGAGAGAAGATTTGGATTTTTGTATTTTTGTTTGTAATAAATAAACTCAGCAACTAAAGGCCCAATTTAAAAAATATTTCACCAGGAGAAATCTAAATTATCACTGAGTAAAATAGGCATTTTTTTTTATAAAGGGATCCCTAGGATAACTCCAATAATGTAACCGAAATTACACCCGGGCGACGCCGGCAACAAACAGCTAATATACAATAAAAAGTGAAAAGGCTACGGCACTATGCAAGGTCGTCATTGGGGTTCTTTGGGTTCATTGTTTGATAAGATTTCCTTACCTGGTGGCCCTGGGTAGGCGTGGAAACTACATGTGGAGCTTCATATCGAACATGCAAAATAAATTTACCTTCCAGATACCCCACGGAGTTGGATTACTCTTCAGTATCACCAGAGTACTCGGGACAGTCGTCGACCGACCTGTCTCCGCGCACCAGACCAGATCAGGTCAATACTCCGATGAGTCAGGATATGCTAGTCTCCAGGTAAGGGCCACATGTGAGTCGGACTCACTTGCAGACGCGCAACAACAATAATATTAAACTACAACTTTGCTATGATATAAATAGTAGGCGCAACAAAACTACTAGGCACATTCCTTTATTCCATACCCTGATCAGAACCAACTACGTTGAGGTCCTATTTTCAAATACTGATCCATTCTCTTCCCCTAAGACATCCTTTAAACGCGAGATAATGTATGTCATCATCATCATCAGCCTATAATGTCCCACTGCTGAGCACAGGCCTCCTTTCACAAATCAGGTTGAAAGGGAATGGGCAATACTCCACCACGCGTGCCCACTGCGGCGAGGTGGAGGTAGGCTAGTGGTCAACCTACTGTTGCAGTTGTCAACCCGCCTTGGAGGCATCCAACTAGCTTAACAACTGTGGTAACCGGGACCAACAACGTGCCTTCCGAAGCACGGAAACGCTCGATTTGAAATACCACTAGGCGGTACCCATCCAGGTACCGACCACGACGGTAGATGAACTTGTCGATCGATTAAGAACGGCTAATCATGGTACACCACGAGCGCTTCAATAATACCCATTGAGCTGTTATTACTACGTATAGAGAAGCTATCATAACCAAAGGTTATGTCCCATTTTTCATAGTCAACTAAAGTTCTCTTTGGCGCTGAAACGATAATTAGTCGTTTAAGCAGACAGTAGACGTTGATTACTAGGTCACGGTGCTTACGCGTTTCGTTCATTGTTCTACAACAACAAGTGTGGCTGGATGGCCACACTTGTTACATAGTTGTGATAAAGGTCATCTGTGGGGCGATTACGTAACTAAATTTCAATCATTTTCGAATTGAAATCGGTTCAATATAGCGGTTATCTGATAACTTTTTTACGTTCTGATAACTGCAAATACAAACAGTGGTTCATTAGAAATGGAACCTTTTCCGATTTTGTAATATTTCTACCGATTCAGAGGTTATTTCAATCTGAATTTCATTGAAATTAAGTTAGGTAATCGCCCTACTGATCCCAAACTAAGCAGAGCTTGTACTATGGAAACCAGATAACCGATATAATACATATACTACTTTTTGTTTGTAAATACATACTTAATATACATACATAATTACACCCAGACTCAGGACATGCAGATATGTTCATGCACACAAATGCATGTCCTGTGTGGGAATCGAACCCACGACCTGCGGCGCGTAAGTTGAATCTTAAGCAACTGCGCCAACTGGCCCGTCTAGTCATCACGTAATAATCTCATTGATAAGTCCTTTTTCCAGCTGTGTGAGCACATGGCAAGACTGCAGCGAGATAGAGAACACAAAAGTGCAGGAGTACAGGAAGGGAGAGGGCGAGTGGAACGACTTCTGGGCCAACTACAACAACTCAATCGCCAAAGTACCAATGAAGAACTACTACGACCAGTGCCCCACGCCGTACAGGACGGAGAACATCGACCTCGCTGATTTTGGTGAGAAGAAAGAAAGAAAGAAGAAGAAAGAAAGAAAATAAGTTTATTTTGAGATACACACAACACCACATATTACATTACATATAACAGACACAAAGCGTAAAAAACAGAGTAGTATTGAGTGACATCAAAATTGGTCAGCGACTCAGTATAACACTGCTATTCCGAAACCGGGTAGCAGCACTGATTTTCTGTCGCTGCCATTTGTGACAACACAACAGGACAAAATACAGGAACAAGAAATTAGTACATAATATTAAGAAAATCATAAAACAAGAAATTAAGTACTTATTAAAAAAATTACTATAATTAAAAAGCACACCAACAACAATATTTACTTATTTTTAATCTGTGTTACAGCTATACTTTGTAGTCTGTGCCAAGAACACTTGTATCTTGTTGATTAATTATGAAACAAAAGAGCCGTTTCTTTCCTGCGTCATTACCCTTGAACAGTTTTTAGCAGGTATGTTATGGAGCTCCTAAACTACCGGATATCCGAAATAATTTTATTCGAAACCGTAACCGAATCTTATATAAAAGTTTCGAATAATTTCAGATACCCAATGGAGTGTTTTCCCAATGGAATACAGCATGGGGTTCTTCAAAAAGGGTGTGAAGAGGTTTCTTCAGGGTCGGCAACGCGCGAGTGATACCCCTGGTGTTGCAAGCGTCCATAGGGTACGGTAACCGCTTACCATCAGGCGGGCCGTATGCTTGTTAGCGACCTAAGTGGTATAAAAAAAATAACGTGTTCTTTCCTAACAAAAACTAATATCCGTAACCAGATATATTACCAGTATAATATTATTCATATTATATCCGTATCCAGATCCGAATCATATCCATAATATCCCTGGTTGTTCGCGACTTGCCGCCGAAACTTGTTAAGTGAGGACTTGTAGAGTTAGGGCATAGAGTAAATAATAGGGCGTGTAGAGTTATAAGCTTGGCTCTACATGAGATCTGATAATTTTTTGACAGTTTTTTGTAGACTTTAGTATTTAATTTGTAGTTAAGTTGGTATATCATTTCGGTTTGCAGTTTCTATGTAACCCTTCGGGCCAGAACTTGCATTTTTTTTGGATTTCATTCATTCAAGTTAAACATTTATTTACCAAAATTTAATTGTATTACAGATTTCTCAACAGAAAGCTCAAGAAAACGTTCCCCGGACAATATAAAGAACCTAAACAACATCATAAGAAACGAAGGACTCCATTTAACACCACGTGAAACACAAAACATCATCAAATGCGCACATATCCTGGGTAATGTACTCTCCAAAGCAATAGAACGAAAATCCAAAGAAAAGGACATAGATAATATAGTCAACGAACCAAAGAGCGAGATAGAAGATCCAGAATTGGAAGAAAAGAAGAAAACTTTGACATTAGACTTGAAAGAGACAAATGTACCGGTCGAAGTCCAAGAGGAAAAGAGAAGCGAAACTGTGACGACTCAAACTGACATTTCACTTCCAAATACGAAAAGTGCGCCGAGAATTTTTGAGAATATTTTGCGGCAACTGTCGAGGAGTTCCATAGAAGTTCCTGTGGCTGTTGAAAAAAAAGAAATCGATGTAGAAAAAAAAGAAGCAATCAAAGACAAAAATTATGCAGCCATAGATAAAAAAGAAGATGCTGTAGAAAAAAAGGAAGCAGCCATAGTCATAAACGAAGGAAACATAGACAAAAAGGAGGAAAATAAACAAGAAATCTCAATTGAAAAAGTAAAAGATGAAGTTTTAGAAAAAAGCGGAGATGTTGAACAAATGATTGAAAATAAGGTTGAAAAGAAAGATTAAAGTAATGTAGAATATCTTCGTGTGAATGTTCATGGTCCAAGTGATGTAAATCCCTGAATGCCAAGCGACATATTTCTTTATTTATCAAGTGAATCCTAGTCATATTTATTATACACTGAACGCCTGCCCATATTTGACAGCAATGTTGGCAGCCAAACTTGCTTGTTAAAAATAGACAGGCGTATAATTTATTTTTGTTTAGTAATTTTATTATTTTGTCTCTCGTCGTTTTTGTACCTGACTATACCCATATTAAGAAGAAAAGATATTACTCTTCATAGAATCATTTTTATATATTTTTACTGTGTATAACCTGTGTTTGTTATATAATGGTGCCGATTCTGTTGTAAATCGCACTAAACTAATTTTAGTCACATCTCATCTCTTTCTTACGAACATTATTGAAAAAGGATAGAACATATTTTAAGTTGTCAAATTAATCTTTGCCATCTTATTTTGCGTGTATTTAAGTGTAACCGCGATAGATGGCGACTAAATTTATATTGAAAACAAGCATTGGACTAATTTGACAGGACTACATTTCTTACATCCTTTTCTTATGTTCTTTGTTAGAAAGAGACATAGTGAGATTAAAGTTAGTTTAGTTGTGAACAACAGAATCAGGGCCAATGTGTCCGAAGGTGGTGCTCACACAAAAACTAAAAGGAACTGACTCTCAAGTGCAGCTGTCGGAACACACCGATAGGTGCTTGGCGACAGATTTTCAACTTGAGGGTGGTAGCCAGCCAGGCGGGTTCTACACCCTAACACTTTGCAATGGTTTCCTCACATTTTCCTTTACCGCTCAAGCTCATTGTAGAATTCGAACCCGGGACCTTCGTCTCGGCACAGATGCTACCATCGCCTTCAATACAAAATATATTCAATATCATAAGGGTAGTGTATTAAATATTTCGTTATACACGGTAATTTTTAAATCACTGCGTAAACACGGTGTTCATGTATTAATTCATTCATTCTTACTAACGCGTTTGAGTTTACATTTCTCTATAGGAATTGGCACAGCGCCTCTACCGGAATTCTCATGGTACTAGTTTCTCCCATACTTTATAGTTAACGCAAACGATTTTATCCGATTATTAAGAGGAAAGGATGGCTGCATGAAACTTGAAAAATAGGTATTTAACAAATCTATTGCTGTCGCGCTGTTGCTGGGATATAAATGTATGAGGGATGATAGAGACAACTGCAGCTTGGATCGATTATACCTATTTAAAATAGACGAAATCGCTATTTCGTAATCCCCAGTTTCCTCCTCCAATACTGGATCGTTTTTTTTATTTTATCAAGAATATAATAAGAAGGGCTTTGGCTATGTCTGTCGGTTTTTTTTTATTATCGTCAAATTTGTTTGCTGGACGTCTGATAAGGGCAGTAAAAATGGTCAGTTTTTGTCATTTTAGAAGGCTCCTAATTCTTATAATAATTAATTTATGGAGAAAAACACAACCGAGGGACATACAGTGGTACCTACAGATTGCATGGTAAAATAATCATTGCTCTAGTGTCATTATCCAGAGAGGAAACTGAGGATTACGTTTGTATGGAACAAACGCCACGTGTTTCCTCTTAACGTTAATTCTTTACACTCAGGGTACTGTTTGCAGTGATTAAAAAATACCCCGTTTTGTGTAGTTTCGATTAATGTACATATTTATAAATTTGTCATCGATGTTTCGCATTAAATACTTGTTCGTAAACTTTGTTTCTTTTGCTCAACATTTCGGTAATAGTTACAGTAGTACCCAACTGATATGGCTTACCGATGTACCTGCGCAGAAGATACATTTAGCCGACCAATAGCGCGGGACACGCTATTGGTCGGCAGCTGCCACCATGTTAGCGCGCGCCGTGCGGAGGGGCGTGACTTGCGAGTGAGACGAAACTAACAGCTGCACTGTATTATGAACCTTATAGTAGTGATCTAAGGTTGATTGTAAGTTTTAAGCAATCTTTCGTTAATCTTCGGGGCCATACTTTCTTTTCTGTGCGAACGAAGATTCACGACGCGCCATATCAGTTGGGTAATACTGTACGTACTGCGTGTCACGAATGAAATAATACGAGAAAAATATTTTCATAATTTATTTAATTCATTAAACTAAAATTCACAGTATTAAAATCTACCTTATTATTATTATCAAAAATTATACACAATATATTAAAATTTAGACATTATAATCACCAAATAAAAATTCACGCGCTAAAAACGATAATCGAAAAAACAAGATGACTTATCAATGACTTATAAGTCAATGTGATAAGTCAACTATCGGCCTCTTATAAGACATCTTAATTTACCAAATTGTTGAAATGGTATTTAATTTACCATACCTATAAATATTTTAAACCAAATCCGATAAGCTAGGGCTGTTTAAGACATAATTTATAATAAAAAGTCAACTGTTTCAGACAATATTTTTTTCTATGTAATTTATTTCCTTTTTATGAATTTTTGTATTAAGTATCGAAATTCGCTTGTGTTTAATGTTATAAAACAAACATAAATACAATCCCACAATTTTCACAAAAAAGACAAAATACGAACATTTTTAATATCAATTTTATTACCTAATACTCATAACATATTTTTAATATTTACATTTCTTAATTAATTTAACTAGTAAGCGTATATCGAGTAATTTTTAAACTCGGAAATGTACCTCTTTTCTGTGAAGTCGGTTAAACATCCAAGTATATGTAGTTAAGTAAAATCGGAGTAATTTTTAAGTCAATCATGACATATAAGTCAGAAAATAATTTGAATTTAATAACTTTTGAGTCTCCTACAAAACAATAAGACGCTATCTACCATTAGCAAATAATCAAGTATTTATCGACCACCTACCCGTCATTTTCAGACAAAGTGGCGTTATGTTCCTGACCATTTAATTTAGTTAAATTGCGTGTTATAAAATAATGTAAGGCGACTCAAACAGTTTGAGTCACTTATTAAGTAGTAAGTTCTTAAGATGTTTTATAAGTCAACATAACTTAAGTCAACAATGAAATTTAAAGTTACGACATTTTTATTAAATTACTTAGAAATAACTTAGTCTACAAATACTTGAACTATTATTTTAGATATTTGAATAAATGAACTTAATTTCAATGAAATTTAGTACAGAGGTAACAAGGATTCTCTGGAAAATAAGTACCCCCTAAAAGTTACTAATAACTTAACTTATAAGTTACTTATAAGTAAGTATGACTTAACCTTATAAGTCAGTCCTTTACTCAAATATGTTTTAAACGAAAGATTAACTTAACAATAAAATATAATCTTAATTATTCTTAAATGCAACACAATTAATTACTTAAATAAAAAAATAGTTATTTTCTTAATTACAGTCAAGCGTAACTTTATATTGCTTTTGATAATAAAAAATTGGATTTAATACACACTCGTTACTAAATACATTACTGTGTATGTCTGTCCATTTGTAACTCAGAAACTACTGCATGGATTTTGAGGCACCTAGAACGATGCAAGGTCAAGCCAAATTAGAGATTTCACATTTTTATCTATTAGAACGTTTTTATGTATATTTTTGACTTATTCCTTGAGTCGAATATAAGTCACTACAAATACGGACTTATAAGACAGTTTGTATTAAAAAAACTTTGAATTATTTATGAATTTTGTGTATTATATTAGTAACGAGTATATATTTTTGTATTTATAATTTACAAAGAAAAACGACAATCTGTATTTATTCATACCTAATTATTTACATGTTGAAATAAATTCTAAACTTTCATTTGGGATTCAAACGGCACAAAGTATTTTTTTAAAGCTAGGTTTTTTGTTGCGGTTTTGATAGTAAATGGTGCAGATTCTGTTGTAAATCGCACTAAACTAATTTTAGTCACATCTCATCTTTTTTTACGAAGCTTATTGAAAAAGGATAGATCATATTTTTAGTTGTTAAATTAATTTTTGCCTAAATACACTTAGACGTAACCGCGATAGATGGCGACTAAATTTATATTGAAAACAAGCATTGGACTAATTTGACAGGACTAAATTTCTTCCATCCTTTTCTTATCTTCTGTGTTAGAAAGAGACATAGTGAGATTAAAATTAGTTTAGTTGTAAACAACAGAATCAGGGCCATTGTTTGCTGTAAAATGATATTTTAATCGTAATTTTTTGACACTAAGACTTATATTATCACGATATCAAGTATCAAGAATATATAGTGTTAATCGGAAATATACCTAATATCGTTGGTGCAGGTTCTAAATTCAATTTTCGTTTCCGTTTCTCAATCACCGATGACATAAGGATTATAACACACTTTTAAAGCATTTAGTAGTTATGTTAGAATGAAAAAATGGACAAACATTACTCTTCGGGAAATCGTGAAGAGGTTATTTTCTTTTCTTGGATTTGATATATCACTCAAGTGAATAGCGAAGTTTTGTTTGTTTGTTTAAAAGCACTAATCTCAGTAACTAGCAGCCGGATTCGAAAAATTATTTCACTACTAGAAAGCTACGTTATCCCCGAGTATTATAGGTTTCATATATCAGGAACGCGAGTAAAACCGCGGGGGACAGTTAGTGATATAGATGTCATATCAGATCAAAATCAAAGCGTCTTCGAAAAAAGGAGAAATTCAATTTTATTTTCGAAATGCTGATTTTTTTATATTTATACATGCAAAATGCTTTTTGTATGAAATTACGTGCTTAGACTAAATTTGAATATTCTTACTCATTTCAAAGTCGCTTTTTGTATGAAATCGCGTCGATGTCTTTACTCACTTACACTAAACATTATTGCAAGTCAAAAACTTAACTAAAAATGGCATACAATATATCAATAAAGGTGGGATATACGTTTTTAACTAAATAACTAACTTTTGTACTAATATATTCTTAATTTATACTTTAATATGGCATTTGTTATTTACACTTATAAACTAGGCCGAAATAAAATTTTGCTCTTTTAAACTTCTCCGAAATATAAAATTTTAACTTAAAATAGTAAAAAACTACGGTCTTCCGAGTAGACCAAAGCTTGGTGATAATTCTAAGCTTTTTTTTAAGATAATTTCAGCACAAAAACTAACGGTCTACTCGAAAGACCACGGTCTTCTTAGTAGACCGTAATTTCCAATAAATTTTGATATGTTCAACATAACCATGGCACTAACCGTGGTATATTAACTTTATTTCCACACATAATTTCTTTTTAAAACTGGAGTAGACCGCAATATTTACAATAGACCAAGACATCAAATTTCACAATTACAACCCAAGAATACTAAGTCCACGGTCTACTCAGTAGACCAAACCTAAATTCCTTTCCAAACAATATTTCATCTCAAAACGGGTCTAGTGCACTGAAAAGACCGCGGTCTACTCAGTAGACCAAACAATTTCGACTCTAAACATCAAAATATCAGCTTTACAGACCAAAAAGCACTAGTTCCACTGAAAAGACCACGGTCTACTCAGTAGACCATAGATCATTTCCACTCTAACCATCATAAAATCATCTAAATAACCCAATTAGTACATTTTCTACTGAAAAGACCACGGTCTACTCAGTAGACTAAAATTTTACATCAGTAACCGATGTCTCCTATGACTGGTAGTTGGCTGTTGTCCAACAGATCTGTGTCGTCTGAGTAAATGTTTGTGTTGTGGATCCAACATGGCGGTGTATCCGGCGGAACAGAGGTCCGGGTGTTGCAGGTAGAAGGCGCGGTACCCCTCGTGTAAGAGATATACCTCGGGGTAGTTGAGGGAGGGATAGTTCTCTTTGTTTTTAGCGCGGTCTGATGAGCGGAGGTAGCGGGAACTGTGGAGGAATAATTTTTGAATTAGTTATTGATATTAAGTAGGTATTATACTTAAAGCTGAAGAGTTCGTTTGTATGAATGCGTTTATCTCCGGAACTACTGATCCGATTTTGAAAATTCTTTCACTAATAGGAAGCTACATTATTCCCGAATGCTATATGTTAGTTTTTATCCCGAGACGCGGGTGAAACAGCGGGCAAAGGCTAGTCATAGCCATTTATTCAATTTAGACCCTAGTAGGGCACTTATGAAGGTCAAAGCTGCTGAAGTTACCACCAGTTCGTAAGTCGGCCTTCAACTGAGAGGAACACGCAAGAAACTCAGCGAGGTTAATTTTTTGGACAGTGTGATTGTATTGGTTATATTTTCCAAAGTATATGACATAGGACACTGGTGCCGATTCTGTTGTTTACAACTAAACTAATTTTAATCTCACTATGTCTCTTTCAAACAAAGATCATAAGACAAGGATGTAAGAAATTTAGTCCTGTCAAATTAGTCCAATGCTTGTTTTCAATATTTAGTCGCCATCTATCGCGGTCACGTCTAAATACCCGCAAATGAAGACGGCAAAGAATAATTTGACAGCTTTAAACATGTTCTATCCTTTTTCAATAATGTTTGTAAGAAAGAGATGTGACTAAAATTAGTTTAGTGCGATTTACAACAGAATCGGCATCTATTGTTTATCCCCAGTTAAAGTGTTTTCAGGATTAGAAGATATCGGTGACAGTTCACTTTTGACAATTATAGTCATGCGCCTTAACGATATCCAATCGATTTTTTTGTCGTATCGAGAAAGTTAATAAAGAAAGTCTAATCGATTTTCATTTGAGTGCTTTTAGTTTCCAAATTATATTTCCTTATCACTGTCTTACTGCTTAATACCGCCTCGTGTGTAATTACCAACTTTGCACACATGTATCATACTGTACTATTATCGTTGTTCTTAATTTCAGATAATTATTACAGGATTTATGAGAAATTATGTTTGTTAATTGATATTTACCTAATAATGTAAGAATATTCTCTCTCTCTTTGATATCGTACCGATATATCGAAATTTTTTGGTAATTAAAAATATTTCGATATTGATAAACCTATTCAAAAATAAGCGATATAACATATATCGATACTTTTTTGAATTTCCCTGTCGATCAAGCATTGTCAATCACTATAGGTCAATGTTCCGTTTCATGCAGCAAGTATTTTAAGTACATCCTATTTCTTAATTTTTAAAATTATCAACCTATAGTATTAATGTGCTGAAATTGTTTCTTAGATATATATAGCGATATATATTGTATTTTTGCAATGATATAAAATGGAAATTAAAATATTTTTTGTAAAATATTATATTAGTTACTCGCAAGTAGTATGAGTGAACCGGAAAATGTGAACTGTCACCGATATCTTCTAATCCTGAAAACAGATTAACTCAAAATTCAAATCATTTATTCAAATAGACCTTCGCAGGCACTTATGAAAAGTCTGACTCTAATACTCTAATACCGGTTCGGAAGGTTGCATTTGCTGAGAAGAGCCGGCAATAAACTCAGCAATTACTCTTTTCAAAACAAGCTTAGATTCATTACATATTTACATTCTAATCGCACTGACAACAATTGCGTGCCCTAAATAAATTAAAAATAGTAACTCACAGTTTCGGCCCCCTCTCAAGTGAGAACTCGCAGTGGAATACAAGTATGGACCTCTTGTCGGGATGTTGAGGTTCCAGTGGCTTGTTGACTAGACCCGCCACTTGTTCCTGGGTATACAGGTTCGATGCCCCCATTATATGACCACCTTCGTACTCGTACGGGTAGCGGCAGTCGATTACCTGAATAATATAATTATTATTATTAATTAATTTAAATAAATGGAGTGGTAGGGTAGGAGTTAGTCAGCAAGGCAAAAGAAAAATCTTGGTCGGGAATCGAACCCACGACCTAACAGGGTAACTAACTTAACTAGCCCTTAAGTACATTGGGTGTACATAATTGAATGTGAAAAAAATTACAGACAAAAATAAGTATGGAATAAACTTTAAAATTAAAGGGGGTTTATACAAGAAATGTATTTTTTAACGTTTTTCTTTCCATAACAATGTTGAGTTAGTTAATAAATGAAACGAAATGAAATGAAATAATGAAATGAAATGAAATGAAATAATGAAATGAAATGAAATGAAATAATGAAATGAAATGAAATGAAATAATGAAATGAAATGAAATGAAATAATGAAATGAAATAATTTTATTCATTCAAATAGGCCTTCACAGGCACTTATGAATAGTCAAACTCTAATACTCTAATGCACGGTTCGGAAGTATATAATATTGTACGGAACCCTCCGTGCGCGATTCCGAGTCACACTTGGCCGGTTTAACTTACTTTCTTTTGTTAATTAATGGAATATATCTTTATTTACAACAAATATGTACAAAATACAATCTATACAGGGTGTATTTCGCATGGTAACGCAAACTTCGCGAAAAGACTACACCTAATGCCACTAATCAAATTGTGAAAAGAAATTGTCATTTTCGAGCGCGCAATGTATTGTGAACACCGCGATTTAAACGCGCGATAACGTTGTGCCTACGTAGTATGTCGCTGACTTCAGGCGAATATCGCCATAAGACACCGTTTCTAGTTTTATTTACATTGCTACTTTTAGTGACAGTAATGAATTAATAACTTATTTATTTGAAATCTCTTTGGGTTAGGTAAGAATAAGGATTATGAACAGTCTAAAGTAAAAAAACTCAAAAAAAAAAAAAAAAACGCGAAAACCCGACGAAAAATTCCAACATGGGGGGGGACCAGAATAATGTCCTGGACCCATGGTATCCGTTTGTGCGGCGATGTCCCTTACACGCTGTATAATCATGTTTAAAATTGTAAAATCATAATTCGTTTATCTAATTTTTTTATATTTGTTTTTTTGTTTCTCTTTTGTTTACGTTTTTTTGGTCTTAAAACAATTTAATATATTTCTATTTGTTTGGTTTTGTGAATTTATAATTTCTGTGATTTTCAATAGTCTTATTTGTGTATGTCTAGTTTTAAGTTATTAATATTGTTTAAATAGGAGAAATGTTTTACATGCTGTGTTTGCATTTAGTATTAATTGTACGTAGTATTTATATACTCTGAGGTATTAATTTAAAATCAAAGTTTGTTATAGTTCAAATTAATATAACAATCGTTGGTAAGTCTAAAATATAAAATAAACTATTATTTCTTATTTTAGGGCCCCATCAAATATTTCGCTTTAAAAAAGGGCCCGTTGCCAAAGTTTGAGAACCGCTGCCTAAGATACACACCTTATAGTCCGAGACAACATCGTCGAACTCCCCCCGCAGTAGTTGTGCGAGGGTCTCGCAGGAAATGCTCTTGAGGTCCGAGTGGTCCCCGCTAGTCAGTGGCAGGGCGAAGGGAAACGAGAAATCACCGATTAAGTCCGGCTCTGTCTCCGCTGAACAAGAAAATTATAACATTAGTTTATAAATTTAGATATTACTACAAAATCAATCGTGCACCATCTAAATCAAACACTGAACACCACTTTCTCAGTAATAGAGTGGTCTGGAACTGGAACCGATTACCTGAGGAAGTAGTATCTGCTACCTCAATAAACAATTTTAAAAACGAATTGGACATCTGGACAAAGATTAAAAAACTTGAAAAGTGAACTATGTATAAGTGCGGAGTTAATTTCAACACTGTGGGAAATAGACACATCAGCTTACAAGCTGCTCGTCTATAAATAAATAAATTATTTGAGTAGGAGAATGCTCATTTAAAATAAATATCCTGTGACATTCCTCACACACGGTCATCTGATCCCAAACTAAGCAGAGCTTGTAATATGGAAACCAGATAACTGATATAATACATATACTACTTTTTGTTTGTAAATACATACTTAATATACATAATTACACCCAGACTCAGGACATACAGACATGTTCATGCACACAAATGCATGTCCTGTGTGGGAATCGAACACACGACCTGCGGCGCGATGGGTGAAATCTTAACCAGAGTCTTAACCAACCGCGCCAACTGGCCCGTCAGTTTATAATTTTAGATATTATTTGAGTACAAGAATATTTATATTATATCAGTTATCTGGTTTCCATAGTACAAGCTCTGCTTAGTTTGGGATCAGATGACCGTGTGTGAGGAATGTCACAGGATAAATAAAAAAAAATGAGACGAATTATGGTTGACTATTACATATTTTGAAAAAAAAAATGTTTTCTGCACTCCTCCACATTTTCAACCTCATGGTAAGCGGTTACCATAACCATATGAACGCTTGCAATGAAAGATTAAAAAAATCAGCATATTTTCATGCATGTTTGAACAGATTTTGATGAAACTTTGCACACTGATAGACACATAAGATCCCTAGAAAACTAAAGACATCCTACTAATATTATAAATGCGAAAGTTTGTGAGTATGTTTGTTTCTCTTTCACGCAAAAACTACTGAACGGATTTAGATGAAATTTGGCACACAGATAGACTATGTTCCGGATTAACACATAGGATACTTTTTATCCCGGGAAAACATACGATCCCTCGGAAATTCGGGTGAAACTTTACTAATAATAATAATACTTACATCGAGCAAGTGCAGACATGATAGATGCATTATTCTCAGAAAACGCTCTATGCAACACCGGCCTCTGTAGTCTATGGACTTCTGGACTAAAATTACTCTTCCTTCTCTTATTACTGACATTCTCTTTTCCTCCACAATCCGACCGCTTCTGACTCTTCTTATTCGGTGACTCAGATATTGAGAACAATGACACTCTTGCTTTAGAACTCTCCGGATTGAAACTCAGACTCCTATTCAAAGGTTTCCGCATAAAATTCCTATCCGTTAATATATTGTCTTTAATCGTTCCGGATAGCAAGTCGCTGAAGTTTGCAACTTTGGGAGAGTTCGACTCTTCAATTTCCAGGAACGGTTCTTCTAGTTCAGATATGAAACCGCTTTCAACGGATGTCGTTGAGTTTGAGTTAAATAACCTTAGTTTTGCTGGAGAATTAGTCATGGAACCGATGCTTGAGTCACTTCTTTCATGTCTGAATTTTGTTGGTGTCTCGTTGAATTTCAATGATTTCTTAACGGACACAGTTTTTTTGACCGCTGGCGATGTGAATTCAAAGTCTTCTTCGTCAAACGTAAGGGTACGTGTTGCTGATTCATTTGGTCGATTGAAAGACGTTGACTGTTCGTTATCAGCTAAGGGGGCTCCAAAGACGAAGTTCCTAGAAGTAATCTTTCTTGAAGACGAGTTCCTTCCTCTTGATATGATGTTTGGACTATCAGTGGATATTATTTCATAATTTGTGCATGAATCGAAGTTATCAGCTTCGAATTCTGCCTCCAGGTCTACTAAACTCTCTATGTCTTCTAATTCAGTCTCTTTTTGTGGCACATAATTCACGTCTGATTTTGGTAGGGCGTCCGTGAAATCCAGCTGAAAAAGAAAATTATAACCTTTTTTTATAGAAGTTTCTGTATGATACGGCCCGCCTGATGGTAAGCGGTTACCATAGCCCATGGATTTAGAATAGGCTACTTTCCTGAAAAAAACTAATTAGTCATTTACATTATCAATAATTGGACTGTTTTACAAAAACCTTAAACCGACTTCAAAGTACACTAAGAAGTAATCAAATCCCGATCTGATGACAATGGGACCAAACGGGAAGCGTACCCTTTCAAATAAAAAAAGAATTTTCCAAATCGGTTCATAAATGACGGAGTTATGAGGTAACAAACATAAAAAAAAAAAAAAAAAAAACATTCAAATTGAGAACCTCCTCCTTTTTTTGAAGTCGGTTAAAAAATATTAGACACGTACCTTTTCTTTTGTCAATTAAACAAAAAAATATGAAGATATCGTGTGTTGAAGTTCCGCGTGACGTCACGGTGTGGTATAGTTTTTAGGAACAAGTGACGTCACGAGCCCCCACGCCCGAACTTAGTCGCGCTTTATCTTCGTCAATTGTTAATGATTTGGTAAAGCAAAAAATACGTGTCCAATATTTTTTGATAATCTAACTGACGGACTAATTAGAATTATTATATTTTTACCCAGGCAACATCCCTATTTTCTACTAGGGTAGGTAGATCGGTAATGGAGCTAGAATCCGAACCAACCTTAATGGCGGTTGAGAAGTGCGCTGCGAGCCGGCATTCAGTCATCTCGATCGAATGCACCGCATATATGTGATCTACGTTTTGGCTACCAGCGTTTCGCGCCTAATATCACAGCCGCCAATAATTTTGACTCAGTCTGTACACACGGCTACAGATCAAGCTATAATTTCCAGTATAAGCTGATCTCGCATTGTATAGGATTTCCTCCGTACAATGAGAGGTCAGCTTATATTGGAAATGTATAGCTTGATCTGTAGCCGTGAGTCGCACCCCCACGTCCCACCTCGCGAGGCACCATCGAAATTGTGGTAGCACATTTTATCATAATGAGTGTCCTCACTTACTTACTTATACTTACTAACTTATACTTTAGCCTACAAACATACATTATGATCTTATACGTTTGAAGCTTGTCTTACCTTGGTCATATTCCAATCGATATCCTGTTCAATCTGAAACCGTTCCCCAAATGAACAGTCCCTCGCTTCTTCCTCCATATCCAACTCGTTCTCCTTATTATTCGCCATCATGAATTTAGATCGTTCCTCGAACACCCTGGAAATTTTTGATTTCAACAGTGTCTGATGATTCCTACTTGTTAACGGAGACAAACTGTTTGACACCAAACGTCCAATCTGCGGTGATAATTTCAAAGGTGTAAGCTTAATACGGTCCTGCGGTGAATTCTTCGGTGATATGATATTAGATATTTCGCCAAGTATTGTACGTTTGGTTGCCAACGGGGACTGCGGTGATGTAAAGTTGAGTGAGTGCGGTTTAATCTTTGTTTTGTAGTTTGTTGTGAGGGCAACCTCCTGTTTGCGTTTCGTTGCGTTGTTGCCGGAGTTGATTTTGAAGCTCTCGGTAATTAACCTGGAAAGATAAGAGAAGTTTTTGTTAATAAATGGATGTATGAGTTCTCTGTATTCTTCCTAAAGAACAGCTTGGGGTTCTTCAAGTGTGTAGAACAGATTTGTTTGACGGGCCCGTTGGCACGGTTGATTAAGATTTCACCTATCGCAGCAGGTTATGGGTTTTTGTCTGTATGTCCTGAGTCTGGGTATAATTATGTAAATTAATATATTTACAAACAAAAAGTAGTATATGTATTATATCAGTTATCTGGTTTCCATAGTACAAGCTCTGCTTAGTTTGGGATCAGATGACTGTATGTGAGGAATATTTATTTATGTAGGGCGATAGGCAAGTGATGGTGTTCCAAGTTTCAATAGACTATGGTAACTGCTTATCAGCACACCATGCTTGCTATTTGTATTTATAATATTACTAGTTATCCTCAATTCAGAAGCATAGTCTTGAAAAGGTATTGAACAGAGCTACTTAGATATTTACAAGTGTGATTGGGATATTTGCAAGGTAGTAGGGTACTTTGTAGTACCCACCTGGCTGGTTGCAAGGCCCAAGGACCCTAAGCCCTGTGTATCTTTAGTCATATTATTAAATCCTAATATTATAAATGCGAAAGTGATATTATTACACCTTCACGCTTCAACTACTCAACGGATCATCATGAAATTTGGCATGCAGATAGCCTATGGTATGGAGAAGGACATAGGCTTTATATCCTGGGAACGCGGGTGAAACCGCGGGGGACAGCTTGTGGTGAAATAATAGAAAGTCTAGTTTCTTTATTTTTATTACACACTGTAATGTAAACAGTGAATTATGGTCTCAAAATAATTTTAAAAAGTTAATTTAAAAAAAAAACTTATATTTACTAATAAAAGGTTATACAAAGTAATCTATAGTAATAATTGTAAGAAAGTTGAATAGTTTCAATTGTTTTTTAAACATAACTCTGGAACAAAAAGTTGAATTTGAAAAATTCCACTAATAGTAAGCTACATTAACCCTGTTATAGGCTACATTTTATGTATACATTTTATGTCACAAGTGAATCCGCGGGGGACAGCTAGTTATAATAATTAAATAGAATTTGTTAGTATTTAAACCGGTGATAACATAAGTAATTTTAAACTTAATCTAAGATTATTATAAAGCCGGTTTTAATATTAATTAATCTAATAACATGACAACAAGACTTTGAATAAATCATTTCACTAAATAATTGATTAGAAATCATCAAAAAGGGGACATGTTACCCTAAGAACTTAAAAATTCTAACAATGAAGTTTACAATCAAATTAAACCGATATAAGGTTCCAAATTCTTTGTAGCAACAATATATTGAAGGAAGATAACAATGTAAGGGTTTAAAAGGGTTCTATACAATGATACGTAAGTTTTTTTAAGTCACCGATATAACCTATCAAGAGTCGTAAATAAATCGAAATAACTGGTTCTACGTACCTTCGGGCCCTACACACCACATTGTCAACTGATCGGCGCCTTAAACTTTGAAATAAGTTGACAATGTGATGTGTAGGGATAGAACTCTGTGGGATCGGCGCCTAAAAGCAACAATACTATGTGAACTTTTTCGTGGTAGATTTTTAACAATAATTTCTCACGATTATGGTTATGAAACTTGTAATTTAAACTATGTTGAGGCACCGATTTAAGTACAAATATGCATTAAAAGGGTAGAAATCTATTTTTATGAATCATTTACCGCTTGTAGATTCAGCAATTGGCGCGCGATTATCACTGTCAAGTGTCAGCTGATTTGCTTTGACGTTTGTATTGAAATTGCCCGCGATTCGTCAGCATGGATTGCTAGATTTAAAAAACAATGGTTGTAAAAAAAAAACATTGTGTACTTTCGGCAATAAATTACGATTCTAGCTTTATCCTAAAATATATATATACCAACCCTTTCAGGAACATTTGACTCGCATATAAAAATGTAGGTGACACTCGCTATAAAAAAAAAAAAATTCTAAGTAAATAAACCGAAAAAAAAAATGTACCCACATTAATTTATTTCTTATGTTAAATCACAGGCAATCACTTGTACGATGCAAGATACAGCACCTACAAAATAAATGTAAGCAATACTATCTTTAAAAACTATCTACAATTTGTAGGCGCGTTCTCTTGCATCTTCGCAAAATGTATCGCTGACCGATGAGGTGAACTTGGCCACAGTTTTAAACCAAAACTTTTTAGGGCGACAATCTTGGTTATCTTTTACATTTTATGTTTGAATTACGATTAATACATGCATTAATAACAATAGATAAATATTTAAAGTAAATCAGTTACTCGATCAATATTCAACATATTTTTAGGGATGTGATTATTTAACCGTTTTTTTTAACGGTTATTGTTATTGTTTTTAAATACTATCAGTATTTGACGTAAGTATAACGGTTCTTTGTGATTATGCTATCTCGTAATAATATTGGAGTTAATAAAATAGCGGTGTTGTGCCGTGAGGTGCCGAATTGCAAAGGTAAGTACTTAGTATGTGAAAAATAGAGGTTTTTTCTAATTTAAGGAGCACAAACAGTGTATAGTATAATCATTATTAAAATGGTTATTTTACTATGTAGTATTAAGTACTACTAAGAATTAAGTACTACTAGATGCTTATTTAGTAGAAATTGTTTTTTTTTTTGTGAAATATTTCAAAATCATTGTTTTACGACACTTTGTTTTATGGAACACGGAGGTATTGAATGACTAAAATTTATATTTATTTTCTATAATAATAGCTTACAGGAAAATTCATATTTAATCGAACACGGAATATACGATGAAAATAAAAATATTTCGATAACCGTTACGATTATTTGGGTATTGAGGTAAAATTTACATATTTACATCAGAGATGTTAGTAATTTTTTTTATGAATCCTCTTTTTTAAATACACTTTACTTAAAGTCCTGGGGGCCTACCACAAGCTCTTAAAACAAGGTAAAAATAACCTTTTGTCCCGTTTTGACGTCGAATGTCAAAGAAAGACAAAAGTCAAATAAGGTTATTTTAACCTTATTTTAAGAGCTTGTGGTTCGCCCTCTGTTCTGATTCTCCCTTAATTATTGAGACTATATGTACATACTCGTAACTTGTGTAATAATGGTTATGCAGCGTTAGCGATTTTATGTTACTAACAAAAGCGCTTCGCTTATCAACCCGCTACCCCCTCCGCTCGTCACCGAGCACCAAGCCTCACCCATTCATGACGTACCCTCGTCTTCAAACAATACACTGCATTCGTTGCACTCAACGTTTCTTATCACAACTTTGGGGAGATTTTTTTCTGCCAAGTTAACGGTTTCAGGGTCTTTAGTATGTGTGCGTAAGATTTTTGGGGATGAAAGTGTGAGGAAAGTATCTTGGCTTCCTAAAACTTAACGTCTCTGACTGTCTGTTGAGAACTCGAGAGCTATTTCACAGAGTTTGATGCTGTTTTCAATTATCTAGTGTTTGAGCTTATTTACATTAAACAAGCCCTAAAAATAATATTATAGACACATAATAAAACTCTTCCATGCACGCGGGAAACCATCTTGTTCCGATCTGTCAAACTCTTAATAGTTATTCAGTGACGGGACACGCTGATGCGAGAGTCGAGCTAGTGTTGTGACCAACTCGACTTATCACTAGGTACCTTGAGATACTAGCTAGTATCATCGTCATCTATCATTGCGCTGTTGGTTTCAGTGTTATAAGAGTCACAGAAAAAATCACGTGGATGGAGGCACGAGAATGTTGTCCATTCCAGAAGTGGAGAAACATGCATTTAGATCAACCTTGCTATGCGTATTGTTTTCGCGATTACGGAGTTGGATACTTTACGTGGTATTTTGGAAAAAATACGTGAGAAAATAGTCAATAGTATATGAAACACTTATTTCAGGACAATGTTTACACTGGTGCTGATTCTGTTGTTTACAATTAAACTAATTTTAGCCTCACTGTGTCTCTTTCTAACAAAGAACATAAGAAAAGGATGTAAGAAATTGTCCTGTCAAATTAGTCCAATGTTTGTTTTCCATATGAATTTAGTCACCATCTATCGTGGTCACGTCTAAATACCCGCAAATGAAGACGGCAAAGACTAATTTGACAGCTTTAAATATGTTCTATCCTTTTTCAATAATGTTCGCAAGAAAAAGCTGTGATGTGACTAAAATTAGTTTAGTGCGATTTATAACAGAATCGGCACCATTGTTTGCTTAAAAGCGCTAATTCATAGGATTTGGGAGACATTATGTATTAACAACATAGTCAAAGTCATGTCAAAATAAAATTAACAAAATAGCATTGACGAAGAAACCTGTTAAAATCAATAGCAACCATTGTCAACTGCTATACTTCGCTCGCTTTTACTATCTGTACACACACGGCTTTCACATCAATTCTCAACTCAAACGATCGTGTTTTAAAGTTGAAATTACAACGTAAGGGTTTGGTAAACTTGTTTATTTAAATCAAAGTACTTTTGACGGCTTTTGTTGGATTTTTTCAGTTGTGGAATCAAGTGGTGCATCCCTTTTGTGTTTTTATGCATTCAACAGACATTACGTGGAAGCGGGTTTATGAGAAACCGTTTATTCGACGAAGACGGTTTTTAACGTACCTATGCATAAAAGTTTATGCTCAATTGAAAGTTTATAAGTCCAACTTATCTATTAACTAAAAAAGTTTGTTAAAGCAGCCTCTATCTTCTTTCGTTCACGAAACGACACGTGATAGAAGGGTTTGGAATTTCAAATAATTACTTGCATAACTTTTTATTGATTCAGGAGTAATAACTTTTATTAGGGGGACTAATATGATATTGCTAGTGGTTTGGATCATCTACCACAAGCCAATAGCAATGATAGCAACCACCATGAAAGGCCACTTATCGCGAGATAGTGACATATTAAACAAAAGGCAGCTAAAATTAGGGAGCAAATACGCAAAACCGTTATACTACAACCAAACGATTTTCAATCACAAAAAAGCCACTGAAACGCTGTTAACAAGTGACATCTGTTGTTGCTATATTTAAACCAAGGTTGCGAGTAGGATATCAGCTCCAATGTACCGTGGTATCCTGTTTGTGACTGAACGAGGAAATTGGAAATAAATGTTGTATTTTTTTACGAAAGTTTTGTGAAAGAATGTGAAGGAAAGAGAGCTATTTTAATTAGAATTAAAGAGTATATGTATATGACATTAATATTGTTTAATTGATTCTTTGTAACAGCGGCAGGCTCGAGGACTAATATATTAATAATAATCATGGCGAGATCCATGATTATTTATTAAGAGATGGAGAGAAAAAAAAACGTTAAAAAAGTATGAATGAAAAATATTGAAAAGTACTTATGAATGTAAGTAAAGATAATATAAATAAGAATATCTTTGAAGACACAACAAATGCTTCATAATTGATTCATTCATTTTTATGATAATTTCGAAACAAAAACAGTCTTTCATTGCTATCAAAAACTGTTAATAAATCAATAACGAACAACGTAACAAAAACATGATATCAAAAAAATCTCATTAAACTAAATTGCATTATCTAAATCACTACACACCATATCACCCGCGGTGATCAACCCCAATGCAACAATGACGAAAAAAATAACAGATCGATTAGAAAAACCGTTATTGTAACCAAAAACGGTAACGTTCACGCACTATGCCAACTGGCACATGTCAACTTGTTGATTAAAAAAAATGCTCGTTAATTATTTTATAGGCACAGTTTATAGGTAGGTATATCTTATTAATAGTTTATTTATCACAAATAAAGGAGTTCTTTAAATTTGAACTTCGAACTGTTTGAAAAACGTTCACCTGGTAACGGAGTTCAAAAAACCATAATGTAGAATCGTTTACTTTTTTAATTTACACTTTACCCTTGGCACGCGACAAAGTCTCAAAGTATTACACCCACATACTAAAATGTATTTGAATTTCAACTCTATTACTTGAAAATACAATTTATTATTATTCGTTACTATATTCGACAGTTGCAAAGCGCGCATGCGTAAAGTTGGGGGAGTCCATCGACAATTGAAGTTTTTTTATAAAAAATATTGTTTGTATTATTGCATTAGAAGTGTGCTAAGATTTGAAAATAGTGTGACGAAAAAATATGGAGCCTAATTACAGCCTCATATTTATTACTTGTACATAATTTATGTATGTATTTTGATGTACATAGTTTCTATTTACATTAAAAAAAAATTAAACCATACTTTTTAGTACAGTTACAAAAAATGCAAAGTACTGCACAGCTTTAAGTTGCCATGGTGTGTTTTTAAGAATTTATCAGCAGTCCATAGATAAGACTTTTTTTTTTCATCACAAGAGATCACTTTCTCTACCGAGAATGTCATCTCAATCTCCCATTATAGTCAAAACACATGCCCATTGAAAACACATTACAATATGAATGAAAGTGAATGAAGTGCGATGAGTTCAATCCTCTATTACATCGAATTGCGCGCGCACGTGCGCTTCCGTATCCGGATAACTTTTTTGAAGGTGGAACGTTTTTATCTATTTCGAAAAAAGAACAAGTCCTTGGAATCTGTGGGGTTTGAGTAGGATTCAATTTTTTTTCTCTGATTATTTTTTCGTAAAATAACGTTTGAAAATAGAATTCGTATCAATCAAAATTGTGTAGCGTGAGAATGTAACATATAAACTTGTTTTAAAAACCACCCTAAACTAAAATGTTGTCCGTTGCTTACAATAATAGTTCACTTGCAAGTTTCAATACTCAAGTTGGCCTAAGCATACTGGCCACTTTAAGTTACTGAAAAAAAAAAACTAATATATAGTTAAAGCTTGTAACACAGAATCGATTGCATCTATTGGAAATTAATCAATAATGCATCCATTCCAAAAAAAACTAATAGTTTTATAATCAAACATCTTTCCACACCCGCAAAACCATTATACCATGGCTACAAATCATTCCCTAATCTTATCTTACGCGAAAACCATCTGCCTATTCCCCCTTGCTAAGGTCAACGTCTTGAAAAAAAAAAACTTGTCTATGATCGAAATTAGGAACAAGGCTTTTGGCCGTGGGCGCCGTGGCTTATTGTTAGTTTACTTGCAAGAATATCGACCCAATTTGAAAGCAGCTGTACGTAGCAGCTGCATTACACTTGTTACAGGGACAGATGCAGACGCCCCCGCACGCGCCAAAATCAAGATCTCTACCTTTGACCTTCTTGTAACGGTGTTGCTACCGTTGCACCTATTGTTAGAAGAAAAAAAAAGTTGTCTTTACTTCCTTTATAAATCGTACGTTGAACTTTTTGTATTGATATTCTCGTGTGAGGAATTGATCATAACTGACTTTGTGTTGTATATTTAAGCAGCTGGTCAGGGTTATGACAGCATGAAGATTGTAATATATCTGGACCAATGAGTGTAACTATCAACAGATCAATTACTTCAAACTAAAACTCATTTATTCAATATAAGCCCCGATAAGGCACTTACGAACGTCATAATAGCAGTTCGTACTCAGTCGACAGAAAAATATCATATTTTTATTTTCGATCATAGTCAGAACAGCATCAAACATGAATTCAAAAATAACACATCTATGCCTACTAATTGCATACTAATAAATAAAGCTGAAGAGTTTTTTATTTGTTTGTTTAAACGCGCGAATCTCTGGTACTACGAGTCGGATTCCAAATATTCTTTCACGTTTAGGAAGCTACATTATCCCATGTTATAGGTTTTCTTTCCCGCGTCAGGGACATCTAGTTGAAGAATCTGATTCAATACAAGCTGTTTAATGATCTAAGAAACCAGACAAAGTAATGTAGGAAGCTAAAATGCAAGGTCAAAGACACGACACGGAAAACGGAAGGTATAACGATAGGGTAACCATAAAATTATTGGTGTAAAAGCGGAGTAAATGGTTTGATGAAGCTATTTACTTTACAGATGCACTTACGCTGTTCACTGCAATACACTTTAATAGATGTTTCATAGATAATGTTGCAATAGTAGTTAACTATCATATGGCGTTAACTGCATCGTTATAGTCACAGACAGCACAATGAAACAAAGGCCCATAGCTTCCTTTAGGAACCCCATATGTCTATGGACAAACTTCAGCATGACCACTTTAAGGTACAGCACAGACGAGACTTTACAAGAAAGAGTTAATGATCAGCGATGGACAGGGCGTGCTATGATTACTATGCAAGTGAAAATGTTTCAAAACTGATCCTGTTCCAGCGAGTCCTATTCAAAGTTTGTTTATATTACTTATGAAAAATTTAGTTTAAAACTCCAGCCCTTTATAGGGCCAAAAGACAATTAATCAAACCTACGCGTAAATGGTCAACGCAATCAACGCAACTTGTGTACCATAGACAATTCTTTTTTATGCTATAATCTCATTGTATTGAATAGGACGCAGGCAACCCTCGAATTTGAATAGAGAACAATGAACAATACTCCGGCATCATCGAGGCATCGATCGGTAACGGTCCTCAGCTGAACGAGGGAGTAAACTCGCGTGTTGGTAAAAAAAAGTATAACATTTACGCGGTATTGTCTATGTTTTTCATTGAGTGTTTGTTTATGTTTACGATTATATTAATCAATGCCTGATAGTCTTTTTTGACGCTTAAAAATGAATAAAAATAAAATCAGTATTACAAATAGCATTATTATCTTTTTTATAGTAACAAGTCGGTAAACAAGCAAGCTTGGTGTTAAACGGTTACCGACCCTTTCCTCCCCGATGAGCTCAGACTGACGCGAAGGACCACATTTAGTTTTCTGTGGTATTCCGTAAGGAAGTACTTCTCCAGTCAAGCTGCTCTTTGAGCGCTCCCTATGCACTGCCTCTTTTAAGAATTATCCACTAAAATCTTTGAAGCATCCTGTAATACAACACTTGACCAAGTAGGGGAGTAAGTGTAACCATGCTCAAATCCTCTGACCGCACTCCTTCCTGCGCGGGCGCCGTAATGACATGAATGGACGCAAGTAGCTGATTACTTGCCGGCGAGCGGATGTTTTGTAAACAGTCGGCGGCCATTTGTGAGGATGTGTAGACTGATACTGTACAATATTTTACTGGTGAAATAAATGTCTGTTTCTTGTTGTAGATAAATACAAATAAAATCAAAGGTAAATAAATTAGCCACAGACTCCAGGTCAATAGACAATACAAAGACATTTTTGCTATATTAGAAATATATTTTTGACGTTTGTAATGTTTAGATATGTCTATCAGTTATTTTTCAATTCCGCGAGCGAGAATCATCGAAAAAGTGACATTACCACAAAATCAACACAACTAAAACCTCGTACATAAAAATGTTAAAAAATATCAAGATGCCTGGATAATAACAAAGTTATACATGCCGAGACCTCCCGTATGTAGGCCTCCCGCGTTGTCCCAACCATGTGGGGAGCGCGTCCAGCCAAATATAAAATTTGCATCAACACACACGCATTTACAATATTACTTTACAATTTGACATTCGGCAATGCACCTTTGCAAAAAACTCTATGGTCCAAAAAGTGCAAGTCATGTTATCAATGACAAGTGGCAACACCGGATACGGTATCGAAGCAGTTGTTTTGTGTTTTTCTCATTTCCGGTCAATTGAACGAATGAGTGGTTTCGGTCATAAAAAGGCTGTGTAACATCTATCGATTAGTGATGAATGGTATTCTATTAGAAAAGAACGAGTTTTAATATAAAGACACGAAAAATAAAAATCACGTTCCATTACCAAAACCAATTCCAAATTCGAATTGTCAACGTTAGTTTAAAAATACATTTAACCGTTACTCCACACGTGCACTTGAGTTTTTTTATGCAAGTAGCTCCAAGACGGCTGATTAGACGCGGCTTCATATTTCTTGGAATATTACAAAAAATACTTAGCACATATTGTAGAAACTAACAGAAGTTTAGAGTGATTAACTTGCAAGCTATTTCAGACGCATTAATAATTTTGAATTGAAAATGGATGGGATTGCTTGCAGCCATAATATTGCCGTGGAAAATGATTTGGCCGATTAGGAAGGTAAGCAAATAAAGCAAAGGAACATGAAATAGAAGCAAGAAGATAATGTTTTGTCAAATGTCGTTACAAACAATTTGATGGCCACAAATAGCCTTGGCCCCATTAGATCAATTGATCCACTTTTATATCTGGGTTAGTTGAAGCATCCGCTTTAGGCAAGTCATTTAGAAGTTTTATTATCTGTTACATTATCATTTTGGACATTAATACGTTACAAAACGAAATAGATGTTTTGAAAACAACTGAGTAACGAAATATATTTGAGGAGAGATAAAGCAAGAAGATATGGATTGTGTCGAATATGAGAAGAAAAGAAGTAAATGCCGAGGAAATGGTCAGCCCCCCTAAAAAGGAAGCTAAAGCAATATTGCATTGATTCTCGGCAGATCCTACGTAATTTAAATATTTTTTGGTATACTAGTCACTCATTATACATAATTCAATTCAATAAAAGATTCGGAATTGATGAATTGCATAAGATCTGCCGTAAATTCGAAAAAATTTATTGCGTTAGCAATATTGCTTTAGCTTCCTTTTTAGGGGGGCAGAAGACATAAAAAGAAGAATCCTAAGTGGTTGAGAATTGAACAACTCAATAGCAATTGCGAGAATCGGCAAATAGGTCTTGATTCAAAGTAATGGAGCGAATAGTAATGTACAATTTGTCTTTAATTTCACCTGGGCTTAATATCGTAAGGAATTTGGATTAGAGAATACTTTAACTTTTAGTAAATATGTCTTGTATTAAAAGTAAAATTTTCACACCAATAAGCCACTTTGTTAACACACAGCTAAAACTATTCTCAGTAGCACTATTAAGAATATCAGCCCAATTTCCGATGAAAAATTCCAAACCAACAATTCATTTCATTCAGCCAACTCGTAATCCAAGATAAAGCCATTAACAAAAACGCACAAGTGTCTCGCATCCTGTTTTAACGAGCGATTAGCAAAATGGCGGTTTCTTTGACAGGTCCGTGCCAAAAAAACGCGGCAAAGTGCAGGTCTCTTTTTTAGATGATCATTGTATGATTTATTGGTTAGCTTAATTTGTGTTGTTGAAACAATAAACAGTTGTTCTTTGCTATTATAACGTGTTCATTTAAGAAGACAAATATCTAAGTGATGTTTTTTGGACAACGAAAATTGATACTGGCCATAAACTATTTCAGTTTTTTTTCCTATTTTACTTTGAAAAGTCTTGCATTTGAAAATAATTAGTAATTATTTAGTAAAAAGGTTGTATTGTACCCTTAATTCTTCTATTGATATTACTGGCAGTAATTTATTTCCAACTCTTACCCGGAAACTTTAGACTGTTTAGAGGCGATTCTTTGCCCAATCGCGATATTAAAAAGTAATAATGTTTTACATATCTAAATAGGTCGACATTATTCTGTGAAGTTACTTTATAATATCAACTTGATAAGAGCCGCTTAGATTGTAATAAGGTCAAATCAGCAAGTAATTACTTTACATATTGCAATTATTATGTTAGTTAGCTTTTGTCGGCTTTTTTATGATGACAAAGAGTTGAGTAATCAACAATATATTTGTCTAGCAATATCCATTGAAGGCATAGTTCTTTTACATAAGACATTTTGACTGCAAGCTCACTGCCGGCAATAACATAATATTTTGATTGTCTTTATTCTGAAATCTTTGACATTTCAATCTTGCATAGTCAGGGCGGAAGCTTCGTTAATTGTTCTAATAAAACAATTTATCAGCACAAATTAAAAACAATAACATATTGTATGCTCGTAATCTGCGCACACCAAGGGGTGTTGATTAGCGAGCATGCGCGTTGCAAGCGAAAAACCGTTACAAGTTACGTCACCCGCTGAAACGCACAGCACAATACCGGGCTTGTTTTGAACTTAGAACGCCCGTTTGGGAATGGAACGCGTGTTCCTCTATGGTTTGCTCATTTCAGTTTTAAAAATAGAACACTGTTTCGCGATTTGCAAAGCATAAAGTTTATTTTAAAACTAGCAGCGAAACCCGGCGTTGCTCGGGTTAAAATACATCGCATGTTTAATGGTATAAAAATATATAAGAATATTTTTTTAACATAGATATGATAGATTTCTATTTTCGATATTGAGAGACTTATTCGGCCATTAAAATATTTAGAACTTTCTCGAACATTTTAAATCGTTTATAATAAATAGCACTCATTTTAAAATTTTCTAGATCATTCTAGAAATTTCTAAAACTTTCTCGAACATTTTAAATCGCTTATAATAAATTGTCCTCATTTTATAATTTTCTAGAACTTTCTCGAACATTCTAAATGGATCATAATCAATTGCGCTCATTTTGGAACTTTCTAGATAATTCTAGAAATTTCTAGAACTTTCTCTAACATTCTAAATCCATCATAATAAATTGCACTCATTTTGGAACTTTCCAGATCATTCGGAAATTTTTTAGAACGTTCTCGAACATTCTAACTCGATAATAACAGTTTTGGACATTTTGGAACTTTCTAGATTAAGCCAGAAATTTGTAGAACTTTCTCAAACATTCTATATCGATTATAATAGTTTGCATTAATTCTAGAATTTTCTAGAACATTCCAGATAAATTATAACCGTTTTACTCATTTTGGAACTTTCTAGATCATTCAAGAAATTTCTCAAACATTCTAAATCGATCATAATCAATTGCACTCATTTTGGAACATTTCAGATCATTCGGAAAATTTATAGAACTTTCTCGATCATTCTAAATCGATCATAATCAATTGCACTCATTTTGGAACTTTCCAGATCATTCGGGAAATTTCTAGAACGTTCTCGAATATCCTAACTCGATAGTAACAGTTTTGGACATTTTGGAACTTTCTAGATGAAGCCAAAAAATTATAGAACTTTCTTAAACATTCTATATCGATTATAATAGTTTGCATTCACTCTAGAATTTTCTAAATCATTCCAGATATTTGTTGAACTTTCTAGAACATTCCAGATCGATTATAACCGTTTTACACATTTTGGAACTTTCTAGACCATTCCAGAAATTTTGAGATCTTTTCAGAAGTCCTGATGCGTTAGAAAAGGACAGCAATATATGTTTTAACATTTTCACCACCCACAACCACCCCCTTCCACCCACCGCGACCAAACTCCCTTACTACCACCTGGAGACCAAGGGGTATTTACCACCCCAACGGGAAGTTGATTGGGGTTGGTGGTGATTGAGAAAACTGCGTATTTACGTACCCACAAAAGCATTTTATATATATTATTAGATTAGAACAATGAACTGTAAGTTTGAAACCAATCGAATAGCGATGTCTTTGAACATATGTACTTTTTTTCCCTTATACCATAAACAATAAAATTAAATTACGCAATGCTTATCTATTGATGCGTCAAAGGGGTACGAACATTTTTGTATGGGAGCTGGCATAGCCACCCGCCGCCATTTTGATTTTTTTTCAATGTCGCGGCGCACGGTGTAAGTGGTATATTTGGGCAGAGGACACTTATACAAACAAAAAATGTTAACCAATATGGTGACCTAAAGTGTCACGTTTCCGAGATATTTGGAGGTAAAGATCGCCATATGAGAATTACGACAACCATTAAAAATGAACTTATTACGTTTGTATATGCATTAGATTGTATTCAAATAATAGTTCCCAGGTTGATTTAGCTTTTTATTAGAATATAGCAAAACAAAGAGCACGAAAAAACAATATTCATTAATTGGTTACCTACTAAACCGCATCGCAATATTCGCAATGAAGCACAATGTTGTTAACCAGCCGTTATTAACCAAAAATGACAATACTTGTCTTAAAATATCATGTTACCGAGATATTGGAATATCGATGTATAGGTATATAATATGAGACGAATGACAATAGTTTAAAGTTGATTAAGTACAATTTATGTTCTTGTAAATAAAGCAATAGTGGTCAAATAATATCACGGTTTTAAAAATATATTACAATACATAATAGAAACAACCTTTAAATAAAACTACTTAGGTAGCAAACAAACATACGGCCCACCTGATTGTAAGCGAAGAAAGCTCTTTTGAGACCGCATAGTTTGAAACTATTTTGGTTCCAATGTGTGAGGATGGACTCCCCGTCAATGGCAAGACTTGCGATGGTAGAAGGTAGCCGTGGCCATCACGTTAAACAATTCTACAGAACAATGTCCGTTGTACAAGCGGTAGAACACACATAAGAAGGCAAAGTCTCTCCTCAGATTGAGGGGCCCTAAGCTGCTTGTGAGCTCGGGATCGTGGACAATTCTAATCGCACGTCGCTGAACCGAGTCTAAAGGCCCAAACTGGTATCCAGGTAAGAGTAGTACTCCATATAAGGCCCGACCTGCGACTTGTAAAGTTGCAGCATTTGCCCCGATGTGAAGTACTGCTTCGCTCTGTTGAGCACTTCGAGTTTTTTGGATGCTAGCTTAACTTTGTCTTCTAGACGGCCAATTGACTTCGTTAGAAAATTCGATGCCGAGGATCCCGATGCTTTCGCTGATGTCCGTGTTCTGGAATTGGGACGCCACAGCAAATAGGGTTTTCTTAGCGGTGAACGCGCAGACTTGGGTCTTAGTGGGATTGAAATGGAGTAGGTCTAGCCGACCGTAATCGGAGACACTAGTTAGTGTCCTCTCGATTTCAGACACCAGCCGTTCGCGGCTTTCCTCCACCACGAAACGACGAATATTTGCAATGAGCGTCCTCTGTACAATAAATGCCGTCAATAAGACAGCATTTCATTGATATGCAGCAGGAACAGTGTTGGGGACAGTGCAGACCCTTGCGGGACGCCAGCATTTATATCTCTCAGCTCTTATAGTCCCTCGGAAAACCCATAACTTACCGTAACTTGGTTAGAAGACACCGGTGCCATTTTGTGTACGTGAGCAGTCTTCCACGAAGACGAGACTTTGATTTAGGTGGAAGTTTTATTAGGTCGGGCCGGCAGCGGGACCGGTCTTTTTTTATTTATTTACCTCGCTATTGCAATTTTGGCCCAGGGAACATTACTTAGCGATCTTTAGTTCCAATTAACTTGGTAACATAGATTTTAGGACAAGTATTGTCATTTTTGTTTGTATAATAATGACAAGATGGAAAACAAGTCACGATTCGAGCTACTTTGACAACATTGTGGTTCATAGCGAATATTACGATGCTGTTTAGTAGGTAAATAATTAAAAATATTGTTTTTCGTGCTCCTAGCGTAACTCTATTCTAAAAAAATGATAAATCAAGCTGGGAACTATTATTTGAATACAATCGAATGCATATAAACACGTAATAAGTTAATTTTTAATGATTGTCATAATTCTCATATGGCGATCTTTACCTCCAAATATCTCGGAAACGTGACACTTTAGGCTACCATATTGATTAACATTTTTTGTTTGTATAAGTGTCCTCTACCCATATATACTAGTTACATCGTGCGCCGCGACATTGAAAAAAAATTAAAATGGCGGCGGCTAGCTATGCCACAAAGGTTCTATCCCCTTTATACTAGTAAAACTAGTTCTTGCATTATACCAAAATATTATGCAAATGAATGCAAAATGTCTGTGCAAATAGATTCACTCGATTATTTTAAGGATTCCCACGGCTTTTGTGTTCGCTTCATATTGTCATTATAATTCTTAAGCTATGATACAATTTCCTATTTTAGATTTAATACGTATTTTAGCAGATGGTAAATTATTATAATTTTATAAAACTATCAGAGATTATTGAAGAGTATTTTTCTTTATTTATATAATTAACTGTATTTAATTAATAATATTATCCGAGAATATTATTTTATTTAAAAATAATTGATGTTATAAGATAGAAACGTAATTGAATAACAATAATTAATACATTTTCAAGGTATTTTATTAATCTATTTGTCCTATATTTACTTAACTATTAGACATAGATAAAATAGAATAAAATAATTAACCACTTCCTGTATTACGATTTAATTTACCTATTTATTCGAACAAAACAATGTGTATAATGTTTAAACATAGTACACACTACACGATAACAGTTCCCAACGGAAAATAAACACGTATGGAATTAGATCAATAGAATAATAATGCTATATTTCTGGGATAAAAAGTAAGGCATTTTTTATATTCAAGGTAGCAAACAGCCTGATGGTAAGCCGTTACCGTAGCCACGTGACAACACGAGAGGCATCACTCGTGCGTTACCAAAATGTTAGGAAAATTTAGAACTAAAAAAAATATGTTTTGCTAAATAAAATCCCTAAGCCTCGAGCTGATGGCCAGCTCCTTAGCCTAATCTCATCATCATCAGGCTATAATGTCCCACTGCTGAGCACAGGCCTCCTTTCACAAATGAGGGTGAAAGGGAATGGGTAGATACTCCACCACGCGCGCTCCCTGCACATCGGTGGAGGTAGGCTAGTGGTCAACGTAATGTTGGTGTTTTCAAGCCGCTTAGGATGCCTCCAACTAGCTTAACGACTATCACAATTAAGTGATAACCGGGACCAACGGCTTTAAGTGCCTTCCGAAGCACGGAAGACGCTCGAGTTGAAATACCACTAGGCGGACACCCTAATTTAAAAAAACGTGTAAAAATTAAAAAATAAATTGCAAAATCCTTTATTATCTATTCTTTTTTGCACAAGCTACCTGACTTGAACGAAAGAAAGGCGTTTGCAACAAATGAATGTTTTGTTATACTTTTTTATTGTATAACAATAGAAATTAGAGGGGTTGTTTTCAAAAAGATTTGTTTTCATTATAACATTAGAATGTGTGTGAGATTAAAATCTATAATTTATTCGTGACACCTTTTGCTAATGATTTTTCAATTAAATATTTTGTTATTAGCTGTTGCAGTTTCAACTGCGTTCCATTCCAGGCCATCTAACGGAACTACATAAGAGTAAATTTAGCGTAATTTATTTTATTCATAGACAAGAAGCGAAAACTCAAATGCCCACCACATGACAAAAGATCCTTGTCGTTCTGTATTTTGTCATGTTCCTCTGTTTAGGAGCTAGACAAACAAACTCAATTTCGCACATATTATAGTAGGAAAAGATTAATAAAGATTTGACATTGAATATGAAGTCAGTCGAGTATTAATCGGTAAGTTATTTTTGTTTCGTTGAATAGTTATAGGCAATCTCCTTTATTTACGCTAAAGAGGTAGAAATGTATTTAAACACCGAATCAACTTTCCCAAGCTAAACTTGACATAGGCATAATGTTAAACAAGTGCCATTTAAAAAAAAAAACTTTCCCAAGACCCAAGCTGTCACGCCGAAAAGTCATCACAATTTTAAAATAAGAACACGGTACCGGAGACAAATAAATTCGATTTTTAATTTTGGAGCGCAACAAGATCGCGCCCTATTCAGGCCGGGGTCACGACCTCTGCAACTAAGATGACAATGGCGGCGTTTCCCGCGCAATTCCCGTGCGAATCTGGATCATCTGATTGTCTATTGTTATTTTTTTTGCACTTCTCAAGCTTCCGCAAAGCAAAGGTACTGAGACATACAGCTTTTGGGGGTGCGAATTTAAGGGTACAATATTTATTTCTTTTCTTAGCAGTTCCCATGGTTGATAGGTATTATCGGGTCTATGGCAGATGGACATGAAATCTGACCGGATGTCAAATCCTTTTGTTTTCTTAGTTTACAACGTTCCGGTACCTATTTGCTAAAATTTATTTACTTTTGTTACGCCGATATATCAATAAGAACCTATAAGATTCTGTGTGAATATGGGGAGGAACACCGAATCCTTAAACGACGTCATGGCAATAGACAAAATTCGAAATTCGAATAGTTTTCTTCACCTGCTTTCCTTATTATTTTAACACATTTAATTCAATTTAAAATTCGAACGAGGCATTAAAACTTTTCTTTTTTAAAGCCAGTAAGAGATTCTAAATTCAAAACAACCATTAGAGCTCGACCGACAAACAACCTCCAAAAATCCTCTACAAAGCTTAAGTTTATCTCAACAGGGATTCGGGCGGGTACAGATGTGAAGAATTCTTAAATTATTTATGTGTTAACGTCTCACAGACTCAACATTTTAACATGTTATAAACAAAGCGTTAGATAAGTCAGTATGGTACGCGTTGGCGTCTTGTAATGACGGGCACACAAGTGGTTTAATTTTTATTGTAAAATGGCGGATTAATATGATCAGTTAAATTCAGGTCTTTGTATTAAAAACAACCATATTATTATAATGAATGCACTTTAGTTATTTATAGTCTAAAACACAGAGGACTTTTGTATGAAGATAATATGGAAGCAAAATGGCGAGAGAATCAAAATCATAATAATGTTTTAAAATCATCGGATATTAAAACATTATTTATTAATACTAGTATTTTGCGAGAAGAATTATGATTTTTTATTATAGAAGTTGCACGTTGGCCTAGCCAGTGGAAGTATCAATAAATTTCTTCAACTGCGAAAGCTCTAAAAAAATATTTGAATTTAGAATCTCATGTTCTCATTAGCAAGCGATTGATCAAGCGCACACCTATTTTTTTTTTAAATTGGAATCTTTTTCTCTATGCCTGTACAAGGACTACGTATTATTACCAACATCCTGAGTTGATATAACTAGTTTAATATCAACGTTGTCAGCCGGGTCGTTAACCTCGCTTATACGTTGGAGGAAAAGGGTTATAGGGTCAGTAGAACCACGCAGTACCTTCTTTAAGTACCCTCAGGATTGAGCAACTCTTTATAGCATAAGTAGTGACCGTCCAGCAGTTTCTTGGTTGATAAAAAGTACCCTATGTGGTAATCCAGAAGATATTTTCAAGATGAGGGTAGCAAGCAAACGCATACACCAAAGTACCCTACAGTCGTTTTTCTCAGAGCGAGCTACCGATGGACGAGACCAAGACCTTCGCAACTTCCACATACAAGTTCCATTTATGCCTTTGGACTGACTCAATTTGTGCATCGATTTGAATGTTTTCAGAGTTTTCTCGGTGGGCATAATTTTGATCCTCTATTCTGGGATAAGAATGTTTATGTAGACTTTTATACCTTTACTTCGTCATCACATTGTATTTAATGGCCTATCTATAAAATATACAGATTTTTCGCTTGCCATTTTTAATTAAAAAAAAATACAAACTATATTTACCCGCTTGGGAAATAAAAGAAACGACGATGTAATCAAGTGCTTGCCGTATTAGAACCATAATAATATGTCGCGTAAGTCTTTCCTGGGAAATCCTTTACGGAGCATCCTTCTCTCTCATTACGATGAGAGAGAAAGAGACAGCAGAAGCGTTAGAAAAAGATTACCGAACGGCCGTTAAATCCAGTTCCATACCATAGAGCAGGTTGTTTTTTTTATTTTTTCAAGACACTGATTTTGTTTTCTATTCCACGGGGGAACGTGTCTTTTTTTTCGTATCAGATGTACATCTGTCTGTATTCAAATGAAGCCTTCAATTTAGTTCGTGCTCTCAAAAAATATGGGAGTCAACAACCTCCAGGATGTCGGTTACAAAATTAGGATATGAATTTGACCTTGGAATTCCAGAAAAACTAAAATTCATAGTAAGAATCTTCAACAGCCTTTGAGGTTTTTAAATATCTGCTGACATTCTCGATACCTACACTGAAAAATAACTTGCACATACTTTCAACTTCCGTGAAAATAAATTTTAAATACTGAACCGTCATTACTGGTCGTAAATAATAATCGAATGTATCGATGTAAATATTCAAATGAACGTCTTTACGATTAAGAAAGTTCGTTGGGATTTGAATTTGGAACGGGATAACGTACTCAAGATTTCGTAACTGGTAAATAGAAAGCGCTATTTCCATGTTTGATGTTTACTTTTTTTAAGTCAAGTGTGTACTTTGAGATGTAAGTTCTGGAGAATTCATTGACTTTTAAGTATGTACTTAAAAAATGCATAACATTCCAATTATGATTTTTTCACAACAACCAAATTAATTTCTGGTATGTGATGAAAATCATGTACTTGGCTGTTTAAAAATCAAACTAGATATATTTTCAAACGAAAGATTTTGTTGATCGTCCCTAACTTTGTGTTACATAGGCGTCAAAAATATTGACACAATACTGGCAAACTTGAAATTCGAATAGCCAATAGCAATTGAAAATGGAACGGGACTGTCATATTTCGTAATTTCACGCGGGTAAATAGAAAGGCCGAACATGACGTTTTTTTTTTTCACCGCCAAGTGTGAAACGTACTAATAGGCTGTATAATGCACAGGTTATGAAGCAATACGTATATATGGATTTATTTATTCAGATATTAGTGTGTTTATGTTAAAATGCTTCTTTTATAGAGATTCAGATGTTGTGAATGATTCAATAACAGTAAATGTACGTTCTAATGAACTGCTAGAAGATTGGAGGTTGTGCATAGACGATATAATTACAGGAAATGTTGCAACTTGCGTTTGCGAAGTCAGGAAAGCTGTTACAGTTGTGTTTAAAGGAGAAGTTTAAACGTTGAACCTTGTTGAGAAAAGGAGAAAGCTTGAAGACAAATTGACCCTAAAGATACGATAGTTTGTATCAATATTCGCTACACAAATCAAAACGTAGCTAGGATACAAATCGAATTATCAAAAACAAGATAAATTGCAAATAATAGCCAAACATTGTCAGATAGTCCAAAAAATATTTAAAAAATGTTGCTTTCCTGAGTTTCTTGCCAGATTCAAAAAGCATTTATTAAATTTAGGCCCTGATAAGGCACTTATGAACGTTAACAAATGGCTCTACACCGGTTCCAAATACAACTTGAACTGAGAAGACTCCGGCAAGAAACTCAGCAAGTGTTTTTTTTTTTTTAAGTATGCATATAGAAGTATTACAATTACAAAATATATATAACAATAGCCTGCGAAGCGAACAATTCATTCAAATGCATTCTTGTCATCTACAAAATCAGAAACTTTATAGTACCCTTTCGTGCATAACTTCTGTTTAACTATCTTTTTGAATCTATGTATAGGTAGCTCTTGGATTTCTTTGGGTACTTTATTATAGACACGTATACATTGCCCCTTGAAAGAGTTCTTCTTAATTAAAGGCCGAGTTTTGAACCGAAGTTACCACCTTCAGGAAAGATTTCCATAAGTACCATTCTGCGGCCTAACTTAGAGGCTTTATCGCTGAAGCGATGTCTTCCAGGCATCCAAAATACATAAGGAAATTATCTTTACGATCCCTAATAACTAGTTTGAAATATTCTCTAGAACGTTTTGTTTTCCTTTAAAGGAATGCTATGTAGCGTATGCTAGAAGCAACGACCTTGCCATATAAGTTTCTAAGCTGTTGTACTATAAATGGATTCTTGCAAGAACTATCAAATAGTTTCTGATTTAAGTGGCGTGGGATTAAGACTTATTTCTAATATCTTTGCTTCTGTGGTTTGGATAAAAAGTATTTCATGATCATCGCCTTTTTCAAAGCTGATCCGCCATGTTTCATCATAATCTGTTACAAAATTTGCAATTGACAGTCAAAAATCATTATCTCAAATAACTGATTTGAAAAATACAAACGGCAATATCAAAATGTAGGAAAAATATTTTACATCTGATTACATATTTTCAGATAAAAGTGCCCTTAACCCATATTTTAAAACCACTAAATATGTTTGTATTTAAAAATAATCCTGTCAAATGACCTAAACTCACCAACTTAATACGCGTGACGTCACTTCCTCTTACATCATAGACAAAGGCGTTTGGCACGTCCTATTGTGTGCGTCGAATATTATTAGCAGTCATTCTCGTCACACTTATCGATGGCATTAATCTTTTATTATAAAAAAACAATTGCTGTAAATATTTTATGACCAAAAATAGCTGGCTGCAAAGAAATTTGAATTTGGATTCCTATCATGGACTTGCGTTAGGTTGAAGCCTCGACAAGGCCAAGGATGTAGCCCGCTTGACCAGATGCCTATTTACTCTTTCGAAGTATTCATGTCTGAACCTTTTTTACCTGTTGTAGAAGACTTCACTGGTGGTCCGAATGGTGGACTGTCATTTGATGCTTCGTTGCCTCGAGGCAGATGATGATACTTGCATTAAATCATGAGAATATCTTGCCTATTTTAATCAAGAAGCAATTTAATAAAATCTAATCCCATTAAAAGACAAAAGAGTCTTATTACAAATGATTAAAACTAGTTTTTTCTAAACTAGGCTGTATGTAAAAAATCACGTACCAAACCGAATCACGGAGTAAAAAAGGATATGACAGGAACAGGCTCCATTCAGCCGTTATTTTCTGTGCCACTCTCGCCGATAGCGCTGTCCCGCTCGCACGCCAATTTATTACATTCCGTGCGTAGTCACGCATCATTATGTCATACGAGAGGCGTGATTATCATCAACGTGGTTCTGGGGAGTTGTGGTCATCTAAGAATGTCCAGAGAAAAAACCTAGCTAAGAAACCACCATCATTCTGAAAACTAGTTGGACCGTTGCTACTTCCATCTCAGGGTTCTAAACTACACGTTGGCCATGTTTTTTTTACAAAATCGGTAGTTAACACGCTTAGAATGTTAAGAAGGCAAAAGATTGTCAAATCATCACACCTAGGTAGACATAATTTTGACCACATAAATATTCTTGGACATTCTTGACACGCTGCCATCTGATCCCAAACTAAGAGCTTCTATGGGGACCAGATAACTGATATACTCGCAACGATAAAACACAGACATGTCCATGAACACAAATATATGTCCGAGTAGGAATGGGAATCGAAGCCTGAGGCGTCAGCTGAGACTAAAAGTACTCAGTATTTTGGCAACTACTTGACTAGGTCCTTACGATAAAAACAACCAAGATAATATAAAACAAGGTAAATGAACATGAAGAAGACAAGAAACAAAGAAAATACATTTATTTTGAAGTAACACAACACATAAAAGCAGTAAAGAGAAAAATAACAAAAGAAGAACATAATAATAATTGTGTTGTGTGACATCAAAAATGGACAGCGACTCAGTTGTAAGCTGCAAGCCCAATACAGAAATCGTGTTACGGGACCGATTTTCAGTCGCTTCGAAACCAAAGTTACAATAAGGTGGCTCATTACGTGGTTGGAAGCCAAGAATATGCTTGTAGTAGCCTCTCTCTGCACTTGTATCCCCCTGGCTAAGTGTCAAACGTATGAATAAGAATATCTTTAAAAAGGAATTGCAATTATGTAATTTTAAAATGAACCACAAAAAAATGCCTTGGTTCTTGCCGGTGTCTGCTCAGTAACCGTTGGTAAATTGGTAACGTTGATGCCTTATTTGGGCCTATTCTCTATGTTTTGAGTTTCTTAACGACTATTTTCTAGTTTATGTTAAGAAGTATTTACTTCTAGCCTGTTTCCTGACTCTTACATCCTGTTAAACTGATGGTTTGAAAGGGCTTTTTGGGTAAATGTGTCGCATCGACTAAAACAGCTCTTTTAAAGTAATTTTTCATTGAGAAATGTGGAAATTTTCATAATTTTCCTCGAATATCGAATCGTCACAAAATACTTTTACTACTTTATAACGGTTTTTACTTTTACTATCAAAAACTTTCGATTTTCAAATCCAACGGGATGTCCGGTTAACAATTAGGTGCACTTCCTTCCATTGTTCAAAGATGGAGTACACTCTGTGAATTTTAAAAATAATATTATCTAATAGTCGATTGATATAAGACTTGATGACCTTGATTATTTTTTTTCTTAAACGCCTTTTTTATTTGCGCTCGGGCAAAGTCAAACGATGTGATGTTTTTTTATTGCTGAACATTGATACGCTCATAAAACACGATTGCGAAGACTGAGATACGTGTCCAGAAGAAGCCAGTACTTAGATAATAGGAGTCAGGAAATACAGACATCGGAAGCAAATTCTACTCCTTTGCTGGCCGCTTTAATAAAAAGCAAAAGTTGTATGCTAAATGGATGCGATGCTTGCACAGAAAATATCGATACTTTAAAGAAACCCAAGTTCTAGAACTCCAAGACATGTAGGATACGAGTAAAATATACGTCTCAAACTAACCATAGACGATTTGTGTACAAATACCTTAGAGTATTTCTCCCTTTCAACCGAAGATTACCGAGATTATTTCCGATGCAATCTCAGAGCCCACCGACACACGCTCGGCCATTACGACATTACGCGTTAAGGTATACCGTGACCGTTGGGAGCGCGGGAAACTTGCGTGAGTGTTGCCATTACCTCACTTTCAATACACGCATCTAAGTGCGTGGAGAAAATTATGTAAACTTATATTTTATTATCAACAATTTCAAATTTTAGCTTTCTACAACAATTTATGCGCAGAAAGTTTGGTGGATGGAGTTTCATGTCCATTTTATTATTATCAACTCAATAGATATAAAACATTATCATAAATTATGATAAAAAACAAGGACAGGACACCCTGTACATAAAGTTAGATAATAACTACCACAACATTCCGACGCCTTACATCCAAAGGATACCATTACGTTCTTTTTTCGAAGCCACAAGATTGTCTATAGCCTTTTTTTTTTTTACTAGGCCGGAGTGGTTGAAGCTAAGGTCCGATCGATGAGATTGATTTTTTTACCGATGCAACATCAAGGCATTGATAATAGAAAATTGTAATGAAGCAATCATCTTGGTATACTGGACATATAACTTACGTATAAATAAATAATATATCCTTGGAAATTCTTCACACACGGTCATCTGATCCCAAACTAAGCATAACTCATATAAAAACCAGATAACTGACATACTATACTTGTATATATACTTCGGTACAAACAGACATGATCATACATACAAATGTTTTGTCTTCACACGCCACACGACCCGTCAAATTAAGACCGTCAGTATAAGGCATTTATGTATCTTAAAAATAACTTAATTAATTTTTATGACGTTCTCAGTTCATACAAGCAAAAACCGTCGATAAAAAAATTGCCTTAGAACGATATATTAAAGCCATTATTTCTAAAGCCAAATCTAAACACGAAGATATCCGAAGGCCGTACATTTGTGGGCGCTTGTTGTCATACCAAAACCATCGATCGATATCAAAGCTCAATAAAAGTTACTACTCGCAAAGTAACATCAACTTTATCACATAGGTTTAACGCTGCATTTAACTTTATAAAGTTTTAGCAGACATCCCTTCGCTAAATAAGAGCAGGTGGTATCAAAGCCCTAATCAAAAGTATTGTGCCATTTCGACCCCCATTAACAAAGGGGAATCAATTTCACACATAGCGGCAATATTTTATTGTTTCAGACATTTATTACGATATCGATTGTGTATCGGAAAGCTTAATTAACTACCATTATCATCGAAAAAAAACACGTAAATGGAACACAACTTTTTGGCACCATTCGAATTTTAAAAATTTCACCGCACAATAGTGGCCAGTAATCGCTCGAAGTTTCGAACAAAAAGGATCGTCACGCGATGTTGCCAGATGCGGGAAAATTGCCGTAAGACATTTCAATAATATTAAAAAGAAAAGTACTACAGTGAGAGCAACCAAAGCTGTTTCTTTGTTCAGTTATGAACGTTTTTATGTAACAACACCGAGCAGGAAAACAAGTCTTGATAAAAAAAACTTATTATTTGTACAACATACTTTAATTAACGTTCTTGTTAATTAAACCGTATTGGCTAGACGTTAATAATATGAAACTTAAAAAAGAAGCATTATTTATATTATACTATAGTTTTTGAGAGCCTTTTAAACTTTAAAATCAGCAAAAAGCATTGCTTATGACCTGTCTTCCATGTATGGTTGTAGCGCAAAAGGAGCTTTCTACCGCGGACGCTCAGGTTATGGAATGAACTCGTTGCCGTGGTTTTTCGGGAGTACCACATGAGGTTTTTCAAGGGTGTGAAGATATTTCTGCAGGGTCGGCAACGCACACCCTTGGATTTACAAGCGTCTAGGCAGTAGTAGCTAAAATGGTCATGTAGGGTATCTTCAGTGAATCAGTTTTTTGAAGGTACCAAAGTACAAAAAGCCTAAAAATGAACTGTCATATGCAGCTACCAAACCATAGATACTTGGCAATTTGAGGGTAGTAAACCAGTCAGGAGGGTACTAAGAACCACAGTGCTATGGCTTCCTCCCAAAAACTAAGGTTTCTAACGCACCCTAAGTCATAAATATATAATTACAGGAGGGTGAAGTACATCTGTTGAGTTACGAGTTGAATGAACTGGGGGTATCGATCGGGGTGCGTGCGCGCAACTTTTGTACCGTATTGAGTTAGCTTCCGTAGTGATGTTATACTAATTTGTTAGTATCGTTAAAGAGTCTATGGTCAAAACTAGTCAAAAGACGTTGAAAATGTTTAGAAAATGTGACGGTAGTTAGCAATTTTAAACTTCAAAGACAAAGCCAGTTTGAGCCCTAGGATGTCATTTATAAAGGTCAAAACTACAGAGGGTTTTCTCTGAAAAACCATACACGATTCTCCGATCATAGTTTTGAAATATTAAGGCGCCAATCCCACAGCAAGCAGTCTAGAGTTCTACGTGCGTTCTACATGACCGCCGCGGACGCTGTGTGCCATTGCATTATAGAATTGCAGCTAAATAGACAAAACGTCAATTATGTGCAATTCTAATGTGCACTTAGTAAATTTTTCAAAACGATACACGCTGATGTAAAACCAGTTCGCTAGTTCAATCCTGTCAGCTTAGTTCAATAAATATTTCTAAATAAAATCTTATATTTTTAAGTCATAAATTAGTAATGAAAACAACATGCTTTCAACACTTAAAAAAGATTCCTAATCTAATAAACTCAAATACCTAATTAATATACATTAATCTAATAAACGGAGTCAATGACCGTATAAAATCTAGTCAGGTGAAATGTCAAAAGTCGTTGCGGCCATATGCAATTGTCTATGATCCGTGAGTTTATGTATGGTACAATGTTTGAGCGACGGGCGGTATTTTGTTGCTATAAGATCAATTTTTTTTTTGCAAAAGAAGACTACAATAGAAGCCTTCTCAGTAACAGTAAAAGTCACGGAAAAAAGTTTAATTTTCTTCGTAAAAAAAAGAATGATTCCCGAAATCGAGTTCCCTCATAGGAGTAAATGAGTAACTGTATTCATTTATTAAACAAATTCAACCAATATCACTTCTGAGCTATAATATAATTGCAGAGTTCTGCACCTTCAATATCACACATTATTGCGGAGTCTGTTCTGCCTAATTTATGTTTAATAAAAGTTTTTTTTTTCAAAATTCGCTTCCGCTCCTCTTTTAGACCACAAACCGTTAGATGCGCAAGCGCAGTACCGTGACGCACCGTTAACGTTCCTGTTTACGTTACGTTAGGAGGGTTTGTTAGACGTAGATAAACATATGTCGTGGTAACGTTATGGTAATCGTCTATTGAGTGACGAAATATCAACTGAAACTTACAGTAATCATTAAGTATAACAAGTTTAGAATTGCGATGACTTGAAGTAAGCTGGTTAAATTTCAAGAAGGTAGTAAGACATAGAATAAACTACTCTTCCAAGCCGATGTCAAGGGATTTCCTGGTTCATCTTTCTCTGCTCGGGGTTTGTTTATGGTAGGCATAATATTATCAATGGTGATGGGTGAAAATGCTGTAAACATGAGTACATCAATGGTGCCGATTCTGTTGTAAATCGCACTATACAAATTTTAGTCACATTACATCTCTTTCTTACAAACATTATTGAAAAAGGATAGACTATATTTAAAGCTGTCAAATCAGTCTTTGCCGTCTTCATTTGCGGGTATTTAGACGTAACCGCGATAGATGGCGACTAAATTTATATTGAAAACAAACATTGGACTAATATGACAGGACAACATTTCTAACATCCTTTTCTTATGGTCTTTGTTAGAAAGAGATATACTAAGACTAGGTTAATTGTAAACAACAGAACCAGGTCTCTATATAATCCCCGAATGATATAGGCTACTTTGTATCCCGGGAACGCGGGTGAAATCGTCGGGACGACAAATAAGTGCAGATTAATACAGTTCTTGGTCCGTTTTGTTACGGATTTTCTGGAATGTGGTATTTAAATGGAATAACTATGTATATTGCTATCTCAAAAGCATGTCTTCACATTCCACTTTGAAGACAACTCGAAAGCTATAAATATGTAAAAATATTGAAATCTCTAAGTGCGTTAACGGCGCGGGGCGATAGAACGACAATCCCTTGTATTTCCCCTAACCAGTAGGGCATGAAGTACAAACAGACGAACAGAAGGTCATTATGGGGCTACGATGATTATCTGATAAATATATACTTATCAAGTATCCTGTGGGACTAGGAGTGGGGAGACCAAGATGTCGAAATATCAGTACCACAATGTTGGACAACAACCGTCTCATAGCGCAATACAATCACATTGCTGAAATATGCAACGATTGATGAGATACAGTTGGATTACGATTTAGTTTCCATCCGCCATTTTTATTATGATTTCTTTAAAATATCAGCTCAACAATGTTGTACAACAACTGTATCATAGTGCAATACAATCACATTGCTGAAATATACAACGATTGATGAGATACAGTTGGATTACGATTTAGTTTCCATCCGCCATTTTTATTATGATTTCTTTAAAATATCAGCTCAACAATGTTGTACAACAACTGTCTCATAGCGCAAAACAATCATATTGCTGAAATTGTAATTAGTGTCCTGAGAAATTCTATTTGCATTATCAAAACATATTTTTACTTTTGTTAATCAAACAAAAAATAGCGAAGATATGGTGTGTTAAAGTTCCTTGTGACGTCACGCATGGTACACTTTTCACAAACAAGTGACGTCACGCACGAGCCCCTACTCCTGAGCTTTGACGCGCTTTATCTTTGTACATTTTTATTGATTTAACAAAAAATATTGGACACGTATTTAATGCTTTATGCATTAAATACGTGTCCAATATTTTTTGATTTTTTGATCTATGTGACGGACTAATTAGTTTTTTTTACGCTTGCCCTATCCATATTTTTGTTATCCGTGGTTTTGCTATCGTAGTAGAATGATGTCTTTATGAATTAACTTTTATTGCAAATTCTCAGTAAATATTTCTACGAGGAATATTAAAATGTAGCCCACGTGACTTACAGTATCTATATCATCCGTATCATTATTTCTAACGCATAAACTTTTTATAACGACATAAAAAGATTTGAGGTGGCCACACACAATAGATGTAGGCGATACGGGTCCATTGTTTGTACCATAGACAACCAACCGCAATGGAATAAAAACAAAATAAAAATAAACTTTAGTCTATGGTTTCACTTTTTTAATTTTAATATGACTTAAGTAAGAGAGTTGTAAGGCCTCCGAATAGGGTTAAAAGTGCAAGGTCCAAAATTACATTGATAGGTATAATAATGAATGAAAAAAACTTATTTAGAGCAGGCTGATATCGTCATTCTAATTTAAATTAATTATAACGCGTTGGGACACAGCTCAAATAAAATGGGGTCAGATTGATAAAAATGTATATCAAAACAATGAATTGATATGGTGACATATCGTTGTGTGGCAAATGACAATGGATAGGCACTCAATTACCAATATGAGTCTATCAATGGTTTTTTTTTTTACACGGTCATCTGATCCCAAACTAAGCAGAGCTCGTAATATGGAAACCAGATAACTGATATAATACATATACTACTTTTTGTTTGTAAATACATACTTAATATACATAACTACACCCAGACTCAGGACATACAGACATGTTCATGCACACAAATGCGTGTCCTGTGTGGGAATCGAACCCACGACCTGCGGCGCGTAAGGCGAACCTTAACCAACTGCGCCAACCGGCCCGTCAACGTCAAAATAAGAAAAAGAATTCGCCATTTTTAGACGTCATCGAAAGGTCCTTGAGATCATGGCATAATTGTTTATTTCACGATTTTTTTCAGCTCAAGCTCATTGTAGGATTCGAACCCGCGACCCTCATGACCGCATTCGCCGTTAGGTACCACTGAGCCATCATCGCCTAAAATTTGAACGAGTTTGTGTCAATTTTGTCCACACATAATTACTCCTTTTTGACTATGTATAGACCTGTGTTTGACCACAATCTCATCTGTGATGATGTGTCCGAAGGTGGTAAGCACACAAAGCCTTCGAACCCGGGACCTTCGTCTCGGCAGAACCTTGAAAACTGTAATAAATACCGCTTTAGCTACGGAAACCTAAGCTATTACGTCCAACACGCACTTGTCGTTTTTTTTTATTGCTACCACTATTAAAGCATAAGTAACGAACGTTGACATCATCCCGGCCATTGTAGAGCTTCCCGCCAATCTACGGTACTCTGTCTCACTCCCACTCAAACATTTCCATAGGGTAAAGCGAGATGGATATAATAAACATAGCTTTATCGGTAATGTAACGTATGTTTTACAGATAAAACAAGCTTTTCAATATGTTATTTTTGCTAATAATTTCGCTGGTTTGTTCTCTTTTGTTTTTTCAGTTATTCAAGGCTTCCGGATGACCCGGGCAGGTTTGTTGAATAACTTTTCTTTCTAAAAACAAATAAACCATTCATTGAGAACTATTATAAACATTAATCAAATTCGTTATTACCTATCTGGGCCCCCTTGAGGAAAATAAACGAGTCTTTTATACCTACCTAGGCAGTCGACTTATTTAGGCAAGGTTTACTTTTCCCTATTGCCTCTTATTTGTTGTCCTTTTTGCACGCGACAGTTTTTTATACTAAGGTAACAAGCATAAGGAACGCCTGGTAACCGCTTACCATCAGGCCTTTTAATCCTTGCAACACAATAGGTACCTACGTGCTTTTAAAACCACGAGTTCCTATGTTAGGTAAGGAAGGTTCAGATTGTCAAATGTGACTTTATTGCTATCTCATTCGCACTACATCTTTAGTTGTGTTTCTAGAGTTATGTGTCAATTATGCAAATAAAATTGGGGCCAGTTGTTAATTACGCGATGAAAGAACGTAGGTACCATGTAGGTATTCCTTACTGCTTTAATCTAAGATTAATTGCATCCAGATCTTACTTAATATAAAAATGTTAAATTAAATATCTGATAGTTTTACGTTTACTATCTCCATGCCATTTCGCTTTCATTCGAATGAAACGGAAACTTTCCCGCGTTCTAAATTTCTTTTTAAGCAATAGACAAGATCGTCTTGTCCCTTCGAAGAAGGTCACCGACCTTTTTGGCAAACTTGAGATTCAAGGCCAATATGGCGAGTCGAACTGACGTAATATTTATTTAAATAAAGTTCTTTTTTAATTTGAATGTTCATATGCACGAGGTTTCTTCCAAATTCAAAATTAGAACATTATGCCACAGCATAAATATATACAACCAGCTTCACCCGTTTATAAACTGTCTTCTAAGCTGTGTCATTTATAAATTGCGCTGAAGACCTGAAAACCATCTACTAACTATAAAAAAACACATTTGGCGAGTTGGTACCTATGTTCTAGGACTAGGATGGACCTAGATACAGAAGACCTAGCTTACATAGGTAGGTACAGATCACTTAAACGACTGAAACTCTTATCATGAAGAGATTAAAAATATAATGATGTAAACAAAGCTGTATAATACCTAATCTTAGTTCAGTAACTAATTTTTTATCTGAACAGAAAGGACTGACTAGGTAGGAACGTCCTTACATAAGTAAGCAGCTCCTACCTAGTTCACACAAGGCTGAATAACTAACATCAGTGTTGCCAATGCTACGGCAATTACCGTGTTCTACGGCTTTCAGGCCAAAAAATAACAAAATCCACGGCCTACGGCTGCATCCCTGTGGCCGTAGCATATTCTACGGCTTTTCGCAAATTCTAAGGTAATTAATTAATTTATGGGTTGGTATGGTACTAAAGGGTTACCGATGTACGAAATGTGACCGTCGTAGAGTCCCATCCCACTCACCCAAATATTGTATGACAGGAGTTCGAGAGTAGGGAATGAAAACCGGTTTCACCGAAAATCGAAAAACCGGTTATTCGGTACGGTTTTGACCAACAAGAAAAACCGGTTTCACATAACACCAAAACCGGTTTTTCGATTTTTTTCGGTTTTTCTTTCAATATTTGGAAAAACTTAAAAAAGAAAGATTTGCCGCCGTTTTGTAAACTGAGTGCAATGCAGTGAGTATTTTTGTGATGAACTGAAGTGTATTGATGTGTAGTTAGTTGAGCTGGTAAGAAAATAACTTAAAATAATGATTGTTTTTATGATAGATATAAAACATTTAAAACTTTACTACACGGTAGCAAACAAGCGTACGGCCCGCCTGATGGTAACCAGTTACTCTAGCCTATAGATTCTTGCAACATAACGGTTATCACTCGCACGTTACCAACCCTCAACCTTTTTGAGCTCATTCCACAGCCTGAGCATCCACGATAGGAAGCTTATTTGAAACCGCACAGTATGAGAACATTTTTTGGGGTTGAAATAGACTAGGTTTAGTCGACCCCAATCGGATCACTAGTTTGTGTACTCTCGATTGAATACAAGTCCTTCGCGCCTTTCCAATATAGAACGTGAGATATTTGCACGGTTCGTGTAATGAGCGTCCCATGTAATTTCATCTGCATAGCAGTGAATGCTGGCAATAGAGAGTATATTATTAATATGCTGGAGGAACAGTGTTGGGGATAATTCAGAGCCTTTCGGGACGCCAGCATTAATGTCATGCTATCGGAGCAACTACTATTAACGAAGGCTCTTATGTTTCTGCCAGACAGCAAGCAAGCAATCAGTCATGATTGGTGTTATTTTTTACCCGTCTGCACGACAGCAAAAACTGGGTAATTTTTTTTTATCTAAGGAAAACATTCGTATAATAATAACCACGTTTTAGTGTACACGCAAGTTGCTGTGCCGCTACAATATGCCATGTATATTACGTGTGAAATTAATATTATAACTTACGAAACATAATTTAATAAATGTTTACATAATTACTTCTTTAATACTGATCTATTTTTTAACATAGTCATAATATCTCATAGCAATTAAAAATCAAGCAAAAGTTATATGTTTTTATGATTTCATTCATTTAAAATAAAATCAAAAGCAACGAACCTGTGTAGTCTATATAAACGAGTATCTGATCTACAGAGTTAAATAAACGATTATTTCCATAAATTTTATGAAAGAGAGATGGATTGATTGTGTGAAAGATGATATTGGTAAGAAACGAGTGAATGTTGGTATAACGGATAGAAGAAGCGTACATATTGCGCCGATCCCAAATTATAGGGAACAGGACAGGCAGATGGTGATGGTGTCTTTGATGTTTCTTTTATACCCACTTCATTAACTTTAACTGTCAATAATTCCTCAGTTTGCGATTTTTAAATCTTAGGCACGGTTATTATCTATAATTCGAGCTATAGAAATAACGTGAAAAAAAAACGAGAGAACATTAAAAAAAACCGGTTTAAAACCGGTTAACCGGTTTTTTCCTCTCATAACCGAAATAAAAACCGGTTTTCATTTTGCCACGGTTTTGCATTCCCTATTCGAGAGGAACGGCAATATACGATTGTCGAATTTCGAACATCGGAGTAGTCCTTCTGTTATTTTTTTTCTAACAAATAGAGAAAAATTGCAAACATTAGTCAAATAGCGCTGTTTTAAGGTTTTTTATGTTAAAAACGTTTAATTATTGTTAATTTACCAAGGTTTTTCCTTTTTTTAGCAGTGACACGGCCCACCGTTGGTCTTTTTCATATAAACACGGCTTTTTTAGCTAATGTACACGGCCGCCTAAAAATTTGCATTTGTAACACTGACTAACATACTTAAGTCCATATGATTTATTAAAAATAACAACCTACCTAAGCCGGTAATTCATAACTCGGAAGGACATTAGATATAAAAAAAAACATACCCTGAGCATTGGCAGTTGACCTCACAATCCTTGCTGCTTTCACCCCACATTTTGACACAGTTCAAAACACTTTTAAAAATACGAAAACAACGATTACAAGTCCATTTTTAGGTTATACTCTACTATAATCAGTCTTTTATCACAGCTGATACTCTATTTTTAAATTTCGAGTGCGTTTACCACGAAGTGTTCAGTTTCGCGGTCGAACTGCGACTGGAAACTTTTTAATTTTCGTCCGCTCAGCCGTCAGTTGTTCTGCCCGCCATGCCACCCCTTGTAATTTAGAAGGCAGCGTTCTGAAAATTATACAATTTTGGTAATTTTCTCTCAAATTGGTAATATGAAAAGAATTTATGTTTTGTTTTTAATTTGTAAATATAATAATCAATAATAAATAAATAACACTAAAATCTTCTCTCAATCAAATACAACATGTTTTGATGCTTGTGATAGTCAAAATTATCACCTTTTGGATTCAGTTCATTATGATAGGTTAAAAATATTTTGATTAATAAACGTTGATTCTGTATGGTAATAATTGAATAGGCTATAGCTTAAAAGGAAAATTATGTCATGCGTTTAATTATCACTGTCTAAATGGTATGAATGTGCACACATCGTGGCATTTTTATGACAAATTGAGTAAAATCTTATCATATCAATGATAAATACATTAAATTAACATTTAAGTAATATCATTGTTCAAATATACGACAACTTGCCTGAAATAATGTAATTTTACAAGATTATTTTTATTTAAATTTGAAAACATAACCTTAAAAGTCAGTAAAATTTTAAAAGATAGTATTTTTTTTATTTCCAGAGCTGGCAACTTTATATTCGCCCGCGCAAACCAACCCGTCTGACCCCACCTAACTAGATCGACTATCATAATACTTAAAATAACTTAATTTCAACCTTATAGCTTACGAGCTATAGTCTAAAATTCATATCACATTCCTGGGCAGGAATGTCATACAAAAATCATATGGGAAGCGGAATCCTGTTTCAACGCACACAACAATAATTTAAACAAATAAGAATCATCTTAATGGCCTCACACTTAAAGTTTAAAATACTTTAACAGCTCCAATAAATCCGGTATTCATCACACACACATAGATCCAATTCAAAGTTAAATCATATGGTGTTCTTTATTTACACATGTTTAAATATGACTTTTAACCAATTCAAATAAGGTTCATATTCAACTACAAGTGACTTAGTAACCCAACCATATGATCGGACAAACTTAAATTGCTCTTACAAAAACATCGAATATACCCAATCTGTGGGGTAATAGAGACGAAAATTATATGGCAATTTGTTTATTATCGTTATTTGTGCAGTATCAAAAGAATCCTGTAGAATCATATGGGCTCGACCACTGTGGGAAGGCAAAGGCATGCTTTTACAGCCTTGTTATAAAACCCTGTAAAGTGTGTGAAATGCTCTTTTAAAATTTATAAATGCAACAGAGGTGACATTAGAACGGTAATCAGTAAATAATTATGCATAAATGTTGGTTGAACACAGGAAATCACAGTATACCTAAGCCAAAAGCCTTTTCTTACAAGTTAGTTGAAAAAACAATGCTACCTGCAACTTTTTTCTGAAAGTTTTTGTAAAAGAATATCTTTAGCATCTTGTCCTTATATATTTTGGTCAACGGTCACTTTCACAGACAAGACGTATACACCCATCTACATTTTTAAATCTCAAGATTAAATTCTCTTTAAATGCAAGTCACATAGTTTTTGAAATAAGAATCAGAATTAAACAAAAAAAATATTCAAATCCAATCAATAGTCACATAGTAGAAAGACTATAGTGCGTTCTGGATAAAAATTCACTGCTCGATACCATAGAGAATTTAAAAAAGTACGTTAGAACTCACAGGAAAGACCGAATGCTATAAAAAACTACGAATCGCCGATTGAATATCATTAATTGTGATTATAAATACCAAAAAAGCTTAACAGACATTTTTTATTAGAGAATCTTGAATATCTGTTGTTAATGGACAATTGATGTTGAATACCATCCTATTAAAATGCTACTCCTACCAACATTATAAATGCGAATATTTGTAAGGATGGATGTAGGGATGTTTGTTACTACTTCACGCAAAATCTACTGAATGGATTTGGATGAAATTTGGCACACAGATAGAATATGTTCTGGATTAACACATATGATAGTATTTATCCCAGGAAACAAAAAGTTTATACATAATTTTAGAGGACGAATGAACTTTAAAATAAATCTATATATCATTGAGTCATTGCTCTGCGTCTTCAAGGTTGACATTAACACAGACATGGGGTTTTATAATCCTTCTATTTATGCAATTTGGAATGTAAATTCATCTATATTTATTTAAAACAAAGTCCTGACTGACTGACTGATTGACTGATATATCAACGCACAGCCTAAACCACTGGTCCTAGAGACATGAAATTTAGAGGGTATATTCTTTGTGAAGAGAATTCACTAAGAAATGGGTTTTTCGAAATTCCACCCCTAAAGGGGTAAAATAGGGGATGAAAGTTTGTATGAAAGTCCGTCAGTTTCGAAGTTAGGATCATCAAATTCTGCTGGCTGAAGATTGAAAATTAATGTATACGTGTCTCAGCGTTTTTAATAATTCCACTTTCGAAGCGGGATGAAGTTGTTTTGTTTTATTGTTTTTGTGTCATTTGATTCCTGTAGGCCACGCGGGCGAAGCCGTGAGCAAAAGCTAGTGATCATCTGTCGTTCAGGTTAATTCAGGTTAATCCACAGAACATGCTAAACTTGGGTCTTCAAGACTTTGTATAATAGTCAGCACAAGTTCTGTTATGCATAGTTAAGTAGCATGACGCTATGTTTGTAATAAATTACTGTTTGTTGTATTATATAGAAAAGCATTGTAATATGTGTCTAAACTTTAAACAATATGTTATTTTTTTCGTTTTGTTAAGCAGACAATCCATTTGATAAAGTGGTCTATGGATATTTGCAATAACAGGGGGAATTGCCAATGTGTACCAATTTTCTGTCTCTATTTAGTTCTTGTCCAGATATAGGATATCTTGAGCTTTTTTCGTCTGTATCTATGCTTAGGTATATCTTTTAATCGACTTCATAAAAAAGAAGATTATCAATTCGACACGTATGTATGTAATATTATTGAAACTGCAATAAATTCTCACATATGATGATCTATTAGGGCTTCCAAACATATATACAAAATTTCATAGGTGTATGTATGTATGTTTGTACACGCATATCTCCGAAGATATTAATCGGATTGTAACCATTCTTTTTTATTGGGTTACATTTAGTTCAACTTAGGGAACAGTGCAAGTTTCATCGTAATCGGTTCAGTAGTTTTTAAGATATGGACAAATATGTGTGACGGCCTGGCATATTGATACGAGCTACGGGTATGGTGTCAAAGGAAAAACATCTCAAAACCTCGGTCAAATTCTAGTGCATTTAAGAAAAACTAAAAAAACGAAATAAAAATTAATTTAAAAAAATTAAATCGACTTCAAAACACACTAAAAAGTATGAAATAACTCTAATCTGACACTGATTTGAAGTCAGCGAAATATTTTCAATAGAATACGTCGTGCTCTTTCGCTGACTTCAAATCAGTGTCAGATTAGAGTTATTTCATACTTTTTAGTGTATTTTGAAGTCGATTTAATTTTTTTAAATTAATTTTTATTTATTGTTAATTATTTGGAAAAAAGCCAAACATAGTCAGATTGTTCAAAAAATATTTAAAAAATGTAACCTTGCTGAGTTTCTTGCCAGATTCTTCTCAGTTGAAGGCAGAGTTCCGAACCGGTGGTAACTTTAGTAAATATGACCTTCATAAGTGCCCTTCTGGGGGCTAAATTGAATAAATGGCTTTGACTTTGAATTTGATAGGCAGTCAAAATGCAGCTCTTTAAATCTCGACGAGTTAAATAAATTTCTCCTACTCCTATATCACAGTATTACCATCCTACGTAGAGATATCTCTAAAAGCAACATTCAAGACACTGGCCAATAACTCTAGGCAGGTTCATATTTCTGTGAAAGAAATTATAAATATAATTAATATTAGACAGATCAGCTGAGATCAGAATTCAACGGCTCATTCGTGTTTGTTTCCCAGAAACTTGCTATATAACATTTAGCTGTACGTGTTTGGAATTTATAAGATGGACATTCGAAGATAGTAACTGAATCTATGCTTGTATTATTAGCGAGGTGCTTATCTATTTAATACGTGAAGAGAAAACTTTGCATCCTTTTATAAGCATATTGCGCGCACGGAGAATTTAGTTTATATGTAGAACCTAAAATTTTATATAAAAGTTTGTTGAGTCAGTATATTTTGATTGAGTCACAAAAATCTGCAAACAGACATACAAATTCGCATTAATCATTATTAGAGTATTGTGGGAAGAAGATCTAGAAAATCTAGAAATACGTATCATATTAGGAATATTTTTAAAAGTTTTGTCTCTAGTTGATGGATGTCAAAGTCAAAGTCAAAGCCATTTATTTAATTTAGGCCCCAGAAACACTTATGAAGGTCACATTCACTGAAGTTACCACCGGTTCGGAACTCGGCCTTCAACTGAGAAGAATCCGGCAAGAAACTCAGCAAGGTTATATTTTTAAATATTTTGTGGACAATCTGATTATGTTTAGCTTTTTTTTCCAAATAATTAACAATGATATGTAAGACCTATATTATTTTTAATCTGAACTTTATAACAGTAAGTCTTCCTAGAATTCAGAATAATGCTTGTATACACACAAAAACTGAAACCAAATTAAAGCTGACTAAGGAAACCTTCTACCTAGCTTACCACTTACCACGACCGAATGTAAGCTAGACGAATCCATAGCAAAAACCTAGTGGTATCTCACCACGTGCGAACCAACTTCCGGAGGGCGTCGCGCCGTGGGCCGTGGGTACAGAATAACCGTGTGTTATCTACGGCCGATAGCCGATAGCGAGTGACGTATACATATCAACTTAACGGTCTCTGCTAGGCGCCAATCATATGGTAATGCGGTACAACGGTTGAAAGTTCTCGTCAAATCAAAATTGAAAACTTTGTAGGTGAACTAGCATCTGCTCGCGGCTTCGCTCGCGTGGCCTACAGGAAACAAATGACATATTTTTCTACAACAATAAAACGAAACAAAACAAAACAACTTTATCCCACTACGAGGGTGGAATTATTAAAAACGCTGAGACACGTATAAATTAATTTTCAATCTTCAGCCTGTACACAAAATTTGAAGATCCTAACTTCGAAACTGATGAACTTTCATGCAAAGTTTCATCCCCTATTTTACCCCCTTAGGGGTGGAATTCCGAAAAACCCTTTCATAGTGGATACCTACTCTTCACAAAGAATATACCCTCTAAATTTCATGTCTCTAGGACCAGTAGTTTAGGCTGTGCGTTGATATATCAGTCAATCAGTCAGTCAGTCAGGACTTTGAATTTTATATAGAGGGTTGTTCAGAGGGTTATATCAGATTTCGACCCGATTATGTAGTCTATACTATTTGAAGCGCTCGTGGTGTAGCGTGATTAGCCGTTCTTAATCGATCTGCAAAGTTAAGCTACCACCGTCGTGGTCAGTACCTGGATGGGTGACCGCCTAGTGGTATTTCAAATCGAGCGTTTCCCTGCTTCGGAAGGCAAGCCGTTGGTCCCAGTTATCACTTAATTCGTTTTAATTCGATAGTCGTTAAGCTAGTTGGATCCCTCCTAGGCGGCTTGAACAATTCCAACAGTAGGTTGACCACTAGCCTACCTCCACCTCGCCGCAGTGGGCACGCATGGGAGTATCTGCCCATTCCCTTTCACCCTCATTTGTGAAAGGCCTGTGCTCAGCAGTGGGATATTATAGGCTGATGATGATGATGTAGACTATACTGTAACGAAAGCCTCTTAATTTCCAATTTCTGATTCTTGACTGCGTCTGACAGGATCAGATCAGATCGGAATGGCGACCGAAAAAGTATGAATAAATTGTTATCTCTAAAGGCAGTTCATAAATTGCAACAGGATAATGGAGCAGAGCAGGAAAACTGAATTTGTTACAGAGTAAAATAATTCAGTTATCACATGAATACAATTCAACTGAGTCAGTTATCATATCCGGTGACTAAACCTGTAAATACACAACAGAACCCACACATCACAATCAGATGATAATGCTACGAGTTTATTACATTGCTGGGACCTCCCATCATGTGGACTGATCTGATCAGAACAAATTCGTAAATCAATGAGGAAGGTGTATCTTCAGCAGTGGATATGATGGTGGTGCTTACTGCTTAGATTAGTTTCAAGGACCTAATATCAAAGTTTAGGTTGGGAATTTATAAGTGAGCAATAAAAAATAAAAGTCAGATTAGAGTTATTATAACTCTAATCTGACACTGATTTGAAGTCAGCGAAAGAGCACGACGTATTCCATTGAAAATGTTTCGCTGACTTCAAATCAGTGTCAGATTAGAGTCCGAACCGATTTCTATAAAACTTGCACTGTTCCCTAAGTTGAAGTAAATGTAAACCAATAAAAAAAGAATGGTTACAATCCGATTAATATCTTCGGAGATATGCGTGGACAAACATACCTATGAAATTTTGTATAATGTTTTCAAACACTTTTTCGGACAAACTTTGGCACCTATATAACCACTATTAGTAGTATAACTTCATAAGCTCTTCCACAAATTCTACATAATTTTCTATATTTTTATGAGTTCGTTTAACCAAACATTCTCAAATCAGTACTGCTCCTGCATAAACAAATGTACTTATAACATCGAAGCTCGCCTCACCGGAAATACTTGGTCACTTTATGTGCTAACGGCCATGAACAATAGAACTCCATTCAAACCTTTATGTTAGTTTGGGACTGAAGTTAAGTTGTGTGGCCCAGCTTTGTGTGAGACCTGTTGAATTGCTTCTTGGTAGCAATTAAGTAGACGTGACATGTGATGGAAAAAAAATGAAAATAACTCTAGTTTTAATCTGAATTGTAGAGCTTTTTCTACGTTTATAGAAACTTTGGGATGGAAACTGAAATGTCTAAAAATTTTACATAAATCAAAAAGGAATTATCACTCCACATATCCTATTCTAGTATCCAACTAATATAAATGCGAAAGTGAGATTTATTTGTTACCTCTTGACAATGATTTTATAAGTAAAAGAGGTAGATAGGTTATAAGCGCTCCGCGAGAGTCAGCTTACTTTAGCTATGCTATGAGTCGCGTCAGAGCGTCAACGACAAGACATGTATGACGGTGTACTTATAATATCATTACCTCTTCACGTCTCAACGGCATAACCAATCGTAATGAAATTTGGCACACAAGTAGATCTTAAACTGGAATAACATATTGAATCCCGATAATACACTAATCTAAAACCGCGGGTCGAAAACTAGTATTACAACCAAACATAAAGAAAATTATGCAATCAAAGCATAAAGAAACATCAGAAAATATTCTAGCTCTTAAAATCCAGCAGGAGGTCAAAATCTGCCAATTAATAAACCACGTCACTTATAAATTACTCCCATTTTTACTTCAATGCAAAATTAAATCTAAAATATCAAAGGCCGCGCGAAAATGATTATAAATATTTGCAAGTGTCGATATGAGAACGTTTAGGCGCCAGCAAGTGATAACGCATTATTAGACGAAAAAATATTAGTGTACTTACATCCGATATTGATAAATTTATGAACATGTATTTAAAATTCTGATAGTGGGACGCCTTGAGGAACTTTTAAAAGTTGTACCATGAAAATTAATACGACATACATTTGTGTGTATGAACACAGTATGTCCTGAGCCTTGTCTGGTTTCTAAAGTCCAAGCTCTGCTGTATTTGGGATCAGATAGCCACGTGTGAAGAATATCTCAGAATATTTATTATTAATTTTCTATACACGGTTACTTTATAATCGTTTTAACGATAGAACAAACTTTGTTCAGACCATGTTCTACTAACATTCTATAACATCAAATGAAAAAAAATACGTCATTGGTTTTTGAACAAATACAAAATAAAGTTAAAAAAAAGTCGGGATTATCGTTACTCCCAATGATATTATAATAAAAAGAGGAGTATCATTGGTTACTCCTTACAACCCAGACACCACGCTTGCACTTCAAAGTAGTTGTGGCACGGCGGCACACCAGTTTTGTAGCAGGTGTGGGACTCCGCGGCTTCCTGGCTTTTTGAAAATTTTCTGATTTGTGTTTTTTTCAAAAACCAATGACTTTTTTTTTTATTTGATAGAATGTTAGTAGACCATGGTCTGAACAACATTTGTTCTAGCGTTAAAACGATTAAAAAGTAACCGTGTATACCCCAAAATAGGTCAACCTATAGATAATACAACCTAAGCGAGATTTCAAAATCGTTCTTATTGACATTATCCTCATCCTTTTACGTGCCGACAATATGGCAATACTTTTACCCAATTTCTCTGTTTCAATTGTCAAGTAGTTAGTTACCTAACCGTACTTTTGTCTCGTTCTTATGAAAAAACAATAACAGATGCCACCTATTGTAATGGAACGTCGTAAAAAAGTTAATATTAAAAACAATTGTAGTTTTTTTTATTTTAAAGTTTGCAACCCTAACTTTCGTTTGAGCATAGAGACAAAGAACAATAATTTTATACCTACTTATTTTTGCCAAGTCTGTCAGTCAGCTGTTTTTTTTTGGCAATTTTTTAATGAACCGATTTATCAGTGTCGTGAATAATATGGACGGTCGGTCAATTTAAGACAATTTTGACAACCACATTTCAAAAAGTGAGGTAATAATATTTGGGAGTACGTATATGTAAGATCAAGATTCCAAAACGTTCATTTACACAGCGAGAATTTAAGTTCATGAATGCATTCCACAATATCCAAATCATCAATAAACACTTTCATACCTACCAACATAAAAAAACTTACATCGTTTCCGAGAAGACCTAATAGTCCGATAATCTGCGTTACGCCCGTCCATTGAAAAAAACCTTATCTGTCAAGTGTATGTTCGATTTGTAAACAAAATAGATTTCATTTTCTAGAGACAGAATTTTCAACCTTACCGCTTTCTAATAGAGTGTTCCATAACAGTAAAGTCATCTGAGGCAGGATGCAAAAGCGCGCGAAACCAACGCGTCGGTTACGGTACCGTTGTGCGGGCGTTAACTTTTCAAATCTGGAATGTTTGGTACTTCCAGACGACTCTCCCGCCGAGGTATGACCACATTCAATTTTCAGCTATAATTCTCGAATCATTCAAAAATGTTCCGTAACACTTTGCAATAAAGTCTCGAAATATAAAGTAGAGTTACGGAGCTGCAAAATTAAATTTGCAATAGTGTTATACTGGCAAACTTTTATTTGCAGTTGTTAAACAAATTTTGAGGAACATGAAACATTAAATTGTGAGATTTTTAAGAGAAAATATAAATTGGTTTCCTGCACTTGTCTCACAGGCAGTTGATTTTTTTTGGATGTTCAGAATAGAAGATAAAATAAGTGAGTAAAAAAGATGTCCAACTACGAGCATCAATGATTATGTTGGTGTAAGATTCAAGGTTATTTTCGATATGAGTTACCTACCGGATGTCATTTGGATTCTACGGTAGATAATACCTACCTACGTTCCTTGGATGACATTCTCGTTTCACCTAGTTACTGACCGACTAGGTATCAACATAATCCAGTCAATTCCCAATTCGAAATTCTGGTTCCAGACAAAAATTGGATTACCCACATTTCAAAGCACAATGACCATACTTACGAATTTCATACATCGAAAAAGCGCGCCAATGTCATATAGTACACACCATTCTGAAATCGACCTTATCCATCTAAAAATAAGAACCATTTTAAACTTTTGTAAAATGAAACTCCTTTTTGTCGCGATATAATAATTTCGATCGTGAGAACTAATTGCTGCCATTTAAAATATAACTCTACTCGATAGTCATAAAGCTTAAAATTGAATGATGTTTAATAAAATACCTGTTTCTTGACCGACAATGACCTCAGTGAAAAAGCGAGGGAAAAGGTCTAGGGTTGGTGCGTGAGAATTTATGTCTTATACTATTGAAATAAGGAGTAGTTTAGTTTGATTGAAAATTACAGGTGACGTAATAAAAGTATTGATTTAATAAAATGTTTGATTATATTAATAGGTTTTTATTTATAACTAATAGGATTATCTTTAAATCGTGAAACACGACACTGCTAACTACTTCTAGCTATTAAGCCTAAGTACCTACCTAACCTATTTTACCTACGTGGTGCCGATTCTGTTGTAAATCACACTAAACTAATTTTAGTCACATCTCATCTCTTACAAACATTATTGAAAAAAGATAGAACATAAAGCTGTAAATTTTTTTTTTTTATTTTTTTTTTATACCACTTTGGTGGCAAACAAGCATACGGCCCGCCTGATGGTAAGCAGTTGCCGTAGCCTATGGACGCTTGCAACACCAGGGGTATCACTCGCGCGTTGCCGACCCTGAAGAAACCGCTTCACTCCCTTTTTGAAGAACCCCATGCTGTACTCCATTGGGAAAACCACGGCAGGGAGCTCATTCCACAGTCCGAGTGTCCGCGGAAGAAAACTCCTTTTAGCCCGCACAGTTCGAAACAATTCTGGTTTCAATGTGTGTGGATGGACTCCCTGTCGATGGCGAGAGTTGCGATGGTGAAAGGTAGCCGTGGGCATCATGTCGAATAATTCCTTAGAACACTCCCCGTTGTACAAGCGGTAGAACACACATAACGAGGCAAAGTCTCTCCTCAGACTGAGTGGTTCTAAACCGCTTGTGAGCTCGGGATCGTCAACAATTCTGATGGCACGTCGCTGAACCGAGTCTAAAGGCCCAAGCTGGTACCCAGGAGCTCCCGCCCATAGATGACAGCAGTACTCCATATGAGGACGGACCTGCGACTTATAAAGTTGCAGCCTTTGCCCCGATGTGAAGTACTGCCTCGCTCTGTTGAGCACTCCAAGCTTTTTGGATGCCAGCTTAACCTTGTCCTCCAAATGACTTCGGAACATAACGTCGCTAGAGATGTCGACGCCAAGGATCCCGATGCTTTGACTGATGTTCAAGGAAGTGTTCTGGAATTTTGGAGCCACAGACCATGGGGTTTTCTTAGCGGTGAACGCGCTGGCTTGAGTCTTGGTGGGGTTGAAATGGACTAGGTTTAGTCGACCCCAATCGGAGACACAAGTTAGTGTACTCTCGATTACAGACACCAGCCATTCGCGGCTTTCCTCCACCCCGAAACGAGGGATATTTGCACGGCCCGGGTAATGAGCGTCTCCTGTACTGTCGTCCGCATAGCAATAAATGCCGTCAATAGACAGCATATCATTGATATGCAGAAGGAACAGTGTTGGGGACAGCACAGAACCTTGCGGGACGCCGGCATTTATATCCATGCTATCGGAGCAACTACCGTCGACGACGGCTCTTATGCATCTGCTGGACAGAAAGCTGGCGACCCATTTGCATAATCCCTCGGGAAGCCCGTATGCTGGTAACTTCGTGAGAAGACCCCTGTGCCAGACCCGATCGAACGCCTTCGCCACATCTAGGCTCACTGCCAATGCCTCACCTTGACTCTCGATGGCGAGTGACCAACGGTGCGTGAGATACACAAGGAGGTCACCAGCTGAGCGACTATGGCGGAAGCCATATTGTCGGTCGCTCAACAACTCGTGATCCTCCAGGTATCTCAAAAGCTGCGTGTTGATCACACGCTCCATGACTTTGGAGAGAAGGGAGGTGATAGCGATAGGCCTGTAATTCATCGGGTCTGATCTGTCGCCCTTTTTGGGCACTGGGTGCACGTGGGCAGTTTTCCACGAAGACGGGACTTCCTGTTTGGTGTACGAAAGTGCGAAAAGACGTGTCAATACTGGACACAATTCAGGAGCACACCGCTTCAGTACCACTGCCGGTATGCCGTCTGGCCCACTCGACTTATGGATGTCCAGGGAAAGCAATTCCCGCCGGATCTCCCGTTGGGTTATGCTTATCTCCGGCATGGAGCTGGCACACTGCGGGATGGTAGGCGGTGTGGCGCCCCCATCATCCAAAGTCGAGTTCGAGGCAAAGAGAGAGCCTAAAACATCAGCTTTCTCCTTAGCACTATGGGCCAAGTTTCCGTCCGGCTTACGTAGTGGTGGCAAGGACGACTGGCAAAAGTTCCTTTCAGCAGCTTTTGCAAGAGACCAAAAAGCACGACTTCCAGAAGGAAGGCTAGTCAGCCTCTCACCAAACCTGCCGACGAAATCGAACTTAGCCCTGGCAATCATTCGCTTACTGGATCTCGAGGTAGCGTTAAATTTGCGTTTCGCATCAGAGATGTTAGTATCCTGATAAGTTCGGGCCGTGGTCCAAGCCTCATACAAAGTCTGCTTATTTTGTCTAGCATCTTTGCAGGGCCGATTAAACCACGATTAACAATTAGTCTTTGCCGTCTTTATTTGCGGGTATTTAGGCGTAACCACGATAGATGGCGACTAAATTTATATTAAAAACAAGGATTGGACTAATTTGACAGGACTACATTTCTTACATACTTTTCTTATGTTCTTTGTTAGAAAGAGACATAGTGAGAGTTAAAATTAGTTTAGTTGTGAACAACAGAATCAGGGCCATTATACTTTTTACTGATGGCAGGAAAGCCTTCTTGAAGAATCCCATGCTGTAGTCTCTAGGGAAAACCACGGCGGGGAGCTCCCACAACCTGAGCGCCTACGGTAAGAAACTCCTTTGAAACTGAGACCATTTTGGTCCCAATGAGGATGGACTCCCCGTCGATGGCGAGAGTTGCGATGGTGGAAGGTAGCCGTGGGCATCAACTCAAACAATTCTTCAGAACACCGTCCGTTGTATCGGTAGAACACACATAAGGATGCAAAATCACTCAAAGTGAGTAATTTTATACGCACGCTGCAGAAAGCCCAAACTAAGTTTTCTGCTCCCAAGTATACCTAGCTGGTGGAATGAGGCTTACTCCCGGAAGGAGGTTATATTCGCCGGTCAGTCTGGGACAAAAAGATATTACAAAAAAAAAGTTAAAAACAAAATATTTTCACTTCAAGACCACTAACAAACATTTTAGGTTATTGGTTTGTCTCTTCAGATTTTTTTTATCTTACGCAGTTAGGTTTTTTGTTTCAGTTAGGTAATAATTGATTGTTATTAGTGACGGATATATTTTGAAACCTAGGTTTTACTAGACTTGTTTTAAAACATCTCATATAATAAGACGGTGTTTTACGTCTGTGTCTCTAGCAAAAAGGCAGTGTTATCTGTTTTTTTTGTCTATGGTTTGCTTGATATGTGAATGTGAACGATCCTTAATTTGTTTTTATGGAATGTGGCGATAGAAAAGGTATTAAACAATGATTTCACATGTATTACAATGTCTACGCATATTATAGCGCCTTTTGAGTTTACCTGCGCTCCAAATGAAGGCCCGAAACTCCCGAAAGGTCGTATATGTGAAAAAAAAGCTGTATTTGTACCACTCGTTCCCAGAAAACGGGGCCAATCGGGGCGGCTAGCTTATTTCGATGACAGTAGTGTAACTTGAAAGCCTTTTTACAAATAAAAGTGGTTATAAATCAGTATTTTAAAAATGAGTATTTGAGCAGCCTATATACTAAAAGCACTAAAAGTTATTGAAAATATCATCTCCAAAATATTATAAAACAATTATCTCTCAGCGCAATACAATCATATTGCTGATACATACAGAGATTGCAAAGATAAATAAGGATTTAACAACCAATATACCGATAAAAGTCCACCATTGTCTATTGATTTTACAGCAGACATCGATAGCAACACCGATTTCAAAAATCGAATTCGACCTCCTTGGAAAAATACTTATAAATCTCTATATAATTCACGGTCGCACGGAGTTAGCATACTGTATTTATTCACAGCATGCACGTCTCCTTGGAATGCGGCATCACCAAAGCGCAGAGAACCTGTTTGGCAATAATAATGATCAAAAAAAGGCGGGCTTCGCTGAAAAAATGGCGGCGGTCAGCTGATTTTGTCGTAGTGAGGCGCCCCTGTACCACGATATGCGATGGCGGCAGTGTTATCGCTTTTGTGTCGCTATCGAAATCGTCGGTATTTAAAAATGGAATAAGAATAATTTTCACTTGTAGGTTCACTGTAAAATGTCTTTTTGCCAATAACACTTGAAGACGATATATGGTTTCCGATACTTCCAAGACTACAGTAAGTATCTATACAGAGAGTTGACGGCAAAAAAATATTTTTTAGGAGAAACCTTCTCATCTATATTCTCAAATTATTCCTGCTATTTCCGTTAATTAAACAGGTATTTAAGTAGATTTTTCACTCTCAGGTTATTCGCCCGTGTCAGAGGTTATTCACGCTTTACGTGGTTCGATTTTCAAAAGTTTTGATTCTTTTTTTTTAATAGTTTTTATGACGTAAATTCATAGAGTAATATCCTGTTAAAATATTCAATATTCGGTAAAATGAGATACCGAACACAAATTACCTTTCACAAAATTAAGAATTCATTTCTAAAGGCTTGCGAGAGGTCTCATAATAAAAGACCTTGCCAGACATGTTTTGTCCGCACAGCTGATTCCCGCCGAAACCGACCACGCCACGACAAACTAAAGCACAATGAAAAACACGGCATTGTTGTCATTATTATTGCTAAATATCTTGTTTTAAAACATTTTGGGGGTAACAAAACTGTCTATTGATTATTGTGTTTCACACGTAGCGTGTAACAGCTGATTTTGGCGGGAGGCCGGGCGGCCATTTTGAGTCGCTGCCGGTTTTAAACAGGTTAGGTTGCTACGGTGGTTATTTATGAGTACTAATGTGCGAAATATCGAATAACGAGCAAGGAGGCAGGAATGATATAGGTTGGCCGCTGGGACATACAAGCAAACTAGCAAAGCCAGCCAAATAACCTCATGTTGTGAAGCAAGAGCTCACACTTGAGAGCCAATTGCTTACTAGGCTATGCAACCTAGTACCTACTTAGACGATATAATAATCTATGACGTCTTGCCCAACGAGCGAGTGAGGTTGAAGAGATATTGCTCTAGTCGGCGCCCCTGACGGAGGTTTCATTAACCTATGTAAGTTTTCAGAAAGAGGTTGGTTATCGTAAATCTTAAATGTTAAATTCTTAAAACTTGGACCTTTCGGTTTTTGCAAACGTTTAGGATAAGGATTTGTAAGGTACGAACAGTGGCTGTAAAGGTGCCCTTTAAAAAGTCACGTAATCCATATAATAAGATAATTGTATTGTGTTAATTCGTCAGGCGTACAGTTTTTTATCGAGTGACAAGTAAACCTATTCAAAAGAACATTTTTGGAACCTTTGCCAATTTAAATGCATTAAAAAGTTTTAACTCATTTGCATATGGTTGTCTATGGCTTTTTTACGAACGAATATTTTCTAATTCCGGTTTTCTCAGTCTAGGTTTGTTTTAATGGGTTCAAAATTGAGTTCAAGGCCTGGAGTTATCCAATGATTTATATACAAGTAAGTTACATGCCACTTTCTTTAAAATTCTTTCATAAGTGTTTCTCTTATTATCTCCTTATAAATTGAAATTAATAATCCAACTGTATCTCATCAATCTCTGTATATTTCAGCAATGTGATTGTATCGCACTATGAGACAGTTGTTGTACAACATTGTGGCGCTGATATTTTAACAATGTATGTACTTACTTATAAGTTTTATAGAAAAATGGCGGATGGAATCCATATACTAATCCAATTGTATCTCATCAATCGATGAACAATTCAGCAATTTGATTGTATTGCGCTATGAAACAGTCGTTGTACAACATTGTGGAGATAATATTTTAATAATGTAGATACTTATAAGTTTTATAGAAAAATATTAGATGGAATCCAAATTCTAATCCGTCTGTATCTCATCAATCTCTGTATATTTCAGCAATGTGATTGTATTGCGCTATGAGACAGTTGTTGTACAACATTGTGGAGTTGATATTTTAAATATACAGGGTGTAACGGAAACTGTATATACATTACAGTAATCCACTTTTTTGGTACGAGGCGCACAGATCGCGGAAGATAAAATTTTATATTAATATTAGTAAGGGACGCAAAATGACAATGACCCTCATTGACCGGTGACATGTTGGTTATGATTTTAATTCAAAAAACTTGAATTAAAAAATTTTGTTTGAATTTTTTAGTAATGTATTTTGAGCTGAAACTTTTTATAGAGAGTCTGTACCTGATGTAGTCTTCACCCCCTTCGGATGTATATACCCTTTCCGTTACACCTTATATAGACAAGTACTTATCCCTGCAAATTTCTGCGTCCGCCATTTTGTCAGAATTGGAATTTCGCACAAACAACGTCTTGTTTGAAAATCTCACAGGATGTGCTATTTGAGTTACAACTTAGGCTATACTTGGAAGCTATGTTACTTTTAAGGAAAGCATGGGAATCAACAAAGCATATAAGTAAGAAAATAAACATTGTTTTGCAATCTGTGCTTATTTGCAAATCTTTGATGTATTTCCTATGTAATCTACACCTACCATGCCCATACATCATCATCAGCTTAATTCACAGGTCTACTTTCACAGTCGAGGGTAAAAAGGAGTGGGCAGATACTCCACCACGCATGCCTACTATAGTCATCCTACTGTTGGGGTTTTCAAGCCGCCTAGGAGGCCTCCAACTAGCTTAACGACTATCACAATTAAGTGATAAACGGGACCAACGGCTTTACGTGCCTTCCGAAGCACGGACTCCCGAGTTGAAATACTAAATTCAAAGAGGTTAATTGACAAAGCCTACTATAAGGTGGCTCATTACATCGTAGACAATAATATATGGTTGTAGTAGCTTCTCTCTGCACTTGCATCCTCCCTGGCTAAGTGACAATTGTATAAATATGTAATGTAGTACTTATATTTGAAAGAAAAATGCCTTGCTGAGTTTGTTGCGGGAGTGTTCTCATATCGGTGGTGGTAGATTCTGTGATTCCCCTTACTCTATAGTAGAGTAGTCAACTGTAACCTTCATAAATGCCTGTGGCGGCCGTAAGTTCTTAGCTGGTAACACCAGAACTCTGGCCGGCACTAGCCGATACGTTTGGCCAACACAGGTTTGCGCCATAAACGAGTCGGTTACTTTTTGAGACTTCACAAAAGGTATTACTTGGACTTGTACGAAAATATAATAACTGTTCTCCACTCTTTTGTGTTTAATACGTATCAGTAAGGTCTGCAATTACATGTAATAGTTTAATTATTATAGATTAAGAAGTTGGGACGATATTAAAGTGTGGTGTACTATCAAGAAGACAAGTGTTTTATTCAACACCCCTCTCACCCAACAAACTTAACAGTGCCTTTTCAGCGTCTAAATTACATATTAAATAACATGAATTTGAGTACGGATCTAATCTTTATCCGGTATAAAATGTTTTCTTTGTTTTATCCCAGAGTGTGCTTTATAGGTATTGCTATTAGCGTTTATTCGCTCAAAGAGCAGCTCGACTGGGGAAGTACCTCCACCTTACAGAATACCGCAGCCACAGACTACGGAGGACATATTCTCGCTAACAAAAAACTGTGTCTATGGAGTCGGCCACCTCTCACGCACACCTTAGTTGGCTATTCCGCGGGAAATTAGACTCAGTCGCCGTTTACACAGAGTCGATCACTCGCGCTCAACTAATGTGTGAATGTGTGCGTGCCGGCTTGTACGTACAGCGTGGTGGCCGACTTGAGTGACACAGTTTTTTGTTAGCGAAAATATATCCGTTTTTTTTTTTATATCTGTGACCGCAGCCAAATAACCATATGTTGTGTTCCTGCGCGTGAGTAAGGTCGCCAGAGCTCACCGGGGAGGTGCGGGAGGTAACGCGTGAGTAATGTCTCGCATGTTGCAAGCGTCCATATGGCTACCGCTTACCATCAGGTTTACCAACTAGATCTTGCTGTATGAGCTGTGCATCAATCAATTTCTCGAGATAATTTGTAATTAATGTAAACTCATCATGTTTTAACAAAAAACCTCCCATAAATGCAATCCCGCCCACGAAACATCCCCTATGATCAATAAAATGATAATAATTTGCAGAAAATACACACAAAGCATGAATGATGACCGCAGGGGTATTTAGCGGCAGTTTTTTTATATATACATACCTCACATGTCTATTGTATAATACCCCATAACAGGTAGATAGCGTCCTTGAAATATGAACTTGTTTTTTTATTTTTTCAATTCTCTAAGATCCCAAATATGTGGGAGTCTAACAAAAATAGTGTTATTTTTAGCTCCGTCTTTTTGTTACGTTTTCACGACGTAAACTCTAAACCGAATGCGATGAAATTTGGCACGCAGATAGGCTATGGAGAGGTTAATTACTAATCTAAGTATGTGAAGTCTTGTTTAATCTCATTAGGAAAGACTATTGACAAATTACGTGTTACTTAGGTACTATGACTTCTATCATAGCAAATATTTAGCCAGCAACAAGTCAAAGTTCTAGGGACTCATACAAAAAACAATGAAAATATAAATTCATGTATTTTGTTCGGGCTTTTATCCATTATGAACATAAAAAACACAAAATATTTTGTTGCGCCTACTAGTAATGTTATAGCAAAACACAGCAATTTACAATTGCTTTAGGTTACAGAGAGATGAAATTAATAAAGTAGGTTTTATTATTATTATTAACGGATTTCTTCGGATCGACACTCGCACTTGGGTTTTCTTGGAACGTAGTTCGAGAAGGGAACAAAGATTTTAAGCGGTAACATACTACAACACGTATTTTACGATATAAGCGGTTCCAATTTGTTGAAAGAACAAACAATATTATTATAAATATCGATCGATCAATAATTGCCTAACAGAATTACGTTATAAGGCGCCGATCCCACAGAGAGCGTTTTAAAGTTCAGAGTTCTGAGTTCCGTGTTCACTACTGTACACACAGCGAGCGAGCAGTCTAGAGTTCTAAAGGTAAATGGGCCAATTTGTATGGAGCTTGTCCCATTGGCGGCCAGCAATAATTTCTATGTTTTCTATTAGGCAATAATATAGTAACAAAAATATGAAAGCTTATTACTGTATTTAGAAAAAAAGTATTGCAAGGAAGTTGCATTAAATGTAATTAGTATCCCGTACCAAAAGATGTAATTACATACATACATCAAGCAAAAGTTTGTTTATGTTATTTATCTCGTCTCATTGGCCTTACTTTTTAGTTTCATTAGTGGCCGCTCATGGGCCAGAATGCCCATTGTCCTTTCTGCCTTACTTAGTAAATTAGACAGTGATAGCTCAGTCGTGTCACCTCAACTGCCAGCTTTAGAGAATGGAACTTCGACAGAACGCGTTCTCTTGAAGGCCGAGTTCTCTCTGTGCAATGATCAAAGGCATACTTAGATTATAGTGAACGCGGAACTCAGAACTGTAAACGCAGAACTCTAGAACTCTCTCTGTGGGATCGGTGCCTAAGGGTGTTAAAATCTGTGCGTAAAGCCTAAAAGTGATCAACGTTATGATCTTTACATGGCACCCATACACCGTTTCACTACCGTTTGCTAATTCTTTGAACTAAGTCAACACCATTGAGCTATTATTACTATACTTCACCCCCTTCGGATGTATATACCCTTTCCGTTACACCTTATATAGACAAGTACTTATCCCTGCAAATTTCTGCGTCCGCCATTTTGTCAGAATTGGAATTTCGCACAAACAACGTCTTGTTTGAAAATCTCACAGGATGTGCTATTTGAGTTACAACTTAGGCTATACTTGGAAGCTATGTTACTTTTAAGGAAAGCATGGGAATCAACAAAGCATATAAGTAAGAAAATAAACATTGTTTTGCAATCTGTGCTTATTTGCAAATCTTTGATGTATTTCCTATGTAATCTACACCTACCATGCCCATACATCATCATCAGCTTAATTCACAGGTCTACTTTCACAGTCGAGGGTAAAAAGGAGTGGGCAGATACTCCACCACGCATGCCTACTATAGTCATCCTACTGTTGGGGTTTTCAAGCCGCCTAGGAGGCCTCCAACTAGCTTAACGACTATCACAATTAAGTGATAAACGGGACCAACGGCTTTACGTGCCTTCCGAAGCACGGACTCCCGAGTTGAAATACTAAATTCAAAGAGGTTAATTGACAAAGCCTACTATAAGGTGGCTCATTACATCGTAGACAATAATATATGGTTGTAGTAGCTTCTCTCTGCACTTGCATCCTCCCTGGCTAAGTGACAATTGTATAAATATGTAATGTAGTACTTATATTTGAAAGAAAAATGCCTTGCTGAGTTTGTTGCGGGAGTGTTCTCATATCGGTGGTGGTAGATTCTGTGATTCCCCTTACTCTATAGTAGAGTAGTCAACTGTAACCTTCATAAATGCCTGTGGCGGCCGTAAGTTCTTAGCTGGTAACACCAGAACTCTGGCCGGCACTAGCCGATACGTTTGGCCAACACAGGTTTGCGCCATAAACGAGTCGGTTACTTTTTGAGACTTCACAAAAGGTATTACTTGGACTTGTACGAAAATATAATAACTGTTCTCCACTCTTTTGTGTTTAATACGTATCAGTAAGGTCTGCAATTACATGTAATAGTTTAATTATTATAGATTAAGAAGTTGGGACGATATTAAAGTGTGGTGTACTATCAAGAAGACAAGTGTTTTATTCAACACCCCTCTCACCCAACAAACTTAACAGTGCCTTTTCAGCGTCTAAATTACATATTAAATAACATGAATTTGAGTACGGATCTAATCTTTATCCGGTATAAAATGTTTTCTTTGTTTTATCCCAGAGTGTGCTTTATAGGTATTGCTATTAGCGTTTATTCGCTCAAAGAGCAGCTCGACTGGGGAAGTACCTCCACCTTACAGAATACCGCAGCCACAGACTACGGAGGACATATTCTCGCTAACAAAAAACTGTGTCTATGGAGTCGGCCACCTCTCACGCACACCTTAGTTGGCTATTCCGCGGGAAATTAGACTCAGTCGCCGTTTACACAGAGTCGATCACTCGCGCTCAACTAATGTGTGAATGTGTGCGTGCCGGCTTGTACGTACAGCGTGGTGGCCGACTTGAGTGACACAGTTTTTTGTTAGCGAAAATATATCCGTTTTTTTTTTTATATCTGTGACCGCAGCCAAATAACCATATGTTGTGTTCCTGCGCGTGAGTAAGGTCGCCAGAGCTCACCGGGGAGGTGCGGGAGGTAACGCGTGAGTAATGTCTCGCATGTTGCAAGCGTCCATATGGCTACCGCTTACCATCAGGTTTACCAACTAGATCTTGCTGTATGAGCTGTGCATCAATCAATTTCTCGAGATAATTTGTAATTAATGTAAACTCATCATGTTTTAACAAAAAACCTCCCATAAATGCAATCCCGCCCACGAAACATCCCCTATGATCAATAAAATGATAATAATTTGCAGAAAATACACACAAAGCATGAATGATGACCGCAGGGGTATTTAGCGGCAGTTTTTTTATATATACATACCTCACATGTCTATTGTATAATACCCCATAACAGGTAGATAGCGTCCTTGAAATATGAACTTGTTTTTTTATTTTTTCAATTCTCTAAGATCCCAAATATGTGGGAGTCTAACAAAAATAGTGTTATTTTTAGCTCCGTCTTTTTGTTACGTTTTCACGACGTAAACTCTAAACCGAATGCGATGAAATTTGGCACGCAGATAGGCTATGGAGAGGTTAATTACTAATCTAAGTATGTGAAGTCTTGTTTAATCTCATTAGGAAAGACTATTGACAAATTACGTGTTACTTAGGTACTATGACTTCTATCATAGCAAATATTTAGCCAGCAACAAGTCAAAGTTCTAGGGACTCATACAAAAAACAATGAAAATATAAATTCATGTATTTTGTTCGGGCTTTTATCCATTATGAACATAAAAAACACAAAATATTTTGTTGCGCCTACTAGTAATGTTATAGCAAAACACAGCAATTTACAATTGCTTTAGGTTACAGAGAGATGAAATTAATAAAGTAGGTTTTATTATTATTATTAACGGATTTCTTCGGATCGACACTCGCACTTGGGTTTTCTTGGAACGTAGTTCGAGAAGGGAACAAAGATTTTAAGCGGTAACATACTACAACACGTATTTTACGATATAAGCGGTTCCAATTTGTTGAAAGAACAAACAATATTATTATAAATATCGATCGATCAATAATTGCCTAACAGAATTACGTTATAAGGCGCCGATCCCACAGAGAGCGTTTTAAAGTTCAGAGTTCTGAGTTCCGTGTTCACTACTGTACACACAGCGAGCGAGCAGTCTAGAGTTCTAAAGGTAAATGGGCCAATTTGTATGGAGCTTGTCCCATTGGCGGCCAGCAATAATTTCTATGTTTTCTATTAGGCAATAATATAGTAACAAAAATATGAAAGCTTATTACTGTATTTAGAAAAAAAGTATTGCAAGGAAGTTGCATTAAATGTAATTAGTATCCCGTACCAAAAGATGTAATTACATACATACATCAAGCAAAAGTTTGTTTATGTTATTTATCTCGTCTCATTGGCCTTACTTTTTAGTTTCATTAGTGGCCGCTCATGGGCCAGAATGCCCATTGTCCTTTCTGCCTTACTTAGTAAATTAGACAGTGATAGCTCAGTCGTGTCACCTCAACTGCCAGCTTTAGAGAATGGAACTTCGACAGAACGCGTTCTCTTGAAGGCCGAGTTCTCTCTGTGCAATGATCAAAGGCATACTTAGATTATAGTGAACGCGGAACTCAGAACTGTAAACGCAGAACTCTAGAACTCTCTCTGTGGGATCGGTGCCTAAGGGTGTTAAAATCTGTGCGTAAAGCCTAAAAGTGATCAACGTTATGATCTTTACATGGCACCCATACACCGTTTCACTACCGTTTGCTAATTCTTTGAACTAAGTCAACACCATTGAGCTATTATTACTATAGAGAAGCTATTATAAGCAAAGGTTATGTCCCATTTTTTAGATTCAACTAATGTTCTCTTTAGCGCTGAAACAATAATTAGTCGTCTAAGCAGACAGTAGAAACACATAGCGCTATCAGAACACTTTTAGGAGTATTTTTCTCGCAAATATCGTGATTTTCACGGCGCTTACGCGTTTCGTTCATCGTTCTACAACAACAAGTGTGGTCAGATGGTTTCACTTGAACGGAACATATTTGTGATATGTGGCGTCTTCTCTATACGTAGTATTTAACAATAGCTCAATGGTCAATACTTGTTCTTTGTCGATTAACCATATGGTCCACTTGCGTTAAACTGGGTTATCATAACTCAGAGTTAGTTACTTACCTGGAGTAAAAAATAACTAACTTTAAGTTATTAACATAACTCAGCATGACGCAAGTGGTCCTGAGTAGGCATTGGTTAGTAAAATTGGGTATTTAGTTCTTTATGCGATTTGGCGCCAAACATTTTTCAATCGTGTAATATCCATAGACTAAAGAATTACATGGTAGTAATACTAAATTGACCAATCACGCGAGCTACCGGATATTCATTCATTGCAAATAAAAGACGCGCCAAAGGATTCTTCGAAATTTGAAAAATGTCTGTGTACAGTAAAGTACCGATAATTTCCCATAACAACATATGAATGGGACAACACTACAAAAAAAAAGATTTCAAATAGCAGTAAGTACAATAAGTGTTTCATTCATTCATTCAAGCTCTTGAAATGTAACGCGAGGCGTTTGTAGTGTTTGTGAACGCATCCGTTTGTTTGGCGCTAAAATATTGACAGATAATCGCGCCGGTATGTTTATGAAAAAATAAACCGGTCAAGTGCGAGTCGGCCTCGCGCACCGAGGGTTTCGTACAGACTTGTAGATCGTAGGTATGTAAATAGTTCGTTCATCGCGGGAATTGAGTCTCGAAGATTTTTCCCCTTTTTTTCGATTATGTTATTTTTTTTATGTGATGCAACTACAGATTTACGGTATTCGGATTTCTTCCTTAACTTGTACTTTACTATATTTCATCATCATCATCAGCCTATAATGTCCCACTGCTGAGCACAGGCCTCCTTTCATAAATCAGGATGAAAGGGAATGGGCAGATACTCCACCACGCGTGCCCACTGCGGATCGGTGGAGGTAGGCTAGTGGTCAACCTACTGTTGGAATTTTTCAAGCCGCCTAGGAGGCATCCAACTTAATTAACGGCTTAACGACTATCACAATTAAGTGATAACCGGGACCAATGGCTTTACGTGCCTTCCGAAGCACGAAACGCTCGATTTGAAATACCACTAGGCGGTCACCCATCCCGGTACCGACCACGACGGTGGTAGCTTAACTTTGCCGATCCATTAAGAACGGCTTATCACGAGCGCTTCTACTATATGTATTTTTCCAAATATCATGATTCTAGGTCAACGGGAAGTTTCCTATAGGCTTTGATTCCCTTGCGATCGTCAAAATATTTGGCATAAGCAGCCGTATCATTTGATTGCGTTGACTTAGAAGATTGATTTTTTTCATTGCTCCAAGGGATTGCAGACTTGCGTATTTGATATTAATTTCAGTTTGTTACCTCCACGCGCTCCTGAGAAAAAGGGTCTTGACAGACGGACAGACAGAAAGACAAAAAAGTGATCCTATAAGGGTTCCGTTTTCTTTTCTTTTGGGGTACGGAACCCTAAAAAACACCATTGTGGTCAAAAAAACATTTACATTACATTTTAACATTATTAAATTCGTTGTTTATAGCTAAAGCTTTGTAAATATTAATTTTCAATTGTATTTCTTCGTCACTGTAACTTGAAAATTGATAGTAATTTTTCTTTTTGCGTAATTGTTTTCGGCCATCTTGTCTTTTGGCATTTTTGATTAAACCTTCGTGGCTAACACTGGAAAGTTGAGAGATATTTTTAAACCTATCTTTTTTTCTATTGCTTTTAGATTTCCTTGACTGGCCAGTATTTCTAACTAACATCAAATCCCTTTGAGTTGCATTTTGGATATTAAAACTTTTTGTTGTGTCTTGTTTTCTCTTTGACTTACGCGTGTGATTAATTCCATCGCTTGCTATCATTTTAAATTGTTTAGCGACTTCAATAGTAGGGTATGTCCTTTCTTTTTTCCATCTATTATTATTAATATTATCTCTCATATTATACTTGTGGTAATTTTTTTGTTTTACCATTTTCTTTATCTTCTCCGTTTTATAAATTTTCTGATTAGATCCTTCATGATACTGAACCTTTTTAAACAATCTTTTGTTTTCATCTAAGTTATTGTTTCTATACTCAAATTTGGTATCTATATCCGAATCTTTAACTTGTCCACTAATTTTCGAATATCCTGCAATAACTCTAGACGTATTCTTCTTCGGTTCCACATAAAACTTCGGTTTCATCATATCATTTATATAATTATTAATTTTAATTACTTTCATTCTATTTTTCAATCTTTGTGTTTTGAAATAATCTTTATATTTTGCTACAGTTTTACCTAAATAATTTCTAGTATCTGTATCAATAATGAAATCTCCTCTTGCATATTTCGTAACATTATCTCGATTTCTCAAATGTCGTTTAGAAGTCTTCCTTGCAGAATTTACACTTACAAATCTACTTTTTGAATTCGCAGTAACATATTCATCCACAAACCTTCGTTCAGGTTCAACATTGCCCTTATCAAATCTTATATTATACGCTTTGATAATCGAATCAACTAATAGCTTATATTTGACAGTTCCAAATATCTTGGTCGTTGGCTTAGTTTCTACAATATTCATAATACTATTTACGATTTGACGGGCTGTTTTATTATTATCTGGATACCCTTGTAGCTCCTCCAAAGCGGCAAGCATATCAGGTGCATCACCTTCATCAATTAGGTCGTCTAGCATGTTGAATATTGCGTTGGCGTCTGCTGCCAGTTCTTTTCTCCTATCTTCAAGCATTTTTGCTATTAATATTGCTAAATCTGTAAATGAATACGTATTATCTGTTGGACATTTAGGTACTTTGATGGTGTAGTCTGGATCATAGGAAGAATTAACAGTTTGACCAATAATTGTGGACGTGGGGTATCACAGACACTCGTACTTCCTGATTTCTGGAACATACTTCCACGTGGCCCCAGCAATCAAGCTCACAAGGTTTTGTTTTAGTTACAAGATCGGACAAGAGGGTTTTTGCGTCATCCCATACATGTCACGTAAGTTATAATGCATCTAATTCCAAAATAAATCCATTGCCTTGAGACGCATGTGTAATATTACTCACCTCGTACGTAATCTGGTCGCAAAGTAGTCATTTTGTCAGCGACTTGGTTCATAAGGTGGAGATAATTATAATCTAAGCCAGTGTTTTGAGCTATGACATGTCTGAAAATTATTCATAATTATTCATCTACCGTATGTTTTTACCAATCTTCTAATCTCACGGCTTACGTGTTAATACCACAACAGATGGTTCCTGTTTCCATCAGGCTTGTTTCGCTCCTTAGTGTTTTTAATATACATCAGAAAAAATACTTGACTAAATACCTGGTCGTATAGGAATCTGTTGCAAACATCAAATGCTTGAGGTTTGCATCATCCTTCTGTATCAGTAACTCAAGCATTTTTAAAACAAATACCGTGTACATCCCCACATGGAGTGTATCTATGTATCTATTCAGTTCCATAGCTAATGGATTCCTTGTTGTCGTCGTTGTGAATATAACTGAAACATTATAATATTTTTCATCATCGTCATCGTCATTATCGTTGTCATCATCATCGTCATCGTCAACGTCATTGTCGTCGTCATCGTCATCATCATTGTCATCACCTTTACTATTCCACTGCTACTATCCTAATCCTAATATTATAAATGCGAAAGTGAGTTTGTTTGTTACGCCTTCACGCCTCAACTACTCAACGGATCATCATGAAAGGCATGCAGATAGCCTATGGTAATCTGCATGCAATTTTTATCCCGGGAACGCGTTAGTTAGACATAAATGGCTCTTCCAAATTGGGGACATTCGATTCGGGGAGATGTGATGTAGATATTCACATTTTTTCTTAACTAGTGATAATTATGGGTAGTATTGCGATTATTTCTTTGAGAAAGGATATACTCAACACTTACTCCCTTTCAAAGCGTCCCCAAAATGTATCTCCGTAGGTGCGTTTTCATCTTCAACTGTAGTCGTTTCAACTGTGGTGGTTGCACTTGGCATAGTAGGTCCTGCATCACTGTCGTTGGCCGACAACGACACCGTCCACTCGTCGTCTTTAAACAACAATGTTGTAGTTTCAGTGGTCGCTGAAACATTACAACTGATATTAGAAGATGCTAGATTTAGTTTCCCTTTAGTAATTTTTTTTATTTCTAAGGCAGACTTAAGTAAGTCATGCTCACTTTAAGACCTTTGCTTGCGGCGGCGTCGTGTGACGGGTTGCTCACTTCCCTCCAATATGGTGAGGAGGGCGATGGCTGCCACACGCGTCATACTTGTGAACAGGTGCTGTTTGTGGGGGTTGGTCTGCTTCAGTTTGCCATTTAATTATTTACTCATTAAATATAGATTCAGTCTACTTTGTAGTTTAGCCGCCGCGCCGGGGCACGCAATTGTTGTCAGTGAGATTAAAATGTAAATAACTATTATGTAAGGAATCTAAGCTTGTTATGAAAAGAGTAATTGCTGAGTTTATTGCTGGCTCTTCTCAAATGCAACCTTCCGAACCGGTATTAGAGTATTAGAGTCAGACTTTTCATAAGTCCCTGCGAAGGTCTATTTGAATAAATGATTTTGAATTTTTTTTTGCTTGGAATGATGGCTAGAAGGAACTGGCTCTCAAGTGCAGCTGTCGAAACACACCGATGGTGCTTAGCGATAGATATTCAACTTGCGATGGTGGAAGCCAGCCAGGTCGATACTACAACGTACCCTACCACCGTGCTATGGTTTCCTCACGATGTTTTCCTTCACCGAAAGCACATGTTTATTCAGGCGGCGATTATAGCTAAAGATACTTTCATTTTAGTCTTTTAAAAGGTTTCGAACTACAAGGGGTTCATTTCATATTATTATTCACCCACAAATTCCATCACCCGACACCGCCTTGCAAAACATTTGTCGGGTGAAAGTACCAAACAGTTGTATACGCACTTGTTGTTGTAGTGGTAGTTTCAGTAGTCGTCTCAGTTTGTACTGTTGATGGTACTGAACTTGTCTGTTCTCCTCCTTGTATGTTTTCTAAAAGGAATGTTTAGTTTGGGATTAGATCCTGACTCTACAGTTTTGGTACAATATCCACTCAGAATTGTTCCAGAAAAAATAATACATTAAAAAGTTTGTAGTAGGTGTAGTAGGTATATCAGTTATCTGGTTTCCAATGAACAAATTTTGTGCGTTCCCAAAAAAATCTTCAATCCCAGAAGGGCTGTGCCGACAGCAGAAGGGAGAAAACGCAGTGGAATTTGGTACTGCACCGCTTGTCTCCAGGACAGCTACTTAGCTGTGCTGGAGAATAGCACAGCTAAGTAGCTGTGCTGTTCTCCAGAGCATAAGTATGCTCTGGAGAATTGTTCTCTAATCCATGTGTATCCCAGCAATCGGTGTGTATATTTCAGCGAAAAGAGGCAATTGTTGGAGCTGATATTTTAATAAAAAAAATAGTTTCTTAGGAAAATGGCGGAATGATAAAATTATAATCCAACTGTATCTCATCAATCGCTGTATATTTCAGCAATGTGATTGTATTGCACTATGAGACAGTTGTTGCACGACATTGTGGAGCTGATATTTTAATAAAATTTATGTTTTTTAGTAAAATGGCGGTATGATAAAATTATAATCCAACTGTATCTCATCAATCGCTGTATATTTCAGCAATGTGATTGTATTGCACTATGAGACAGTTGTGGCACGACATTGTGGAGCTGATATTTTGATAAAATTTATGTTTTTTAGTAAAATGGCGGAATGATAAAATTATAATCCAACTGTATCTCATCAATCTCTGTATATTTCAGCAATGTGATTGTATTGCACTATGAGACAGTTGTTGCACGACATTGTGGAGCTGATATTTTGATAAAATTTAAGATGCGTCGTGTCTATGGTCCAGAACAGTTACTCACCAATCATCCAATTTAATGCAGGCGTAGTTGAGGTGAGTCCATCCAGATATTCTTCAATCGCATTTTTTTCGGTCATAACATCTGCAATGATACATAAAATAAATCTTCTAACCTTATTTTATTGTCCCTAATACAAGATGGATTTCGAGTAGCGCAGGGATTTCTAAAGGGACTACAGCATGGGATTCTTCAGAAAAGGTTGTGAAGAGATTTCTGCAGGATCAGCAACGCGCGAGTGATATCCCTGGTGTTGCAAGCGTCCATAGGCTACGGTAACTGCTGACCATCAGGCGGACCGTACGGTGGTTGCAGGTTCGGTGTGAGGTCTTATTTCTTACAACAAAGCTGCCCTGTCATTGTTTATTATCGACATTCCTTGGACCCGATTGTAGCGGCTTCTACTCAAAATCGCAATCGAAAAACGAGGCGGAATTTTTCATTGAATGAGGTCCGCCATGAACAATTGGAGTGAATAACAAAAAGGACTTTTTGGCGGGAACTTGCAGAGTGGCGTTGCTTTTTCATTTTTATTTTCATAAATTCGTGTATTATGAGGTTTATTGCATATAATCGGTGGTATTTTATCCAATAAAGATCAATACATGTGCACCAGTGAAGTGAAATGAAATGAAATGAATTATGTGTATCGTGGCTTTTCAAGTTGTCTCAAGAAGTCCGTGAAAATTGTTAGTACAATGACCACCATTGTACTAAAACATGACTATTATGGACGGTGACTGACTGAGGACTATGTGAAAGTGATTCATTGTGACTAGAACTTATAATATTACTTGAAATTGGCAAAATACACAAGCCGTGTGACGCCATTGAAGAAAAAAAAGATGACAAAAACGTGAAACGATATAAAGAGCTAAGGGCCTACTACGAAAAACGATACTCGATAGTCCGATGATCGTTGTCAGATATTAACCAATAGAATTGCAGCAAAACTGGCGAGTCGTAAATTTTATGCAATTCTATTGGCTAATTGATTGACAACGATGACCGGACTATCGTGTATCGTTTTTCGTAGTACGCCCTCTGATCTTTCTGCTTCTGCGCTGTAGCTGGGGCTTAAAATAACAGCTATGGTGTTCCTTTACTTTTCTTAAGTAATTACGTAGACCTTACGACGAGTTCTCGATCCATCAGAATCCTTGATTCGGTTGGACCCTTCTCCTTAGCAAATGTCGATCAACGTGGGTACTCAGCCAGTATGACTCTTACATAATTTGGATGCTCTCCCCAGGAGGTCGCAGATCTTATAAGGATTTCTCCACGTAAAAAAGTCAACTTGGATATTTAAACGGCCCGGCGAAGCAAGAGTCATCAAACGTATCCTTGAAGGTGACTCACCAGTTATATGATTCATCAAATGTGATCCAGGTTTAGATGAGCTGAGTCCAAACATAAAGTCCCAAGCTTCATTAATATCAGTGGTACCGTCTGAAAAATACATTATCGTCATTATCCTATAATTGTTAACGATCCCGAGCTCACAAACGATTTAGAGCCCCTCAGTCTGAGGAGAGACTTTGCCTCCTTATGTGTGTTCTACCGCTTGTACAACGGACAGTGTTCTGTAGAATTGTTTAAGATGATGCCCACGGCCACCTTCTACCATCGCAACTCTCGCCATCGACAGGGAGTCCATCCTCACATATTGAAACCAGAATTGTTTTGAACTGTGCGGTCTCAAAGGAGCTTCCTTCCGCGGGCGCTCAGATTGTGGAATGAGCTCCCTGCCGTGGTTTTCCCAATGGAGTACAGCATGGGGTTCTTCAAAAAGGAGAAGAGATTTCTGCAGGGTCGGCAACGCGTGAATAACACCCCTGGTGTTGCAAGCGTCCATAGGCTGCGGTAGCCGCTTACCATCAGGCGCGCCGTATGCTTGTTTGCTACCTAAGTAGTATAAAAAAAAAAAACCCACTGCTGAGCACAGGCATCCTTTCATAAATGAGGGTGAAAGGGACTGGGCAGATACTCCACCACGCGTGCCCACTGCGGATTGGTAACCAACTAACTCGAAGTTAGATAAGATACAGTAAGACGCACGAGTCTTGAGCACGAATTGACGCCTGCGCAGTAGTTAATTTTTCGGTCTGTTTGGCCGAATGAATAAGGGGGGAGCACCGAGCTGCTCACGATTGGTTCGTCAGTCGATGCTCGTTGTCTATTGGATTCTTGCGTGTCATTTGGCTACTGTGATTGGGCCAAAAGTATACATGCGCGAGCTTGCCCCGCACTGCTGCCTATCTGTGCTCACGACTCGTGCCTCATACTGTCACCCAGATTTATGCAAATGGGCCTGCCTAGTATAATAAAAATAAGTACTCACTCTGGTTCCCAGATTGTCTAAGACCACGCCTAGTTATGGTTCTTATATAATTGTTTGGTGTATTTCTAATCCTGTTTCTATTTAGTAAAAATCCGACGTTGGTAAATACGTTTACTGGTCCAGTGTCCATTCGTGCTATGTAAGCTGTTACAAACAATATTTATAAGGTGATTAAATTTTAAAAATTATACCAAATACACGGAAAAAAGTCATACTTGAAAATCCTCTTCTACAACGGAACGGTAACGTAACGGTAACGGAAAATGTATATCCATAAAAGTACAAGACTTCTTTGGTACTAGGCGCACAGATCGCGAAAGAGTTTTTGCCCTCATTGAGCGGTGATACGTTGGTTATGATTTTAATTCAATAAACTTACAAGCAATGTTGTATGATTTTTTGTGTACTTAATTTATTTTGAACTGAAACTTTTTATAGAGATTCTATACCTGATGTAGTCTTCATCCCTTTTGGATACATTTACCCTTTCCGTTACAGGTATAAATACAGGTTGTTGTTTTGGTCAGCGACGAGCGACTCAGAGTCAATAATACAACTGATACTGATGTTAAAAAAAATATAAATATATTTTGTATTACCGCTCCTGGGTCGGTTGTCGCCGACCAAAACAACACCCTGTATAATAAAAACAATAGCCACATGTATGATACAGCATCACCTGAGAACGGCTCGACCGATTTGGCTGTTTTTTGTGTTCGTATAGTAAATAAATAATAAATATCCTGGGACATTCCTCACACACGGACATCTGATCCTAAGCTAAGATACAGGACATACAGACATGTTCATGCACACAAATGCGTGTCCTGTGTGGGAATCGAACCCACGACCTGCGACACAACCACACAACTGGCCTGTCATTATATCAGGTTTTGTAAGTTTTTTTTGTGAAAATACATCGGTATAGTCAGAAAGTATGGGAATATTGTATGAAAATCAAATTTTAAGAAATGTGACGGCGGAATGCAAGTTCAATAAATGTAAATAGTGAAAAAGACTTACCGTTACTTGGACTTATTTTAAAATTATATGGTACAGTTAATGTAGTACTAATCCTAGGTGTAGTAGTACTAGTCCTAGGTTTAGTAGTACTAGTCCTAGGTGCCGTCTTAGTCCAACTGGGCCACCAGATGTCAGTTACATTATCACTATCATACATTAGAATATCTTGATTAAATCCTGGTCTGTTTGTAAATTGTCTTCTCTCACTGATTATGTCACTTTTGGTTGCTGTAATATAATGTTATTATTTATCAATTCACCACACACCACAGGTCTCTCACAAATGAGGGTGTAAGGGAATGGGCAGATACTCCACCACGCGTGCTCACTGCGGGTCGGTGGAGGTAGGCTAGTGGTCAACCTACTGTTGAAGTTTTCAAGCCGCCTAGGAGGCATCCAACTAGCTTAACGACTATCACAATTAAGTGACCGGGATTAACGGCTTTACGTGCCTTCCGAAGCACGGAAGACGCTCGAGTTGAAATACCATTAGTGTCAATAGTGTTAGTGAATCAATGGGATTGTGCTTTCGGTGAAGTTGCTACTTGTTAGAGTACTAATATCTTTAGTCAGATTAAGAGTTGCAAATGAATATAGTTTTGTAATATTTTTCACATCTGAGAAAGTTTGCTATTTGTGAAATAACAGGCGCTTTAATAATTTAGCTAAGGAATTAACTGGGGTAGTTAGAATGATTGTAAGAGAGCCTTTAATCCTTTATTTAAAATCACATGCAGTGCATTATACTTTTATAGGTGCAATAGTTTGAGAAGATATGAAATAACAAACAATATATCGAGCGTCTCACGGGTATGCCACACGGAGGTTTTAAGGCGATGATAGCTCAGTGGTAGTGACGTCGGATACCGAGATGAAGGTCCCGGGTTCGAATCCTACAATGAGCTTGAGCTTTCGGTGAAGGAAAACATCGTGAGGAAACCATAGCACGGTGGTAGGGTGCTTTATAGTACTCGCCTGGCTGACTACCACCCTCTAGTTGAAAATCTGTCGCCAAGCTCCTTTCGGTGTGTTCCGATAGCTGCACTTTAGAGCCAGTTCCTTCTAGGCTTTGTGCTTACCACCTACCACTTACCATGGTGAGATTGCGGTCAAACACAGGCCTATAAACTATTGAAGATACTTAGCAAATTTTACTGCAATAAAAATACTGTAATAAATAATAGTAAAAATACTTTTGTAGGGTGTATTTTATAAGACTAGTAAGTGATCACTGGAACCGAATGCTTTACGTGTCTTCCGAAGCACGGAAGACGCTTACTTACTAAAACTAGGCGGTCACCCATCCAGATACAGATAACAATGACTTACCTTCCTTTAATACTTGAGAAAGAACAAAACTGAAATTCAATACAATACACAATGTAAATAACATATTGTAATATAAAATAATTGAAGAAAAACATAAAACTCTCTTATCAAATCGTGTTATGATATTTTATATTTATTACTAGTATTTTCCCCGCCCGGGATACAAAATATCCTATGTGTTATTAGCATAGCTCGGAATTAGATAGTTATTTATGTACTTGCATCGAAATGTTGATATTAATATGGATCTTCCCGGGATTTCCCGGGATTTATAATACAATCCCGTGTGGCCAACAATATTACAAAAAAATAATTTTCCGCTATTGTTTTCTTTTGTTCTCACAAGCTATGTTGTGCGAACTACAAACGTGGCAACATCGTGCGTCGGACATCCGATGTTGGATGGTTTAAATTGTGTTAAAGTAAATAACTTTCTTACAAATCACGGGATTTTCTGCTCTTAAAAATTAATCTCGGGATTTGAGGCGTATCCACTTTATTATTTCGCTGTATGAAATTAGTGTAAGTACATAAATAACTACCTAATTCCGATCTCTGGATTAGGCCATCGTACAACGAAATGACGTTCAGTCTGTTTGAAATGTATTCCGCCCATTACCCACCACTGAAAACGCACTCAGATTGGCTAAGTCTTCTCATAGACCGGGAGATACTGGCACACATTTCCTGGTCACCAGTATGGCGACTCTTCAAGGGTCTAATTACGTAATGACGAAAAGGAAAATGATGGTCGTAGCGCTGGTACCGGCGGCCCAATCACGTGAGCGTTAATCGCACATAGCGAGCATAGCAATTCTAGACGACTTTTTTAGGTCGGTAAAGTGTGGGAGATGATCTCGGTATCGCAAGCGTCCCAGTATGCTTGTTAGCCCATGTAATTAAAATTTCAATAAAGTTTTTTTTTTATACCACTAAGGTGGCAAACAAGCATACTGCCCGCCTGATAGTAAGTACCGTAGTCTGAAGAAATCTCTTCACGCCCTTTTTGAAGAACCCCATGCTGTAATCCATTGGGAAAACCACGGCAGCTCATTCCACAATCTGAGCGTCCGCGGAAGAAAGCTCCTAACAATTCTGGTTTCAGTGTGTGAGGATGGACTCCCCATCGATGGCGAGCGTTGCGATGGTAGAAGGTAGCCGTGGGCATCAAGTCGAACAATTCTTTAGAACACTCTCTGTTGTACAAGCGGTAGAACATACATAAGGAGGCAAAGTCTCTCTTCAGACTGAGGGTCTAAAATCATTGGAATATCAGAAGTTTTGAAGGGTGACTAAAATAACACGTTTAATAGAATGTATTATTTATTTTATTCACAATATATCCATCTCTTCTAATTCCTTCAGTGGATCTGTAAAATTCATAACATCATGCGCCGTAGTAACCTCAACAGTTTTACCTAATATTTTATTGATATCTTCTCTGATTTGCAACCGAACTTTATGCTTCTTATCGCCATCTAATACCTGCGATTCATTGAAATACGAATTGATAACTAGTTTGGTATTAGCAGCTAGTGTATCATTACTTATATCTGTAACCTCTTCTAATTTATCTTCAATATCATGAGGTATATTTGATGGCATTGCAAATGCTATTGTTTTATTCAGGAAATTGAGGTTAGCTTTTTTAGCCGTATCGTTTTGTCTTGCAATTTTGTTTGTTGTATTAACTTTGACAATTGTTTTTGTTGTTATATGTGCTTTTTTAGTGGTAATTTCTTTGATTATTGTCGTAGGTTCTTTAATTTTCGTTGTAAGTTCTTTGACTTTTGTTGTAATTTCTTGGAATTTAGTTGAGCCTGTCCAAAAATCTAAATCGTCGTATGTTACTTCATTCATATTTATGTCTAACTCTTTTGTTATGTCGATTGTATCATTTACAGTCTTTAATTCACTTTCTAAGTGATCAGCTTTTGTTGTGTCATTTGTAATACGTAAAGTGTCATTATCGTTTGCTTTTCTGGATAGCGAATGGTTTTTGACGAATTCATAGCTTTCTATCGATATTCCTTCATCAGAAGTTGCCATTTGTTTCATAAACCATTTTCTAGAGTTATCGTTCTTCTTTTTTTTGGAGCGCTCGGGCTCTGAGGATTTGTATTCTTGGCTGAAAATAATAAATATCTATGTATAAGTACGTGAAGAGGAATCTTTGCGCACAGAGGAGTGTTAGATTTGGCATGGTTAAAGTTTATATGGAGAAGGAATTACAAACTTCGGAATTCTTCCTTTGGTCCATTATTTTTTATATCCTTACTTAGAATTTTAGACCTTCTCGGGCGCTATTGTAATCGGTAGATGATATTATGCTGTTTACACAGATTTGGTGTACCGCGATCATGTACCGATCGACTGTCTCATTCTAGAAGTCTAGAATTGAGAAATACGATCCATTCGAGACGGTAGACTACACAGTTGGTTCATCATTCGAATCCTGAACCGAGCAACTCCGAATACCTACGATCATATCTGGATACATATAGTATGATAGATGATAAAAGCCAAACATCTTACCTGGCGACTTCAGCTATCTCTCTCTGTTTAAAGCTTTCGTTTCCTTCTAATGACTCTTGACTGCTCAAAACATCAATACGTTTTGTATCATTTCGTACTGGGCTGAAAGGTTTAATTTTGGCCTTATCACTGAGCGACCTCATCTGTGTGTTCTGCTTCATCGCAATCTCCCGCCATTTTATAGGATGTGTAACTTTTAACTTCGACTGTTTTTTTAATTTTTCTTTTGTACGCTGTGATCTCAAAGGAATATTAATATCGGATTGTGTAGGTTTCTGTCTTTTATGATGGCGTTTTAATTGAGTTTCCATTTTTTTAGAAGATACGACGGATTCTGAAGATTTGTTCTTATTTTTCTTCTTTTCTTTGCTTTTATGTTTTCGTTGTCTCTTATGTTTCTTCCGATTTTTATTCTTTTTCGATTCGTGACTTGTTTTGTCTATAACACTGTCAAAGTCAGATTTTTTATCAATATCATATACTTCGAAGCTAGTTTGTTTATAACTTTTCAGTTTATTTTTAGATTCAGTAGCAGTATCTGTTTCCTGACTGCTTTCACCCTTGTTTATATCTCCAATGTATTGTTTTATAGTTTTAATCAAGTCTATTTTATCATAATAATTATTAAAAGCATCGATTAATTGATTTTTATTTTTACGTTTATTATTTTTTGTAGTATATTTTTTTGGTGATGTAATTTTTAAAGTTCTGGCTATATTTGGGATGTTTAGAGCCCATTTCTTCTGATACGTTCTGTTTGACATTTTATTGTCCATCCAGAAAGCTTCCACTTTAATTTTGAAATCTTTTCTTACATTGGCCTTTAAATCTGAATAGTGATCGAAAACGATACTCCTCAAACCATTTTTTATTATTTTAAACAAATCAATCTCAGTTCTTTTGTTTTTATTCGAATAGCTTTCAAGGCTGTTAAGTAACGTCTCAAATTTGCTCATATCATCGTTTCTGTACAACGAATTAACATATTTAATGAATTTCTTCTCTTCGTCATTGAAACCTGACGATTGCAATACATTTCTTATATCGTTTCTAATGTCATTAATCGGTCTGTTTTTGAGCTTATTTAATTTATTTGCCACAAAACGTCTGACATCATGATTTTCTAGTAGCTCGTGGAATTTGCAGCCTTTGTAGTGATACTTTCTGGCTTCATCGTCGATGATTCTCACCACGTTTTTTAAATCATCGTCATCATATTTTCTCACAATATCTAGAGCTCTTACAACAAATTCTGTGAATGTAAGTCCGCCGTCCGATCGTCGTGTAAATTCACGTTTAAAATTACGTTGATCAATATGATTTCGGACATTACTAAAAAAGCTTTGGATCTGATCTATCAATTTTAAATCGTGTACTTTATCATTTTTGTCGAACTCTACAATTGTTTCTAGGGCTACAGTCACGCTTTTGGACTTGTCCGGTCGTTTGTATGCTTGTATGTTAGCTGAAAATTTAATTTATTTGAATACACATAAAACAGACAATGGTGCCGATTCTGTTGTAAATCGCACTAAACTAATACCAGTCACATCACACACATCTCTTTCTTACGAACATTATTGAAAAAGGATAGAACATATTTAAAGCTGTCAAATTAGTCTGCCGTCTACATTTGCGGGTATTTAGACGTAACCGCGATAGATGGCGACTTTTATATTGAAAATAAACATTGGACTAATTTGACAGGACAACATTTCTTAAATCCTATTCATACGTTCTTTGTTATAAGGAGACATAGTGACATTAAAATTAGTTTAGTTGTGAACAACAGAATCAGGGCCAATGACGTTACTATTCACACTTTGAGAGAGAGCAGCATAGTGCATAGTGTATATTCGCTCAAAGAGCAGCTCGACTGGGGAAGTACCTCCACCTTACAGAATACCGCAGACACATAACTTTATGTTGTGTAACATAACGCTGCCAGCCTTCTGGGAACCCTCCCGTTAATCGGAAGCAGCGGCAGGCTTGAGGAAATTGTCTATATATAGATTGTATTTTGTACATATTTGTTGTAAATAAATTTATAAAAAAAAAAACTTTTTGTTGTGTTCCTGCGCGTGAGTAAGGTCGCCAGACCTCATAGGGGATGAGCGATGCTTCTTATGTTGCAAGCGTCCATATGGCTATGGTAACCGCTTACCGAATGGCAGGAAGGCAGGCCGAATGCTTGTTTACCGACTTAGTTGTATAAAAGTAAAAAAAGTAAAAAAAACTTCTAAATTCAAAATAACGATACCAAATAATCCAAAAATTAGAAGACATGCTACCGCTTTCATTTTATTTTATAACTATGCATTTTCTTGTAACACTCAAACAATAATATTTTATATTCAATAAAGATATAAATTTATTTATTCAGTAACTATTTCTGCCTCAGGATTTGTTTGGTTTATAATCTATACGTCGATTTCTCCGTGCTTCGCAAGGCACGTAAATCCGTTGGTCCCGGTTATCACTTAATTGTGATAGTCGTTAAGCTAGTTGGATGCCTCCTAGGCGGCTTGAAAAATTCCAACAGTAGGTTGACCACTAGCCTACCTCCACCGATCCGCAGTGGGCACGCGTGGTGGAGTATTGCCCATTCACTTTCACCTTCATTTGTGAAAGAAGGCCTGTGCTCAGCAGTGGAACCTGATAGGCTGATGATGATGATGATGATGATGATGATGACTTCGACTTCTTGTATCCTTAATTTTACGATTGAAAAATGATATTTGACACAAATTTTTAGGAATGTAATGTCAATAAGAAATCGGTAGTTAGGCTACACCTAGTCTTACCTACCTATGACCTTAATTGACAAAGCCTACTATAAGGTGACTCATTATAAGGACAAGAATATACTATAGTAAAGGGCACGAGTCGTGAGCACAGATTGACACCTGTGCAGTAGTAAATTTTTCGGTCTGTTTGGCGGAATGAAGAAGGGGGAGCGCCGAGCTGCACATGATTGGTTCGTCAGTCGATGCTCGTCGTCTATTGGATGCTTGCGTGTCATTTGGCTACTGTGATTTGGCCAAATGAGTACATGCGCGAGCTTGCCCCACTACTACCTATCTGTGCTCACCACTCGTACCTCATACCGTAGTAGCTTCTTTCTGTACTTGCATCTCCCTGGCTAAGTGACGATTGTATGATTAAGCATAGTATAATAAAAGAAAGATCCACAAAAAATTGCCATGCTGAGTTTCTTGCCAGAGTGCTCTCAGTTTAAGTGTATTCCAGCCGGTGGTAGATTCAATTGAACTGGCAAAAGTGCCTTATCAGAGTCTAAACTGTTTTTGATTTGTCTTAGCGGAGAATAGTTCAACAAACTGCAACCGGGTGCACCTAGTTCTAGCCGGCTGGACCTAGATAGCCCCGCTTCGGCTTTTATCCGTAACATTATTACACGTTTCATTCAAATCAGTCTTAACGATGTATTTTAATACAAACACCCATACAAACTCTTGCACTTTTATTATTAGTAGTACACATAAAAAATAAATTGCTTAGAGCATAAATATATTTTATATTTAATAACAAAATGTTGTGTATTCTATTGGTAATAGAATTCAGTTTAGTGTCATCACACATCTTCACATCGGAAGGTAACATTTATTTGACTAGATTTACATACGAACCTAATTTTTACCACTATGACCCTTTACGTTAACCTAGGTTATCGAGAATTTGCTTTAGTGTTGGGTGCCTCGCACGTGTGCTAGCACGATTGTAGCTGCACACTTTTTCTGTAAGAGTACCTCACTCATTATGTTGAAATGTGCTACCACAATATCGATGCCTCGCGAGGCGGGACGTGAGGGTGCGCGAGCAACTCCTCGCGAGACGTAGTGTATTATCTATGGTCTGATCTGACTTGCACGCACACATAGTTAAGCTCGCGAGTCGCGCCAATATTTTTAAAATTTAAACCGTAAACAGCTAAAATATTATTCCTATATCTACATGGTAATTAATAATTAGGATTTTTAGTACTTTTAACAGGTTGAAAGAGCTATTTTGATAAACACAATCGTGTCGGTGAGTTTATCGAAATCGTCTGTTGTGCTGGGAATGTTGACTAGATTTACATACGAGCTAGAATAAAAAAAGGATACTTATCATTAATTCTCGGGTCAGGAATCCATTCAGAAAAACCTTCTCTATATATTTCACAGATGATGCTGAGCGTAGATACAGCGATGATTTCAATCAGCTCACTAATGAAATACTGCTATACATGAAGAGAACACAATACACCAAGCCTTGGGGGCCTTCGTGGACCCTCACACCCGTTTATACACTAGAGGGTGTTGGTAAGTACCATTGCGATATACGTGTAACGGAATGGGTATATCCATAAAAGTACAGTATTACCCAACAGATATGGCGCGTCGTGAATCTTCGTTCGCACAGAAAAGAAACTATGGCCCCGAAGATTAACGAAAGAATGCTTAAAACTTACAATCAATCTTAGATCACTACTATAAGGTTCATAATACACTGCAGCGTACTAGTTCCGTCTCACTCGCAAGTGACGCCCCTCCGCAGGGCGCGCGCTAACATGGCGGCAGCTGCCGACCAATAGCGTTTCCCGCACTTTGAAAATGTATCTTCTGCGCAGGTACATCGGTAAGCCATATTAATTGGGTACTACTGTACTCGACTTCGTTGGTACTAGACGCACAGATCGCGAAAGAGAACATTTTATAATAATATTAGTAAGTGACGTGGAATAATGACCCTCATGAGTGGCGATACGTTGGTTATGATTTTAATTCAATAAACTTTGAAGCTAAAATTGTGTATGAATTTTTGAGTAATTTATTATTGGACCTATTTTGAGAGAGGCAGAGCATAGCGTAATATTCGCTCAAAGAGCAGCTCGACTGGGGAAGTACCTCCACCTTACAGAATACCGCAGCCAAATAACTTTATGTTCTTTAAAGTTAAAGTTCCTGCGCGTGAGTAAGGTCGCCAGGGCTCATAGGGGAGGAGGGAAAGGTCGGTAACGCGTGAGCGATGCTTCGTGTGTTGCAAGCGTCCATATGGCTACGGTAACAGCTTACCATCAGGCGGGACGTATGCTTGTATACCGACTTAGTTGTATAAAAAAAAAAAAAAAACCTGTAGTCTTCACCCCTTGCGAATAGATACCTACATATATTACAATATATACCTACCCTTATCAGTTACACTTTGTATATTGTGATACCTTTTTTAATTGAGGTAGAGCATAGCGCTTTTCGCATTTTCCCTCTAAGGGTAGTTAGCGTGAGAACGTATCTCATCTAGAACTGCCGGGCTATTGCGTATCTTTGGTGGTAATCGTAACGAACACCATTAATTATTTCATCCAATGACGCGTACGCGGTTCGACGCGACGATGACCATTCGCGGGCCCTGATTGGATGAAATTTATTAATTGTGTTCGTTACGATTACCACTAAAGTTACGCGGTAGAGACCCTGGTGGTAACTTCAGTAGCTTTGACCTTTATAAGTGCCCTACTAGGGCCTAAATTGAATAAATGGCTTTGACTTTGACACTTTACAAAATACCGCAGCCAAATAACTGAATGTTGTGTTTGCGCGTGAGTAAGGCCAGAGCACATAGGGGTTACGGAAACCGCTTACCACCAGGCAAGCTGTATGCTTGTTAGTCGACCTAGTGGTACAAAAACCTTGCTCAGAAGAAGTTCCACTCCGAATTTGAAACGCCTCTGCTTGAACAAGCGCCATTATAAAAATTAAAGGGTTTTATTGGGGAGGGGGAAGGGTTGGTAACGCGTGAGTGATGCCTCGTGTGTTGTCAAGTGTAGGGCTACGGTGACCGCTTACCATCAAGCGGGCCGTATGCTTGTTTACCGATTTGGTAGTAAAAATTCAAAAATTCAAAATCATTTATTCAAATAGGCCTTCGCAGGCACTCTAATACTCTAATACCGGTTCGGAAGGTTGCATTTGCTGAGAAGAGCCGGCAATAAACTCAGCAATTACTCTTTTCAAAACAAGTTTAGATTCATTATATAATATTTACATTCTAATCGCACTGACGACAATTGCGTGCCCCGGCGCGGCGGCAAAACTACAAAGTAGACTGAATCTATATTTAATAAGTAAATAAATAAATGGCAAACTTAAGCAGACCAGCCCCCACAAGCAGCACCTGTTCACAAGTATGACGCGTGTGGCAGACATCGCCCTCCTCGCCATATTGGAGGGAAGTGAGCGATCCGTCACACGACGCCGCCGCAAGCAAAGACCTGACTTACTTAAGTGTGCCTTAAACTACTAAACACACAATTTGTTATCACTGTGACTATTTACAACTTTAGATTAAATATCATTTATATGGAATAGAATATAAAAATTATGTAAAATGTGGTTACTCTTACAAAAAGCTAAGGATATGAAAATTTACAAACTTAGAGTATTTCTACGCTAACAAGGACAATACGCTATGCACTCCGCTTAAAATAAGTCCTAAGACCTTCTACCAAATGGCTGTGGTTCCAGGTCGCAACAGAGGCTCGTCCATGCTGTTTCCAGGGCAACGTCCCGAGAGCGACATAGACACGGAGATCGAGGACTACAAGCAAGGACTCGACCCCACCTACCAGAAGAAGACCAGGGCATCCAAACTAACTAGTGGAGTCCAACCTGGTATGAGGTAGTTTTAGATTCTGACAGTTTCAACACTGGTAAATGGCCCTGATTCTGTTGTTCACAACTAAACTAATTTTAATGTCACTATGTCTCTTTCTAACAAAGAACATAAGAAAAGGATGTAAGAAATTTAGTCCTGTCAAATTAGTCCAATGCTTGTTTTCAATATAAATTTAGTCGCCATCTATCGTGGTTACGCTTAAATACACGCAAAATAAGACGGCAAAGATTTATTTGACATCTTAAAATATGTTCTATCCTTTTTCAATAACGAACACGTAACAAAAAAAATTACGAACACGTAAGAAAGAGATGAGATGTGACTAAAATTAGTTTAGTGCGATTTACAACAGAATCGGCACCAATTTCTGGGGACAATTAATTTAATTATATCATCATCATCATCCTAAAAACCCACTGTTAAGCACTTCCCTTCTTTCACAAATGAGGTTGAAGGTTGAAAGGCAGATACTCTATTTAAAAAATGTATCCTTGCTGAGTTTCTTGCCGGATTCTTCTCAGTTGAAGGCCGAGTTCCGAACCGGTGGTAACCTCAGTAAATGTGACCTTCATAAGTGCCCTTCTGAGGCCTAAATTGAATTAATGGCTTTGACTTTTACTCCACCACGCGTGCCCACTGCGGATCGGTGGAGGTAGGCTAGTGGTCAACCTACTGTTGGAGTTTTTCAAGCCGCCACGACTCTTGCCTAAGCCGACTGACAATAGCAACGCATCATATTGCAGTTTTTTTTAATTCTACTAATGTCAACAAGTATACGGCCCACCTGACGGTAAGCGGTTGCCGTAGCCGATTGACGCTTTCATCACCAGGGGTATATCTCGCGCGTTACCGACTCAGCAGAAATTTCTTCACACCCTTTTTGAAGAATCCCATGCTGGTACTCCCTTAGGCAAACTACGACGACATAGTTATTATTCTGAACTCCACAGGGTTTCAATTTTGCATCGGACTTTTAGTGAAATATTATCCCAGGACCAGTATATGGTTTTCCCAATGGAGTACAGCATGGGGTTCTTCAAAAAGGGTGTGAAGCGGTTTCTTCAGGGTCGGCAACGCGCATACATTCATACTCATATACCTTCATGTTTATAATAAAAATCGGCCAAGTGCGAGTCGGACTCGCTATTACATAACTCAAACTGGCTATGAAAAAAAACCCAAAAAAAGTAGTTTTTTGTATGAGCGCCCCCTTTAATTTTTTATTATATGTAATTTTTATTATTTGATGTTAAAGCTGTTGAAATATTAACTATTGTACTGGCAACACTTCCTTCTTGTGAAATGGCGTCTAGGCTAGAGTTATGTTGATAATAAAGTTCTAATCATTTATTTAGCATTTCAATTAAATCACTGCGCTCCCTAGCAATATTATAATAAAAGCGGCAATAGAAATACATTCTCTGAATTTCAGCTGACTACCTATTACCATTCATGAGATACAGCTCACTAACAGATGGACGGACAACGGAGTCTTAGTAATACAACTCATATTTAACATTAACAACTGTTTCAGTAACAACATTATCTACGTCAACAATGACAGTGACAACAGAATCAACATCCACACTAACGACAACGACAACAACAGAGAGCCCCATAGCTCACGAGTTGAACGAATATATTGATAATAAACATGTCGGAATGTTCAGCGCATTCACAGTTAAATTTATGAAAATAATCACTGAAAAGAAACCATCGGATGTAAAACCTCTTTTTGACGTGTTCGGTCAATATGTGGACGCGTAAGTGACACAGCCCTAAATGATTTCGTAGGTTACATGGAGTCTATAGAATCTTTGAAAGGGATATTATAGATCCTTCAATCAAAATCAAAAAGCCATTTATTCAATTTAGGCCCCAGAAGGGCACTTATGAAGGTCACATTTACTGAAGTTACCACCGGTTCGGAACTCGCCCTTCAACTGAGAAAAATCCGGCAAGAATTTTTTGGACAATCTGACTATGTTTGGCTTTTTTTTCCAAATAATTAACAATAAAAAAGATAAAGATGATAAATATACGTTAATTTGTTACCTTGAAAACTAAATATTTAAAAAATGTTGCTTGCTGAGTTTCTTGCGTGTTCTTCTTAGTTGAAGGGCGACTTACGAACTGGTGGTAACTTCAGTAGCTTTGGCCTTCATAAGTGCCCTACTAGGGCCTAAATTGAATAAATGGTTACAGAATACCGCAGACAAGGTTCCTAAACGCGTGAGTAAGATGGCCTAAGCTCATCGGGGAACGGGAAAGGGTAATGCGTTAATGTTACAGTAGTACCCAACTGATATGGCGCGTCGTGAATCTTCGTTCGCACAGAAAAGAAAGTATGGCCCCGAAGATTAACGAAAGAATGCTTAAAACTTACAATCAACCTTAGATCACTACTATAAGGTTCATAATACAGTGCAGCTGCTAGTTGGGTCTCACTCGCGCGTGAGGCCCCTCGCTAACATGGCGGCAGCTGCCGACCAATAGCGTTTCCCGCGCTTTGAAAATGTATCTTCTGCGCAGGTACATCGGTAAGTCATATTAATTGGGTACTACTCAAAGGTAACAGGGTGTCCATCAAATTATTGCTCATTAGTGACAGAGGAATGGACCTAATTCTGCTGCAGCGGTAGTTACTCATTTGCTTTTATTGTTCAGAATATTGAGGGACGGTCGTGTGAACCGACTACCGGACCAGGACATGGCTCTTGAAGTGCTGCAGTACTTGGAGTCTCTGAATATATTCCTCAAATATGGCAAACCAGAAGATTTACAACGTAAGGAATTTGATTATTTTTGTTAAGTAGAGAATTGGCATAAAATCCTACCGTCGTATAAATACTACGAGGTCTAGATTAACGCAGAGCCTAAGGCAGTTGCCCGACCGCCGATGATGAACGAGTAACGAGTAAAACTAGTAACTAGAAACGAGTTGGCGAGCAGCGGGAAGCGAGTGTGTAGTTTCGATAGTGTTGTCGCTGGGCTGTAAGCGAGTATGCGAGTGCGACGGGCGATTACTCGCGCCACTCGCTCGCGGCGGCAGAAAATGACTGCTAGTTGGTCTCTCGGCGTGAATTTTGATCGCCGAGCGAGCATCGCTGAGCGAGAATTATCTTTGATAGCTCTTGTCGCACAGTGACAAACTAGTGGAACGAGTCCCCGCCGGCAGTGTGAACAGTCAGCGATCAACTATTAATATATGCATCTCTTTTGTTTACACGGAATGTTATATCTATTGTACGTTTCGTGAACGAGAAAAAGCCGATAGTTACTCGTCAGCGGTCAGACAACTGCCTTAAACACTGGTTTTAGAGCAATGTTATTTAAATTGGTGCTAAGATCTTTGCGGTCCTCATCGGAAAGAATAAGCAGTCAAGTAAATTTATTTATAATTTTCATTGCAGTTCGAGCAGCTTTATTCTTAAAATTGGTGGAGGATCAACATGAGGATGTTTTAAAAAATGATTATTCCGTGTACTACTTTGTTGATAAGTATTTTGATTCAGACGATGCACCTGGCATGCTGAAAGCCATTCAAGACATCGGGGAATACCCCGGCAATGGTATGAGTGCTTCACATGTTGCTAGTGAGCTCATGGCGATAGCACTCTTGCCATTACAACGATTAGCTGGTAGACAAGGTTATGGAGGCGTTAAACAAAGAGCCCATACTGACGTAAGCATATCAAATCCAAAAGAAAATATTATAGACATAAATGAAGCTAAAGTATTGAAAAATGATTGGAATTATAATAAAGATAGTAATTTTGGATTGTTTGGTAATACTAAAAGTAATTTTAATAGTTTGAATGGAGTTACAAATTCTGTCGAGCATGTGAGATCAGCTGACAATTTTGTCAATATAAATAATGATAGATTTATAGATACAGAAAAGAGTAAAGTCAATAGAGGAATATTTAAATCTAAAATGATGGATGGAAAAAATGATATCACAAATCATTCTTATTCTAAGGAAAATTTTAAAAACAGACATAGCGTCAATAATGGACGTGAAGATGTTATAGAATCCAATAAGGTATTTAAAGATAACAATACGAAAGTAGGTAAAGACTTAAAAAATAAAGAAGCTAATAAAATTTATCGAAGAAAATTTACTTCTGACAGTAGAATCATACAGGAGAATGAGAAAGATAAAGGTAGAAGGAAGATGTTGCACACAATTGATGACTTAGAGCAGGACAAGAGGAGGAACATTATGAAAAAGGAAAACAAATATAATCAAGAGAAATGGACTCATAGATTAAGGTATAATTCTCACAAAAGCTCTATAAAAACAGAAACTTATAGAAATAAAAGAAAATTGTTTAAGAAATCTGAAGACACAACGCAACATAAAACTATAACAAGTAATGAGTTATTTCTTACAACACGTGATTCTAGAAAAGATAATAGAATTAACAAGACAAATAAATTAAAGATTAAAGAAAAAGCGTCGAAAAAGATAAGCATTGGTGCAATAAAAGAGAAATTATTCGATCTTCTTAAAAAGAAAAATGCCCGCAAATTCTTTACTACAACTACAAGGAAAGGACTTAGTCTGGTCTCAAGTGAGAGTGATGAAGAAATTGAGTTGAGAAAGAATATATACAAAGCTATCGGCGTACACAATGATTTTGATAAGGTGAAAGCTATATAAGCTTTACTGTTGCTAACTATAAATTAAAATTTTAAATGTAATAATATATGTTTTTAATTAACCACACTCACCACACATGTTTCTGTTCATCCTAACCAATGTTTAAAACGTAGGACGTAACAGGCACGTCTGTTATCCTATTAAAAAATGTAATAGAGAGGCACTAGAGTAGCCTTTATTTATTCAAATTGTTTGTATCTGTTAGGCTCAAATAACGAAAACGCTCACACAGATAATACAGAAATAAAGTTCACAAACAGTTATGGTCACTGTAAAACAGCTCACAACCCGTTATGCTCACTGTAAAACATCTACAACACGACAGTACACCCACGACGCTTTGTGGTACTTATGGTAAACACAGAATAATCACAGGAAAATTCTTGTCGTGGCAATGAAGAAAAGTCATGACGCGTTTGGAACTTCAGCTAATTAGCAACTATTATTGAATACGACGCATAGTGCTTCGAAATTGCCGTAGTTCTATGGTGCATTCAAATTCAAATTCAAAATCATTTATTCAAATAGACCTTCGCAGGCACTTATGAAAAGTCTGACTCTAATACTCTAATACCGGTTCGGAAGGTTGCATTTGCTGAGAAGAGCCGACAATAAACTCAGCAATTACTCTTTTCAAAACAAGCTTAGGTTCATTACATAATATTTACATTCTAATCGCACTGACAACAATTGCGTGCCCCGGCGCGGCGGCAAAACTACAAAGTAGACTGACTCGATATTTAATAAGTAATTATAAGTAAGCTAAAGTTTGCTATTTATAATTTTTATAAATAGCAAACTTAAGCAGACCAGCTCCCACAAGCAGCACCTGTTCACGCATATGACGCGTGTGGCAGCCATCGCCCTTCTCGCCATATTGGAGGGAAGTGAGCGACCCGTCACACGACGCCACCGCAAGCAAAGGCCTTAAAGTGAGCATGACTTACTTAAGTCGTGCGTGACTGATTAAATGTTGTTGTGATATCATTAATTATTTATTAACATGTATCTTAAAACTCAAACAGTAGGTTGACCACTAGCCTACCTCCACCGATCCGCAGTGGTAGTGGTAGTTGTACGCGTGGTAGAGTATCTACCCATTCCCTTTCACCCTCATTTGTGAAAGGAGGCCTGTGCTCAGCAGTGGGACATTATAGGTTGACGATGATGCTGATGATCTTAAAATGTATATGGTCTTGCATCTCTTTTTAGAGATGGTTAAAAGAATGCTTGTTCATCTAACTGAAGATTATCCTTAACAATCACTTTCTTTTGAAATAAGCCAGGATATGGTCCGAAACGAGAATATTCGTAGAAGATCAAAATCCACGGATATATCTCATACTGATGCTGATGTAGCAATGGATAAGTCACAACCCTCGAAGAGCCGATATCCGATTTGGAAAAGTTTCTCTGGTAGCGACCTCGTACAGGAAAGTGCTGAGCGGTGGAGATTTGGAAGTCACCGTGATGCAAATGGCCAAAACACATTACTTGTTGCAATAAAGGGAGGCCTATGTTCCGCAGTTGACATTATGAAGGTTGAAAATGATGACGATAATGATTTGTAAAATGATAACTATGAATGTGGTAATCAATGAACCGATTTGATTGAAGCAAGTATCACGGCGGAATTTCAATATTATCCTTATCTGTCGATTGTTATTGAAGATTAATATTTTAAGTATTACATGGTAATTCAAAAACAATGATGCGTCATGTGTTTTGATTGAATTCTAAATCTTATTGATACCTAGCGTAAAGCCTTTACCCAGCGGTTTAAGCCACTTACCTCAGGAAAGTGACCAAAGTCAATTATGAAGGCACTTATGAAGATCTAAGCTACTGAAGTGACCACCTATTATGCTATACCAGGCTATGATCTGCCTACGTACTTACTTCATCAACATTCGTTCAACCATTATGGAGCTGGGTGGAAATAAATCTATCAATGTACACACACCGGGAGTATACACTGATAGTCCCTTGTGGGTAATAGCCCTCCGACCTACATAGAGTCAATCAAAGCCAAGCTCAGTCTTCAGTCCAGCCCCAAAGGATGACTTTGAACTTATGTGACTATGTGACTTATGTACTATGTCTAACTGAGGCGAAATTAACGAGCCTTGAACATCGGCGTAGGGTTTCGGGTTTGTCGTCTTCTATAGGATATATTTTGGAGAGTGTGCTACACTATTGTTCAATCTAATTCCTCCATCCCTGTTTGTCCATCGAAACACAAGACGCCGGGAGAATTTCCACCCATACGTTGTCGACATCTCGCGTACCCGGACACAACGTTTCGCTTCATCGTTTCTTATACGAACAGCAAAGGAGTGGAACTCTCTTCCGGGGTCTGTGTTTCCCGACACCTATAACCTGGATTTATTCAAGGCCAGAGTGAATAGGCTTTTTCTGGGTAAGCGTGCTACATCCTCGGCCTCGTCATATCTCCTCATGGGGTCAGGCGAAGGTCAAACGCAAGCCCATTTAACATTAAAAAAAAAAAGTTGTATTTGTATTCTAAGTTTATAGGCTTGTTTTTTATGATGGCTAGGAAGGCGATGGTTACTCCATTATCTAACCTTTCTACAACTACAATAGATGATGTATCGTCTAAAATAGATTTTTAGAACTCTTTAAGATTTTGGACCATGATAATGCAGATTGCATTGTCATTTATGGAAGACTTACTTCTATGATGTGGCTACCTTCAGGTTTGTCACCGAGGACTACTGTGTTCACTACTACTCTTGGCATATTCCTTTTAATACTTCGTTTGCTTATCGTCATACTGTGAGATTATAATAAAACATAAAAAAAAACTACAATAACATAATTTCATTTAATTTTCATATCCAATCTGTCTATTCCCGTATACCTTATAGAACAGGTCCCAAAACGCCAATCTGCTATGGAAGGGTCTCTTTATGTCTTTCAATTCTGAGTCTATGTCCAAATATCGCCGAGATTGTAAGGAAAACAACGGCCAAGAGATTGGTAATATGTCAGAAGTCTGTGGTGTTGGATTCCTGAAAGAAAATAACAATTTAAACACACATGTGCATAAAAGAGTGTCTAATAATTAATGTCTCTAATTTTAATTTATTACCCCCTTACTCATAAAACGTTATTTAACTAATAAGCTGATTAAGTGGTCACCTAAATAACGTCAAATTGTTTGACAATGACAGCAAGGTGACGTTATTTATTTGACCATTTATTCAGTAGATTTAGTTAAATAGCGTTTATGAGTAAGGCCGGTAATCGTTAGTGTCTCTTGGATCAATAATCCCCAAGGGGAATTCTGAAACAATGATCGACTTATTATAAACTACTTGTCCCCCTCGGTTTCACGCTCCAACGCTGTCTCGGGATTAAATTGCTTATTAGCACTTAAGGATAATGTAGCTTCCTTTTAGTGAAAGAATGTTCAGAATGAGATATTCATATTCATTTATTAATTGCTTCATGTTTGTTACATAGTTGTTACATTATTAAGTAAGTCCAGAACATGAGCCCTGCAAGGGCATTGCAACATTAATTAGTAAATTAAATGGTTAGTTGGTACATAGTTTATATACATTCTGAATTATAGTTAATTATTAGTTATATTAATTAGTATTTAAATTATTTATTTATAGTAATATTAGTTTATGTTACATATTTTAGACATAATTTTTAACATGTATATACATTATAATTGAATTTTATTATTACACGTTAATAGGTATGATCGCGAGACAGATCCATTATTTTAAAGTTTCATAAATATTTTTGCTCCATTTTATCTACCATAAACTCTTCAATTGAATAGTAGCATTTTTTAATAAGGTAATCTTTCAATTTATTTTTGAATGTTAAATCCTTGACTTCATTTTTAAGATGATTTGGTATTTAATTGTATATAATTATCGATTTATAATATGGGCCATTTTGATACATTTTGAGCCTTGATTCCGGTATTATTAGTTGGTTTTTACGGCGGACATTTTTTGTCGTTTCAAACATTGATGCATTTTTCCTAACAAATAGGGCAATTTCTAAGATGTAGATGGAAGGGAGCGTGAGCATTTTTCCTCTTAAAAAGTGCTGTCTACAGCTTTCAGTTTGCCGTATATTTTCTATAATGCGAATGCATTTTTTTTGCATTACGAATAGGTCATGGGCGTCGGTACTATGGCCCCACAGAATAATGCCATATCGTAGCCAAGAGTATGCGTACGCGTAGTATGCAGATAGTGCGCATTGTTTGTTTGTATTTGTCTTAAGGACGTTAAGTGCATAAATAAATCGTGATAGTTTTGATTTAATATTTAAAATGTGGTTTTTCCAGTTCACGTACGTGTCAATAGTTAATCCTAATAAGTTAAAATTATTTACTTCTTCAAGGTTATGTTTCTGTGATACTGGTTTTATATCTATTGGTCGTTTCTGATGTGGTCTAAATTGAATAAGTTTAGTTTTCCTGTTGTTTATTTCTAGATTATGATCTAGCAGCCAGTTTTTGACTGTTTCATAAGTTTCCTCTATATGAGTGTTGCTATCTCGGTTATTGGGGCATTTAAGGACAATGGATATATCATCAGCAAATAAAACGCACTTTGAATTTATTATTTTTGGCAAATCATTGATATATATTAAGAACAGCACACATCCAAGTACGCTACCCTGTGGGATGGAGCTGTTAGTAGTTCGAATATCTGATAGGATGGGCATCAGTTCGTTGGTACTCTCATTAATGCTTTCGATCTGTACGTATTGTTGTCTATTTATCAAGTAAGATTTCAACCATAAATTCCTATACCGTTAAGTTTACACAATAAAATGTTGTGTTGAACCTTGTCATATGCTTTGGACATATCTAGCAGTAATCCAACAAAGATCAACCCCCCTATACAAGATAGTTGTCAACAATCGTCATCTTTAGTAAACGATTAACCTTTGTATGGGATTGACTCCCATCTTGTGTAAGGGGGCTGTAGTTCCAGTGATAATCTTCTTCATCCAAACTTTACTTCCTTTTGTCAGTGTAGATGTAAATCATTGGAAAAATTTATAACTCACCCGTATTTAGCGAAATTTGTCCACATTGTTGTCATTCTATCGACAATCAAGAAGTCCTCTTCCGAACCTACATCTGCAGGCAGAATGTGCGAAGAGAACAAATATCCTAGCTCATCCCCATGTGATGCATAATCAGACGTGATATTCATCATTACCTTTACGTAATTCCTTCCTCCACTGTAGGAAAATACGTAGTAGTAAATTTCATCTGCCCCATCTTCGATGTACTGTTTTACACTTCTCTCTGTAGGGTGGTTAAATAAGAAATCTGATCCAAATAAAACATGATTATCTATATATGTTTGACCACTTGTATCATCTCCTATGTGAAAATGGCGAACTCTTTCGGCCATCTCAGTAATATCATCTGTTTTGAAGCCAAATTTAAGAATCACTTCCACAAAATTATCACTGAAATAATCTTCGTCCTTATTTCCGAATTTGAATAGGAGCTCGTTGTTTGTAAATCCCACCATGATTGGTATTATTTTGTCTTTGTTAGTTGTAGCGTTGAATGAGTATTCCGTAACAAAATTCTCTACTCCTTCAAATTTTCTTTCGACACATGGTTTTGTATATGGTTCGTTGATATCAACTGTATTTATTGCATCCGAAGCTAGCGCCACCAATAAAGGATCTATTTTTGATATGAAGCTCAATGCATCTGTCACACTTTCTGTTTCAAAACCCAATTGCTTGGAAAGCCTGATAGGTATTGTATTATCTGGTTCGACTATAGCCCAAGGAGAAGCCCAAACTCCACTCTGAATTATAGCACGATCGTATAATCTCTCAAAAGGTGATAAAATGTGCAAATGTGTCGACATAGCTCCTGCGCTTTCACCAAATAAGGTGATTTTATTCGCATCTCCACCAAATGATTCGATATGCTCCTTTATCCATCTCAAAGCTAGCAGTTGGTCTTTCAACCCTTGATTTCCAGGTACCTCTTTAGTTTCTAAACACATGAATCCATAAATCTGCAGTCTATAATTCATTGTGACCAGAATAATATCATGTTTAATCAAGAAGCTTGGTTCGAACTCATAACGGTTGCCACTGCCTCCTGAAAAAGCACCTCCATGGATCCAGACCATGACTGGGAGGGGATTCTGTGAGCTGGCTGCATTGGGAACAAATATGTTCAAATTTAAGCAGTCTAGAGTACCGATTGCCTGGCCAGTTGAGCGTTGTGTTTGTGGACATACTGCTGAGTCATCATTTGCATCGAATGTCTGGTTGAAACCTGGATGTGGCTGCGCGGTCTGGGGAGAGTTATTTAGTTAGTACTATGTACTACAATGAAAACTACAAGGATACTTAAATTAGCATAGCCTATATTATGCGGATTTAAAAAATACTCAATTCCTCGTGTATCATAGTGCCCCAACATGGGGTTCGTTGTGATGACTGATATTACAATAAAAATGCATTTTTTTATAAATACGTAAAGAAAATCCACAGCTCTTAATTGAAAGAGACTGAATGACGCCAATTGCAAACAGACAAAGCTTTATTTGACAATACCAAACAAATAAAATTAAAACAAACAAACACAGTGTTAAAAAAACGGAATTAAAATTCTATGCCGGAATAATGAAGACATATAAACAGATATACGAGTACAGTAATAATATATATAAGCAACCAAATTAACTATAATATACAAATAAGTGACACTGAAACGTGAGCTTCTTGACGCTTTAGCAGTAATATTACCCCCTTACTTACTCATAAAACATTATTTAACTAATATACTGTTTAAAGGGTCACATAAATAACGTCACTCTATTAACATTGTCAAATAATGTGACATTATTTACGTGACCATTTAAACAGTATATTAGTTAAATAGCGCTTTATGAGTAAGGAGGTTTGTGTACAAGTTTGTACAAGTAATTTTGTGTAGACTTACCCCAAACGGGTCCTCATGATCAATGGTCGCATATGGAACCCCCAAATACATAGCATACTGTTCATTATCACTCATAACACCTCTTATCAACCCTTTTCTTGTGTCAACCAATGGGTCAACCCTCGTCAACCCAAGGACATTATGTATAAATAATAAGAAAACTAACTTATACATGGTTGACGCAGTCATTCAGTTTGGTTGACGAAATCTGTATTTATATCAGGGAGGTATGCAGTTAATATAAATATGGAACTGTTATCTAAAAACCTTTATCATTTTATCATTTGGCAAAGGTATTTAATTTATTTTATCACTTTAATAAGTTAAATTAATAATACAAATTATCCTTCATTCTGATAACTTTTTAGGGATGCGTAAAGATTATAATACATTATGTATTCATTGATATGGCCATTGATTCATCCACAACGAGCACACAACGAACACATAGATAATGAAAAACATTGATTTGAAATCCATCAGTGATTCTGGACCCACAAAATTTTAACGCAGAGTCAATAAATTTGTCTGTCTTTCATGTAATTTTTTTATCTCATGTGAGAACTTATCTAGCTTGCAATTAGAACTAAAAAAATCTCAGATATTTTTTCTATCAAAATTATTTTACTTTGTGTTATGGATCAGATTACCGTACATGTGTAAAAACATTGAAGTACTTATTTGATTAGGCAAAATTAAAAAAAAAACAATAGGCAATGTGGGTTTAGTAGAAAGTAACAGTTCTATCTTGACTGATTATATCTCGCTTTGCGATCATAAAAAGCTGATTATTTATAAGTATATTATATTTGCGTTTTAGCACTAAATGATTCAGGAGTACGCTACTGCGGTTCATTCAGTAAATATATGGAAACCGTTCCTCATTTCGGTTTTCCCTCAGAGCAATTTTCAAAAGAGGTGTAAAAAGAGCTCTCCAGGGTCGGGAACACATTGGCAATGGTATATAAATATCCATTTACTTATCATTATTTTTATCCAGAAGTTGATATCCCAGAAAAATCACGAGGCCCCTGAATGGCAAATAAACCACATGGTAATTTCTTTCAGTATTTTAATGGAATAAATAGTACACTAATAATACATTGGCTTGCGGTTAAAAAAATATCCAATAGTGTTTCACGTATAAATATATTTGTAAAATTTTTAAATCTTAAGCTCCGATATTTTTCCAGACATTATAATAAAAGAACAAAAGATATTTAATTTTCATTTCATCATTATCCCTCATTTTCATATCCAATCTGTTTCTCTCCATACACTTTATAGAACAGGTCCCAAAACGCCATTCTGCTATGGAATCTTATCTTAAGGAGGGGCCGAGAAATAGCTCGGACACTTCGACCCATTGGGATCTATTGTGGTCCCCTAGATACCTTACTCCTCCCCAGTCTCGTTGAAAACTCTTTTCATGAGTTTTACAACGAGGCTAGGAGATATGAGCCTATAGTCTTCTGGTTTTGGATATCCGATCCCTAGGAGACTCATTCGCTTACCAGCCAGTGCATCGCATGTGCACAGAAGGTGCTCCATGCGTTCCGTATGTTCCCCACACAACCTGCACATGGGTGTCGCGGTTAGACCCATCTTCATGAGCATGTCGTTGGTTCCAAAGTGCCCAGTAAAGGCCCCAAGCAGGTAGCGGATTTGCCCCCTGCTCATATTCCAAATGCATTCCCGGGCTTTGAAATTAGAGCCTAGGAATTTCTTGGAGTGTTGTAGACCGGTATTGGACAGCCAATGTGTTCGTTGTCTTTGATCTGCAAACTCCCTAAATGTGGCTTTTACGAGACACGTCGATATGCCTACACATGGTTCTGGACCCACAAAGTCATTTGCTGAGCCCTCTCTTGCCAGTTCATCTGCCACTTCGTTACCATGGATTCCTTTGTGCCCCGGGACCCACATCAGTCTTACCCTGTTATGCTTCCCAAGCCTGTTTAGGGTTTGGACAGCATCCAGAATAAGTCTGGAGTCCACTTTGTAGGATGCCATGGCTTTGATTGCAGCCTGACTGTCACTAAGAATATATATGGATTTACCTCTGGTCCCTCTATCTATATTCTCTTGAGCGCAGGTTATTATGGCATATGTTTCTGCTTGGAATACAGTCGCCATCTTCCCTAAGCTTTTGCTACATTTGTAACCTTTTGCGTATATTCCCGCTCCTGTACCTGATTCCATTTTGGATCCATCAGTGTACCACACCAGACTATCCTGTTCTGGTGGATCGAGGCCCTTCGTCCAGTCCCCTATTGTAGGGATTTGGACCTTGAAAGACCTTTCAAACACAAACGTAGTTTGCATTTTATCGGATATCATGCTTGTTACCCGATCCAGACTTTCATTTCCATCGAATTTTGTATGGTTGGTCTTTGGCTTGGAGGCGTCCCATAGTCCAGCAACGGCAAGACGATGTAATGCTTTCCTTGCCTCCAATTCAACCATCATATGCAGAGGAGGGATATTGAGGTATCTCTCAATCGCTGCCGTAGGTGTTGTCCTGAAAGCACCCGTGATTCCGAGACACACTGTTCTTTGTAACCTAGTGAGTGGCGCTTTGCCCGAGGCAAGCTTTATTCTTGGCCACCACACTATGCTGCCGTATGTGATAATAGGTATTATCATTGTCCGATACAGCCATCGTATCACTTTGGGCTTTAGCCCCCAAGTTTTACCGTAGGTGGAACGACACATGCCGAACACTCGTAGGGCTTTTGTCGTAATATTTTCCACATGAGTTTTCCACCTAAGTTCTTTATCAAGAGTTACACCCAGATATTTAACTTCGGTGGACCAGGGCAGCTTTATTCCATTGAGGAAGGGCTCTCCTAAGTTTCCTAGTTGTCTCTTCCTCGTAAATGGAATAATGACTGCTTTGCTTGGGTTGATAGAGAGGTGGTTCTTTGTACACCATTCCTCTGTCATCCTCAATGCCTGTTGTAATAATCCAGAGACTATGTTCGGGAATTTACCATTAACCATTATTGCTATGTCGTCTGCATAGCCTACTGTGTAGAATGGTCCGGTATTGAGTTTGGTAAGTAGCGAGTCTACTACCAAGCACCATAATAATGGTGACAGCACTCCGCCTTGCGGGCAACCTCTTGTTGTTTTTGCGCTAAGTCTGTCTCCCATTAGTTCCGATCTGACTATCCTGCTTCTCAGCATATAATCAATCCAGTTGCACGTGGTATCGTTGATGCCATGTTCCTTTGCAGCAATGCGTATGGACTCAAATGTTGTCTTGTCGAAGGCTCCCTCTATGTCGAGGAAAGCCCCGACGCAGATCTCTTGTCCCTCTAGCGCAGCCTCGGCTCGACTCGCAACATAGTGCAATGCCGTTTCCGTAGATTTGCCAGGGCTGTAGGCGCACTGTAGTTTATGTAGAGGGAATACTTTAAGTGGTCCCTCTCTTAGGTATCTGTCTACCAGTTTCTCCAGAGCTTTTAAGAGAAAAGATGATAGACTGATAGGCCTATAAGCTTTAGCATCTTCGTAGGTCGGTCTACCCACCTTCGGTATAAAGGTGACTTTGACCTCCCTCCATGCCTTGGGGACGTACCCAAAGGCTATGCAGGCTCTGTAAAGCCTGCTCAAATGGGGTATCAAAATAGATGCCCCTTCTTGCAATAGTATTGGGTAGATGCCATCAGGACCAGGGGATTTGAGAGGCTGGAAGCCCGCTATGGCAAGCTTCAGTTTATTTTCATCTACCACTTTCTTTGCCGTGAGCCAGTTATTTTTGGACGTGTGCCTTGTGAGCTCGTCACTTGTGACTGGTTCCTCTTCTTCGCTGTCGCGCAGTATACATTCTGGGAAGTGAGTCCTAAACATCACGCCCAGAGTGTCTTGTCCAGTTTCCGTGACATGCCCATTTTCATCCTTTACGGATGATAGTGGGTTTGTCTTGGTCATGGACATTGCTTTGCACAACCTCATTCCGCTCGGCAGAGCTTCGATGGAGGTGCAGTGCTGCCGCCAGTTTGTTCTTTTGGCCTTGCGTACCGCCGTGCTATACCTCGTCAGCATGCTAGAATAGCCAGAAAAATCTTCCCTAGCTTTTGCATCATTGAAGGCCTGTCGTGTTTCCTGACGTATTTTAGATAGTTCAGGAGTCCACCATGGTACCTTTTTGCAAAAGGCCTTTTTCTCCGGGCAATTATCTTCCCATGCACCGATGGTGCCCGTCTTGATTCTGTCCGCTTCAAATTCTATGTCTAGTATGGAATTAAGCTTACCTTTAGGGCTACCTAGATTTACTTTAAGGTCCCTCCTGTACGAGTCCCAATTTGTGTGCCTTGGGTTTCTCCTTCGTCTAGTTTCGGCTTCTCCCGCCGTCCTAAACCTAAAGCATATATAATTATGGTCAGACAGAGAGATTTCGTCCGATACATGCCAGTTTTCAATATGAGCGCTGGCCCTGTTTGAAGCCAGTGTCAGGTCAATAACTTCAGTTCTCATAGAGTTCCTGAAGGTGGGTTTATTGCCTGCGTTAAGGATTTGTAAAGAAGAGCTTACCACAAAGTCCAACAAATCCTCCCCTCGTTTGTTGACATCTGAACTGCCCCAAACGACGTGGTGTGCATTCGCATCGCAGCCAAGTATCAGATCAAGATTTTCTTGGGTGCCGTAGTCAACCAGTCTTCTGATTAGTGGTGTTACTGGTTCCTTTTGTTCATATGGGAGATAGGCAGAGGCAAGGATAATTCTCCTTTTCTCTATTCCCGTCCCCACTTGGATCATAGTTGTTGTGAGATCCCTGTAACAGAAAGTACGTAAGGGCAATGCCTCTATACCGCCCCTGATATAGATGCAAGTCCTCGCGTCATTAGTTGGACAGTCATAAAACACCATGCCCCCTGTCCCACCTAAGCCTTTTATGGTCCCTTTATACAAATATGGTTCCTGTATCAAGGCAACGTCGAATGTGTTAAGCTTCAATTGCCGAGCCAGAAGGGCAGTAGCGGCTCTGCAATGATGCAAATTAATTTGTACACACCTTAGTCCCTCCATCTTGGATGTATTGATGGGTGAAGGGTTGCTCTGTTATAGGAGGGCCTCAGTTTAGAGGCTCCCCCTCCATCGCCTGGCTTTCCTCGAGAGCAGTTGGCGACGCGATCCCCAGGGTATCAAGGCCCTCGAGGATGTCATCCTCGAAGTCCACCTCTGACTCCCCGGTCTGGATCACAGCCTCCTGCACTCCGTCATGAGCCGGGACTTTGTCGATGGCCTCCTCACACTGCGGTGGTCCATCTACGGAGGGCTCCACTCCTGCTTCTGCAGTGGGTTCCTCTCCTTTGTCTTCTTCCAGGAGCTTGAACGAATATCGTTCGATTCCTCCTGGAAGACAGTAGCCTGCGGCCTTGATGACCCCAGCGGACACCCCGTCCATGAGGACGATACGACGGATGCCGGTCTGCTCAGTGAGCGTATTCACGACTTTCCAGTCGTCCGTCCTCAAGGCTGGGTTAAGCCGCTGGAGCAACCGAATGGCCCAGGCAGAGTCTTGCAACGCCAAGTTGCGACACTTCCAAGCCATTTTAACTGGCTTTGGAAGGTCCTTGGCGTTGACGACCTTTAGTTTCAGGGAGCCAAGTTCCACGTTGTGGATGGCACCCCGAAACCAGCTAGCTGCTTCAGAGTCGTCGCAGGATACATGTACTGCACCTGCGACGACTCCGGGAGCAACTGTGACGACAGGTAGAGGATCTGGTGCTTCTTCCAGTTTCTCAATTATGAGTTCCTGGATTGGCATCAGATCCTCCGCCTTCAAGTACTCTTCTGGGTACTTGACTGTGACGACAGCGAGTTTCACAGCCGCCACCGCATCCCTAAAGGATCCGGTCGAGGACGATTGACCTTGGGTCTTCATCCTCTTGGCCGCCATGTCCCCGCTGTCGCTGCTGAGAGTTGCACGCGGCCTCTTTGATGGTCCTCCCGTAGGAGTCCCTTCCAGAGCCGCCTGCTGTCTCAGCTTTTGGCGCTTCTTTTTCTGCGCCCCCGATAGTCGAGCCCGGCGCCAGCCTGACTCATGCCGGCCGCTGGGTGACGAAGAGGTGCTGCCTATGCCGGTCGCGTCCGAGGCCCCAAGGTTCGAGGTCGTTTGACCTCCAACACATGGTTCCCTTGTCGCGCCAGTTTTGGCAGTACCCGTATGCCCAGGGGGCTTGGTAGCAGTACCGCCTAGCGGTGGTCCCGCAGCAGTGCCGACTCTCGACAGTTCCGCAGCAGTCCCGTCTTTCGACGGTCCCGCCGCAGCCCCACCTCGATACGATCCCGCTGCAGTCCCGCCCCTGGGCGGTCCTGTTGAAGTCGATGCAGTCCCGGCTTGCGCCGGTCCCGTCCTAAGGTGTGCAGTCCCAGCTTTCGCCGGTCCCGCCTTTTGTAGCGCAGTCCCAGCTTTCGCCGGTCCCGCCTTGTGGTTGTTTTTATTTCTACGATCCATTAAAAATCCCGATTAATTTAATTCATCCCTCGACTATCCCCACCCGCCATGGAGTGCTCAAGTGGCGATGCTACGGTAGCACCAGGGATTAGTCGAGGGATATAGTCCTCCTCCCATTGGTTACTCACGAGACTGCACAGCACCAACTCACACCGCTACCACTAGCGATGCGAGCGAGCGCCGCCGCCTGCAAGTCCCCAATGGGAGTGAACTCGCCTGGGGGCCGTCTGACCGGACCCCGCAGCCGATTGACCGCAGCTGGCTAAGCTGCGGCCTCCCGTGTAAAGAGAAATCCGGGCCAAAGTGGAGTGTTGCCTCAGAGACGTTAAACCGCCTACGCTCATCGGCTCAGCCACCAGGATCCCATCATCCTCCCGTACGGGTCCCCGCGCACGGCAATAACACGCGGGAGGTCATTGCTGTCCAACATCTGATCTTGTTCGATGGTGGACACCCAGGGGCATGACCTCGCGACCCCTGTGTTAAGTAGCCCGGTGATTTTTGTTGCGTCTATTTCATATGGAATTAGACCAATAACGGGGCGGCAACCTCGAGAAGGAACATCACCGCACTTGCCTTGAGGATCTACACGACCGTAGCGCTCTCCCTCAAGACCACGCCACCTTGCCAACTCAGAAGGAGTAAGGCAAGGTAGGCCTGCATCTATACTACCAAGCGAAGCATGTTGTAAAATTAAAAGCATAGACCCAGCCCCGCCCCTTCTGCTATGGAAGGGTCTCTCTATCACTTTCAATTCTGAATCTATGTCCAAATATTGCCGAGAGTTTAAGGAAAACAGCGGCCAAGATACTGGTAAAATGTCAGAAGTTTGTGGCGTTGGGTTTCTGAAAAAAACAATTGAAATACACATGGTCATTAATCTCTCTAATTTTAATTTTTTAATCGTTAGTGCCTCTTGGATCAATAATCCCCAAGGGGAATTCTGAAACAATGATCGGCTTATTATAAACTACTTGTCCCCCTCGGTTTCACGCTCCAACGCTGTCTCGGGATTAAATTGCTTATTAGCACTTAAGGATAATGTAGCTTCCTTTTAGTGAAAGAATGTTCAGAATGAGATCAACCCTTCTAGACAAGATGGTTGTCGACAATAGTCATCTTTAGTAAACGATCAACCTTTGTATGGGATGGGATTGACTCCCATCTTGTCTAGGGGGGCTGTAGTTCCAGTGATTATCTTCTTCATCCAAACTTTACTTCTTTATAATATCAGTGTGTGTGTATGTGTTTTTGACGGGCCATCTGGCGCGGTTGGTCAAGTTTCCATCTATCGCGCCGCAGGTCGTAGGTTCGATCCCCACATAGGACATGCATTTGTGTGCATGAACATATCTGTATGTCCTGAGTCTGGGTGTAATTATGTATATTACGTATGTATTTTCAAACAAAAAGTAGTGTTTGTATTATATCAGTTATCTGGTTTCCATAGCAAGCATACAAGCTCTGCTTAGTTTGGGATCAGACCGTGTGTGAGGAATGTCCCAGGATATTTATTTAATTAGTGTAGATGCAAATCATTGGAAATAATTATTAACTCACCCGTATTTAGCGAAATTTGTCCACATTGTTGTCATTCTATCGACAATCAAGAAGTCCTCTTCTGAACCTACATCTGCAGGCAGAATGTGCGAAGGGAACAAATACCCTAAATCATCGCCATGTGATGCATAATCAGACGTGATATTCATCCGTACCTTAATGTAATTCCTTCCTCCACTATAAGAAAATACGTAATAGTAAATTTCATCTGCCCCATCTTCGATGTACTGTTTTACACTTCTCTCTGTAGGGTGGTTGAATAAGAAATCTGATCCAAATAATACATGATTATCTATATATGTTTGACCACTTGTATCATCTCCTATGTAAAAATGGCGAACTCGTTCAGCCATCTCACGAATATCATCAGTTTTGAATCCGAATTTAAGAATCACTTCTACAAAATTATCAATGAAATAATCTTCGTCCTCATTAGCGAATTTGAAAAGAAGCTCGTTGTTTGTAAATCCCACCATAATTGGTATTATTTTATCTTTGTTCATTGTAGCGTTGAATGAGTATTCCGTAACAAAATTCTCTACTCCTTCAAATTTTCTTTCGACACACGGTTTTGTAAATGGTTCGTCGACATCAACTGTATTTATTGCATCCGAAGCTAGCGCCACCAATAAAGGATCTATTTTTGAAAAAAAACTAAGTTCAAAAACTAAAACCCGACTACTGAAAAGTATGAAACAAGAAAATATTCTGATCTGAAATTATTATGTACACACTAATCAATATTTATCGTGTATTAAATAAACAACATACACGTAATATATTTAAATGTATTTAATACATATTCGTAGTGATGTTCAGAGTATAGCCGTGGTCATATGCCACTTTGCCCTAAAGCTATGATCGCTTACTACTGTTAGAATGTATTGTTTTGTTAGAGCAGGTGGCATATGACCACGGCTATACTCTGAACATCAGTACGAATATGTATTAAATACATTTAAATATATTACGTGTATGTTGTTTATTTAATACACGATAAATATTGATTAGTGTGTACATAATAATTTCAGATCAGAATATTTTCTTGTTTCATACTTTTCAGTAGTCGGGTTTTAGTTTTTGAACTTAGTTTTTATTTAAATTATTTTGGAGTTATCAGTTCAAATAGGTGTAGGCGTAGGGGTGGCTTTTGCGTTGTGGGATGGAACAGGCATGTCAGAGAGGCTCATTTGGAGGCTAGGTCAAAGTTTTTAGTATGGGTATCGTATGGCCTACGTGTGGATACATATACGATGAGATGTGTCGAAGCCGTAAGATATTCAAATCGCGATATTAAAATGGTGTCAAGATCACAAAGACCAAATTAAGATGGATATCTTAGCCTCACAGCACTCAAAAAAGAATTTTCGCGGCTTCTGGAAAAACACTAATAAAGTAAACGCTAGGCCTGGCCTCCCAGTGAGCTTCGACGGTATGAGCGATCCCAAAGAAATTGCGAACCTATTTAAGGACCATTTTATTGTAAAGTCCCCCCTGGGTCCAGCGCGGAAGGTGCTCACTGCTGAGTTGCCTACAGAGAAGTTTGGGACTAAATGTACGGCAAAGGATGTAGCAACAGCAATACAATCAATATCTAAAGGCAAACCCGGTCACGATGGTCTCAGCATTGAGCATCTTCAGTATGCCGGTCCACACATTTCATGAGTCTTAGCTATGTTCTTTTCCCTGTGCGTGAGTCTTTCATACGTAACATTGGAACTAATGAAAGCTGTCATAGTATCTATAGTAAAAAACAAAACGGGCGACTTGGCCGATAAATGTAACTATAGACCTATCTCCCTAGCGCCAGTAATTGCAATAGTATTTGACGCCCTGCTCGAGACACAGTTATATAAATACCTCGTGTTGCATGATAATCAGTTTGGTTTTCGACCTTTACTCTCTACCGAAAGTGCAATACTGTGTCTCAAGCATACTGTAAGATATTATACAGCTAGAAAGACTCCTGTTTATGCCTGTTTCCTTGATCTGTCCAAGGCTTTCGACCTGGTTTCCTACGATATTTTGTGGGAAAAGCTAGAGGGCATTAACTTACCAGGTGATCTTATTACCATATTCAGGTACTGGTACAGGCACCAGGTCAACTGCGTCAGGTGGGCAAGAGCGCTGTCTGAGCCTTATCGGTTAGTGTGTGGGGTGAGACAGGGGGGTTTGAGCTCTCCCGCTCTCTCTTCTACTTATACGTGAACGCTTTGATTATTTATAATTTTATTAATTTATTTATTTTCATACATATTTTCATATATACTTCGTACCTAAAAACCTTCTGGGTTTGTGCAGGTACTGCACATTCGCCTTCACACTCCACAAAAATGTTCGCCTTGTCCGGATTGAGCAATTTTTTTTTATTCCACTATGGTGGCAATCAAGCATGCGGCCCGCCTGATGTTAAGCAGTTACCGTAGCCTATGGACGCTTGCAGCACCAGGAGAATCACTCGCAAAATTTAAATACCTAGGCCATTTACTCCAAACCGACCTCAAGGACAATGCGGATAGAACGGGAACGGAGGGCCTTGTCGGTACGGGCAAATATGATAGCTCGTAGGTTCGTACGGTGCTAAGGTCACGCTCTTCAGAGCATATTGTACGTCATTTTATACGTGCAGCCTGTGGGCAAACTATACGCTGAAATCTTAGAACGCCCTCCACATCCAATACAATAATGCGTTTAGGGCGATGTTGGGGCTGCCCCGGTACTGCAGCGCTTCGGGTATGTTTGCGGAAGCACGAACTGACTGCTTCTATGCGACTATGCGCAAGCGGTGCAAGTCTCTGGTCCGTAGGGTGCGGGCCAGCGCCAACACCGTCCTGGCCATGATAGCGGACAGAGTAGACTGTCCGTACATACGTCGTTGCTGTGACATACACGTAAATATAATATAATACTTTGATAATACGCATAAATTATGTATAAATTCTTACTAACACGTAGATAATAAGGTGTACCTACTAACAATAATGAGTCAAATTATGTTACTTGAATAAATTAATTTTATTATTATTATTATTATTTCACGATAAGGTTTCTGTTATACTACCGCTACCTATTACATATAGGTAGCGGTAGTATAACAGAAACCTTAGGTAGGTTTGGAGAGAAAATATGTTAGGCTCACATATGAGGCGTGATTTTAGAAATTATTCCCAATTATCGGGTGCATGCAAGTAAGACCGGGAGCAATAATATGTATATTTATGAAATGTGCTCATTAAGCCCTGTCATTTGATACCAAACACGGCATCATTAAAAAATATTTTATTTTATGTTAGTGACTTTTTGTCCTCTAGAGGGCGCCATATCCAATTTCATGTGATGTCATATAGCCTATAACCAGCGGACAATCAAGACGCTTCCGACGATACCTCATTTGTCAATTTGTGATAAGTAATTTAAAAGTTATGAGGGAACAGATGAACATACATACCCACATACATACATACTTACATACATACCGGTCAAAATCATAACCCTCCTTTTTGCTTCGCCGTAGTCGGGTAATGAAGCTCAATGCATCTGTCACACTTTCTGTTTCAAAACCCAATTGCTTGGAAAGCCTGATAGGTATAGTATTATCTGGTTCGACTATAGCCCAGGGAGAAGCCCAAACTCCACTTTGAATGATAGCCCGATCGTATAATCTCTCAAAAGGTGATAAAATATGCAAATGTGTCGACATAGCTCCTGCGCTTTCACCAAATAAGGTGATTTTATTTGCATCCCCACCGAATGATTCAATATTCTCCTTTATCCACCTCAAAGCTAGCAGCTGGTCTTTCAACCCTTGATTTCCAGGTACCTCTTTAGTTTCTAAACACATAAATCCATAAATTTGCAGTCTATAATTCATTGTGACCAGAATAATATCATGTTTCATCAAGAAGTTTGGTTCGAACTCATATCGGTTGCCACTGCCTCCAGAAAAAGCGCCTCCATGGATCCAAACCATGACTGGGAGGGGATTCTGTGAGCTGGCGGCATTCGGAACAAATATGTTCAAGTTTAGGCAATCTAGAGTACCGACTGCCTGGCCGATTGAGCGGTGTGTTTGTGGACATACTGCTGAGTCATCGTTTGCATCGAATATCTGGTTGAAACCTGGATGTAGTTGCGCGGCCTGGGGAGAGTTATTTAGTTACTACTACGTACTATACTGAAAACTACAAGTATACTTAATTGCACCTTAACTTATATTAGAGGAAGAGCCCCGGTGGTGGCCATTTTTTTTTTTTTAATAAAATAAAATAAACTTTTTAATAAAAAAAAATAAACCGCCTTCAAAGTACAGTACTTACAGCACCACTACGAAAAGTGATAATCATCAAAGATTTTTTTAAAGGCCCTATCTGGTTTCCAGGTTCCCCCGCCCACTGATGATAACAGTACTCCATATGAGGCCGGACTTGCGACTTATAAAGTTGCAGCCTTTGCCCCGATATGAAGTACTACCTCGCTCTGTTGAGCACTCCATGCTTTTTGGATGCCAGCTTACCCTTGTCTTCTAAGTGACTTCGGAACAAAACGTCGCTAGAAATGTCGACGCCAAGGATCCCGATGCCTTGACTGATGTTCAAGGAAGTGTTCTGGAATTGTGGAGCCACAGACCATGGGGGTTTCTTAACGGTGAACGCGTAGGCTTGAGTCTCGGTGGGGTTGAAATGGACTAGGTTTAGTCGACCCCAATCGGAGACACTAGTTAGTGTACTCTCGATTTCAGACACCAGCCGTTCGCGGCTTCCCTCCACCTCGGAACGAGGGATATTTGAACGGCCCGTGTAATGAGCTTCCCCTGTACTGTCGTCCGCATAGCAATGAATATTTGCTATAGACAATTTACGAGTCAGGCTACAACGCCTTATTTATTGACTTTCAAAATTGCAAGTGGCTAAAACTGGGGCTCCTACCCTATATTGATATAAAAAAACTTCAAATGTGTCGTGTATTATAAAAGCCATTTTTATGAATGGATAAAGAAAATCCACATCTCTTAATTATGTGACTCTCTTAAAGTGACTGAATGACGGAAATTGCAAACAGACAAAGCTTTTGACGATACCAAACAAATAAAATAAAAACAAACAAACAAACAATTATAATGTTAAAAAAAACGCAAATAAAAATCTATGACGTAATAATGAAAACATATAAAGAGATATACGAGTATATACATATAAGCAACCAATTTAATTAATTAATGGCTTATCTAAATTCCACCTCTAAGGGTGTAAAAAGATATGGGGCACTTTAGGTGAATTACTTCAAATTTAAACGACACTGAGACGTGAGCTTCTTGACGCTTTAGCAGTAATATTAGTGTACAAATATTTTGCGTAGACTTACCCCAAACGGGTCCTCATGATCAACTGTCGCATATGGAACCCCCAAATACATAGCATATTGTCCATTATCACTCATAAAACCTCTTATCAACCCTTTTCACAGACTACGGAGGACATATTCTCGCTAACAAAAAACTGTGTCTATGGAGTCGGCCACCTCTCACGCACACTTTAGTTGGCTATTCCGCGGGAAATTAGACTCTGTCGCCGTTTATACAGAGTCGATTACTCGCGCTCAACTAATGTGTGAATGTGTGCGTGCCGGCTTGTACGTACAGCGTGGTGGCCGACTTGAGTGACACAGTTTTTTTTTATCGAGAATATATCCGACTTTTTTAAATATCTATGACCCTTTTCTTGTGTCAACCAATGGGTCAACCCTCGTCAACCCAAGGACATTATGTATAAATAATAATAAGAAAAATAACTTATACATGGTTGGCGCAGTCATTCAGTTTGGTTGACGAAATCTGTATTTATATCAGGGAGGTATGCAGTTAATATAAATATGGAACTGTTATCTAAAAACCTTTATCATTTGGCCAAAGGTATTTAATTTATTTTATCACTTTAATAAGTATATTATATCATACAAATTATCCTTCATTCTGATAACTTTTTAGGGATGCGTAAAGATTATAATACATTATGTATTCATTGATATGGCCATTGATTCATCCACAACGAACACATAGATGATGAAAAACATTGATTTGAAATCCATCAGTGATTCTGGACCCACAAAATTTTAACGCAGAGTCAATAAATTTGTCTGTTTTTCATGTATTTTTTATAAAAAAAATTATCTCATGTGAGAACTTATCTAGCTTGCAATTAGAACTAAAAAAATCTCAGATATTTTTTCTATCAAAATTATTTTACTTTGTGTTATGGATCAGATTACCGTACATGTTTAAAAACATTTAAGTACTTATTTGATTAGGCTAAATTAAAAAAAAAACAATAGGCAATGTGGGTTCAGTAGAAAGTAACAGTTCTATCTTGACTGATTATATCTCGCTTTGCGATCATAAAAAGCTGATTAATTATAAGTATATTATATTTGTGTTTTAGCACTAAATGATTCAGGAGTACGCTACTGCGGTTCATTCAGTAAATATATGGAAACCGTTCCTCATTTTGGTTTTCCCTCAGAGCAGTTTTCAAAAGAGGTGTAAAAAGAGCTCTCCAGGGTCGGGAACTTACGGTTGGGTTTCTTCCCGGGAATAAACCCAACTTCGAGTAAATTTCCAATTTGGTGGGAAAAAACCCGGGAATTTTCCCATTGGCTGGGAAAATACTCAAATGCTCACATTTAGTAGATTTTGCGTTTATAGCGAGAGATACCTTTGCCAAATCGTTCCAATAACATTTAACAAGATTTCTATTAGGGTCATACACATATAATTTTTTTTTTTTTTGTGACGAATTATTGCGTTGTTGTTAAAAAAGTGATGTTTTGGGGTGTTTTGGGGTTTTGGGGTTGTGGTGGACAGGCGGCGGCCACGCCGCCCGGCTTGGTGGTAGTACATACACGTCCGACTGGCTAGAGATCAGACCCTTGTGAGTGAATCTGTCTGGAAGCAGTTGCCTTTGTTTCGATAGGGTTCACGAGAGCCAGCCCCCCTACATCCGAAGTGTGCGGCATGTATGATGGTGGGGTCTAGCGATGCGATTTGTGTGGCGTGTTGGGTTGACATGGGGGTCAGGGAGACCTGGTGAAACGGCTGTCCGCTGGCCGCCCGCAGTCTAGTAGGGGACTCGATTTTGCAATATCAGGGGTCAGTCAGTCCACAGTAATATCAACGCCGTCCTTCATCATCTTGAGAGAGATACAGATAACCTGCCCGAGCGATACATCGTATCATCTTATCTAGTGTGCGTATTCATCCGGGAGGGCATCTGTTGTCGACGTCTGAATAACCTAGGAGACAGAGACCTGTCTACTCTCTGGCTGCGCGTGGACTACGGTGAGTAGGTATATACGGGTGGACTGGCGTGCATCTACAAGTCTCATCGTGGCGACACTGAGACAACTCGCTTCTTTGAACGCGTCCAAGAAGCGACTGCCACTGTGCTGGAACGGTACCCCATAACCGGGTGATTGTCCTCGGAGACTTTAACGCCCACCATAGCGAGTTCGGTTCTTCACGAACTTACCACGCTAGGAAAACCGTTTATGACTTTGCTTTCGTTACGACTACGCAAGCTCTACCCTTATTGATTGCCACTGGATAACTCGCGTGTCACGATAAATAACGTGTTAAACCACAGCGCAGAATGCTAGTACCAGCGAAGAAGAGTTTGTAGCGATTAAATTTATTGGAGAAGTGGATTGCGGTCAAAGATGTAAATATAATTTTTGAATTACAGGTCGAAGAGAAAAACTTTTGGGGATGCAACTTCATGTGGTCTTGAGTATCAAAAGTGAACCCGGTACTTTGGTGGTAGGCTATATGCGGTAGTTCTAGTACTTGCAAAGTCCTTTCTCTCCGACTCCTACTTTCCAGGATATGTTCTTGGAGATCAACGTGATCGTGATCTCCTGGGGTACTGGGGTATGGCTTTATCAACCAAAATTCTTTAATTTCGGCTGTTCTATTGAGTCAAAATCAGAAACTACTGCTAGAAAAGTATAAGAATCCTCTTTAGAGTTAAGTGGTACTTCACACCATGCATCGGAGCAGTTTCTGCAACAGCAAAGAACAACGTCCGGATGTGGGTGGACTGCTCATTTCACCATCGGATGGATCTGCCAAGTACCGATGATAGACTTATCGGCAATGAGGAGTTGGTGAAGGCAAGGTCATAAGACTAACTCATTAGCGAAAGGTTGCTATAAAATGAATACTGTAACCGTTTTTATCGAACCGCAGGGCGTTGGGGTTGGGAGAATCCACACATTCAGAGTGAGCGGCCAGGTTATGCCGGGCTTGTACCCAAAACGCCACAATGGTTGTCATCTGCAGTAATCTGCACTGTAGAGGGGGTGGGCTCTCGTGCAGAACGAGCACGCGTGCACACGCACGATGCTTACGTAGCCCGCCCCGGGTCCCGGGTCCCGGGGGAACTGTGACATTCCTCCAAGGTCCGCGTGGGTCCGCGCGTAGGTAATGTAGGTACGTACAACAGCGAGTATGGTTGAAATAACAATCAAAAGCATCTACTAATATTTTTTTGTAGGTACAAAAAGCCATTTGAGTATTTTCCCGCCGTTCGGGAATATTCCCGTATTTTTCCATTCTTTCCCGTATTTTTCAGTATTTTTCTTTTCTTCCCATATTTTTTCTTTCCCTGCCCATCCCTATCGGGAACACATTGGCAATGGTATATAAATATCCATTTACTTATCATTATTTTTATCCAGAAGTTGATATCTCAGAAAAATCATGAGGCCCCTGAATGGCAAATAAACCACATGGTAATTTCTTTCAGTATTTTAATGGAATAAATAGTACACTAATAATACATTGGCTTGCGGTTAAAAAAATATCCAATAGTGTTTCACGTATAAATATATTTGTTAAATTTTTAAATATTAAGCTCCGATATTTTCCAGACATTATAATAAAAGAACAAAAGATATTTAATTTTCATTTCATCATTATCCCTCATTTTCATATCCAATCTGTTTCTCTCCATACACTTTATAGAACAGGTCCCAAAACGCCATTCTGCTATGGAAGGGTCTCTCTATCACTTTCAATTCTGAATCTATGTCCAAATATTGCCGAGAGTTTAAGGAAAACAGCGGCCAAGATACTGGTAAAATGTCAGAAGTTTGTGGCGTTGGGTTTCTGAAAAAAACAATTGAAATACACATGGTCATTAATCTCTCTAATTTTAATTTTTTAATCGTTAGTGCCTCTTGGATCAATAATCCCCAAGGGGAATTCTGAAACAATGATCGGCTTATTATAAACTACTTGTCCCCCTCGGTTTCACGCTCCAACGCTGTCTCGGGATTAAATTGCTTATTAGCACTTAAGGATAATGTAGCTTCCTTTTAGTGAAAGAATGTTCAGAATGAGATCAACCCTTCTAGACAAGATGGTTGTCGACAATAGTCATCTTTAGTAAACGATCAACCTTTGTATGGGATGGGATTGACTCCCATCTTGTCTAGGGGGGCTGTAGTTCCAGTGATTATCTTCTTCATCCAAACTTTACTTCTTTATAATATCAGTGTGTGTGTATGTGTTTTTGACGGGCCATCTGGCGCGGTTGGTCAAGTTTCCATCTATCGCGCCGCAGGTCGTAGGTTCGATCCCCACATAGGACATGCATTTGTGTGCATGAACATATCTGTATGTCCTGAGTCTGGGTGTAATTATGTATATTACGTATGTATTTTCAAACAAAAAGTAGTGTTTGTATTATATCAGTTATCTGGTTTCCATAGCAAGCATACAAGCTCTGCTTAGTTTGGGATCAGACCGTGTGTGAGGAATGTCCCAGGATATTTATTTAATTAGTGTAGATGCAAATCATTGGAAATAATTATTAACTCACCCGTATTTAGCGAAATTTGTCCACATTGTTGTCATTCTATCGACAATCATGAAGTCCTCTTCTGAACCTACATCTGCAGACAGAATGTGCGAAGGGAACAAATACCCTAAATCATCGCCATGTGATGCATAATCAGACGTGATATTCATCCGTACCTTAATGTAATTCCTTCCTCCACTATAAGAAAATACGTAATAGTAAATTTCATCTGCCCCATCTTCGATGTACTGTTTTACACTTCTCTCTGTAGGGTGGTTAAATAAGAAATCTGATCCAAATAATACATGATTATCTATATATGTTTGACCACTTGTATCATCTCCTATGTAAAAATGGCGAACTCGTTCAGCCATCTCACGAATATCATCAGTTTTGAATCCGAATTTAAGAATCACTTCTACAAAATTATCACTGAAATAATCTTCGTCCTCATTAGCGAATTTGAAAAGGAGCTCGTTGTTTGTAAATCCCACCATAATTGGTATTATTTTATCTTTGTTCATTGTAGCGTTGAATGAGTATTCCGTAACAAAATTCTCTACTCCTTCAAATTTTCTTTCGACACACGGTTTTGTAAATGGTTCGTCGACATCAACTGTATTTATTGCATCCGAAGCTAGCGCCACCAATAAAGGATCTATTTTTGAAATGAAGCTCAATGCATCTGTCACACTTTCTGTTTCAAAACCCAATTGCTTGGAAAGCCTGATAGGTATAGTATTATCTGGTTCGACTATAGCCCAGGGAGAAGCCCAAACTCCACTTTGAATGATAGCCCGATCGTATAATCTCTCAAAAGGTGATAAAATATGCAAATGTGTCGACATAGCTCCTGCGCTTTCACCAAATAAGGTGATTTTATTTGCATCCCCGCCGAATGATTCAATATTCTCCTTTATCCACCTCAAAGCTAGCAGCTGGTCTTTCAACCCTTGATTTCCGGGTACCTCTTTAGTTTCTAAACACATGAATCCATAAATTTGCAGTCTATAATTCATTGTGACCAGAATAATATCATGTTTCATCAAGAAGTTTGGTTCGAACTCATATCGGTTGCCACTGCCTCCAGAAAATGCGCCTCCATGGATCCAAACCATGACTGGGAGGGGATTCTGTGAGCTGGCGGCATTGGGAACAAATATGTTCAAGTTTAGGCAATCCAGAGTACCGACTGCCTGGCCGATTGAGCGGTGTGTTTGTGGACATACTGCTGAGTCATCGTTTGCATCGAATATCTGGTTGAAACCTGGATGTAGCTGCGCGGCCTGGGGAGAGTTATTTAGTTACTACTACGTACTATACTGAAAACTACAAGGATACTTAAGTGCACCTTAACTTATATTAGGGCAAGAGCCCCGGTTGTGCCATTTTAAGGATTTTTTTAATAAAAAAATTCGCCTTTAATTCAAAAATGAGTATCATTTTGATTAGTTATATTTATAAAGCAGTTAAAATGAGTATCATGCTGATTAGTTATATTTATAAAGCAGTTTATTTATTTATCTTTTAGGTTATGTAGAAGTGTTTATCGAGAGACAAATATTTTATTTATTATTCATTTTTAAAGATTAAAGGTGTAAAATCACCACTGATCCAATTGTGGCCACCAATTTCTACCTAAGTTTCCAGGTAGAGGAATTAGTTGACTGTCAATTAGTATGCTTCAATAAGAATCCACGCAACAAATAAAAATTAGAGCAAGATATTCATCGATTAATTACCAAGGGTCGCTAATAGTTCCTCTTAAGAAATGAACGGAAATTATTATTTTTCCTCTTACAGTGTCAGAAAAAAGTTACTATATACTTACAGCACCACTACGAAAAGCGATAATCATCAAAGATTTTTTTTTAAAGGCCCAAGCTGTTATCCTGTTGATGCCCACAGATGATAACAGTACTCCATATGAGGCCGGACTTGCGACTTATAAAGTTGCAGCCTTTGCCACGATATGAAGTACTATCTCGCTCTGTTGAGCACTCCAAGCTTTTTGGATGCCAGCTTAACCTTGTCTGAAGTGACTTCGGAACAAAACGTCGCTAGAAATGTCGACGCCAAGGATCCCGATGCCTTGACTGATGTTCAAGGAAGTGTTCTGGAATTGTGGAGCCACAGACCATGGGGTTTTCTTAACGGTGAACGCGTAGGCTTGAGTCTCGGTGGGGTTGAAATGAACTAGGTTTAGTCGAACCCAATCTGAGACACTAGTTAGTATACTCTCGATTTCAGACACCAGCCGTTCGCGGCTTCCCTCCACCTCGGAACGAGGGATATTTGAATGGCCCGTGTAATGAGCTTCCCCTGTACTGTCGTCCGCATAGCAATGAATATTTGCTATAGACAATTTACGAGTCAGGCTACAACGCCTTATTTATTGACTTTCAAAATTGCAAGTGGCTAAAACTGGGGCTCCTGCCCTATATCGATATAAAAAAACTTCAAATGTGTCGTGTATTATAAAAGCCATTTTTATGAATGGATAAAGAAAATCCACATCTCTTAATTATGTGACTCTCTTAAAGTGACTGAATGACGGCAATTGCAAACAGACAAAGCTTTTGACGATACCAAACAAATAAAATAAAAACAAACAAACAAACAATTATAATGTTAAAAAAATGCAAATAAAAATCTATGACGTAATAATGAAAACATATAAAGAGATATACGCGTATATACATATAAGCAACCAAATTAATTAATTAATGGCTTATCTAAATTCCACCTCTAAGGGTGTAAAAAGATATGGGGCACTTTAGGTGAATTACTTCAATTTTAAACGACACTGAGACGTGAGCTTCTTGACGCTTTAGCAGTAATATTAGTGTACAAATATTTTGCGTAGACTTACCCCAAACGGGTCCTCATGATCAACTGTCGCATATGGAACCCCCAAATACATAGCATATTGTCCATTATCACTCATAACACCTCTTATCAACCCTTTTCTTGTGTCAACCAACGGGTCAACTCTCGTCAACCCAAGGACATTATGTATAAATAATAATAAGAAAAATAACTTATACATGGTTGGCGCAGTCATTCAGTTTGGTTGACGAAATCTGTATTTATATCAGGGAGGTATGCAGTTAATATAAATATGGAACTGTTATCTAAAAACCTTTATCATTTGGCCAAAGGTATTTAATTTATTTTATCACTTTAATAAGTATATTATATCATACAAATTATCCTTCATTCTGATAACTTTTTAGAGATGCGTAAAAAATATAATACAATATGTATTCATTGATATGGCCATTGATTCATCCACAACGAACACATAGATAATGAAAAACATTGATTTGAAATCCATCAGTGATTCTGGACCCACAAAATTTTAACGCAAGCCAATAAATTTGACGCGAGTCAATTAATTTGTCTGTCTTTCATGTATTTTTTTTTATTTTTTTTATCTCATGTGAGATCTTATCTAGCTTGCAATTAGAACTAAAAAAATCTCAGATATTTTTTCTATCAGAATTATATTTTTTTGTATTATGGATCAGATTAGTACATGTGTAAACACATACATTTAAGTACTTATTTGATTAAGACTAAATTTAAAAATAAACAATAGGCAAGGAGGGTTCAGTAGAAAGTAACAGTTCTATCTTGACTGATTATATCTCGCTTTGCGATCATAAAAAGCTGATTATTTATAAGTATATTATATTTACGTTTTAGCACTAAATGATTCAGGAGTACGCTATTGCGGTTCATTCAGAATAAATATGGAAACCGTTCCTCATTTCGGTTTTTCCTCAGAGCAGTTTTCAAAAGAGGTGTAAAAAGAGCTCTTCAGGGTTGGGAACATATTGGCAATTGTATATAAATATTCATTTACTTATCATTATTTTTATCTAGAAGTTGATATCACAAATCATGAGGTCCCTGAATGGCAAATAAACCACATAGTAGATTCTTTCAGTATTTTAATGGAATAAATAGTACACTATTAATTAATACTTTGGCTTGCGATATTTAATTTTCATTTCATCATTATCCCTCATTTTCATATCCAATCTGTTTCTCTCCATACACTTTATAGAACAGGTCCCAAAACGCCATTCTGCTGTGGAAGGGTCTCTCTATCACTTTCAATTCTGAGTCTATGTCCAAATATTGCCGAGAGTTTAAGGAAAACAGCGGCCAAGATACTGGTAATATGTCAGAAGTTTGAGGTGTCGGGTTCCTGGAAAAAAATACACAATTAGTTACATTTGCAAATTTTAAGTAAATTTTAGACTTGACTTAGACATAGATTCTCAGATATTTAAGTGACTTTAATCCTTTGGATCGCGGTAAAAAAACAATTGTTATTGGACCCAAATTCTTATATGAATTATCCGCATTGGAGGAATATTTCATACTTACGTATGAATTAAAAAAAAAACTTACCCGAATTTTGCGAAATTTGTCCACAATGTTGTCATTCTCTCGACAGTCAAGAAATCTTCTTCTGAACCATAATCTTCAGGCATACTGTCTGAGGAGAACAAATATCCTAATTCATCAGCATGTGATGCACCTTGATCTGTGATATTCGCAGATGCCGTCATCATGTTCCTGCCCCCAACATAAGAAAATACGTAGTGGTATATTTCATCTGCCCCATCTTCAATATACTGTTTTACGCTTCTCTCCGTAGGGTGGACAAATAAGAAATCTGATCCGAATAATACATGATTTTCATTAAATGTTTGACCACTTGTATCATCTCCTACGTAAAAATGGCGAACTCGATCAGCCATCTCAGTTAAATCATCAGTTTTTAATCCAAATTCAAGGACTATTTCCACAAAATTATCTCTGAAATATTCATCATCCTGACCACCGAATTTGAAAAGAAGCTCGTTGCTTGTGAATCCAACCATGATTGGCATTATTTTGTCTTTGTTCGTTGTGGCGTTGAATGAGTATTCCGTTACAAAATTCTCCACACCTTCAAATTTCCTTTCAACACATGGCTTTGTAAATGGTTCATTGAGTTCAAGTGTATTTATTGCATTCGCAGCCATCACCACTAGTAAAGGATCAACTTTTGACAAAAAACTCAACGCTTCTGCCAGACTTTCTGTTTCAAAACCCAATTGTTTGGATAACCTGATAGGTATACCACTATCTGGTTCAACTATAGCCCAGGGAGAAGCCCACACTCCACTCTGAATGATAGCTTGATCAAATAATCTTTCATGTGGTGACAAAAGATGTAAATGTGTTGACATACCACCTGCACTTTCACCAAATAAGGTAATTTTATTTGCATCTCCACCAAATGATTCAATATTCTCCTTTATCCATCTCAACCCTAACACCTGGTCTTTCAATCCTTGATTTCCGGGAACCTCTTTTGTTCCTAAACACATAAACCCATAGATTTGTACTCTATAATTGATTGTGACCAAAATAATGTCATTTCTCATTAAGAAGTTTGGTTGGAACATTCTTCGGTTGCCACTGCCTGATGAAAAGGCGCCTCCATGGATCCAGACCATGACTGGGAGGCGATTCTGGGAGCTGGCAGTATTGGGAACAAATATGTTCATGTTTAGGCAGTCCAGAGTACCGATTGCCAGGTTAGAGGAACGTTGTGTTTGTGGGCATACTGCTGAGTCATCGTTTGCATCGAAAATCTGATCGAAGCCTGGATGTGGCTGCGCAGCCTGGGAAAAGTTATTTAATTATTACAGACTTCTATGATATTGCTAAACAGCCAAATTGAACAGTAGTGTAAGGTGGTTTGATCAGTGTTACAGTAAACATTAGTATTCAAACCTCATACAAAACGTAAAGAAGATTCCTACGTATCTCAATGTTGAGGACGTAATTAATGACTTTGCTACAAATTAATTACTATTAATGACTACTTACGAATCTTTCGATTATTAAATTGTAAAAGCTAATTTAAAAATTTAAGTATGCATTTTGTTGTAGAAGCTCAGCTTACTCACTCCTAAAATGAACCTTTAACTTTTTCTAGGAGTCTATAAATAGGGGCACAAGTTTTAGGGGGTTTTTGGTGACACTACCCACACCTACACGGCCGATATGCATTACTATGGAAGTTCTATATCATAATATCACCACGGCCATGATGTGGCTGAAGGTGGTAAGCACACAAAGTCTAGAAGGAAACGTTGAACTGCTGGAAAACGTTTAAACTGGTAGTAATTGTATTATTATTGTAGTGATAATGAAACTAAACGTTATTATACGACATTATACCCCGTGATTTTATTATCTGGTATAAACTATCTATAAAATATTAGACTTACCCCAAACGGGTCCTCATGATCAACTGTCGCATATGGAACCCCCAAATACATAGCATACTGTCCATTATCACTCATAACACCTCTTATCAACCCTTTTTCTGTGTCAACCAACGGGTCAACCCTCGTCAACCCAAAAGCATTATGTATAAATAATAAGAGAATTAACTTATGCATGGTTGATGCAATCATTCAGTTTGCTTGGCGAAATCTATATTTGTATGAAATAATTATGTTGTAGCTATAAATATGGTACAGTTATCGAAGACAATTTATCATTAACAATTAAATAGAAATTAATCATTTTATCACTGTTATGAGTTATCTATTACATTATCCTTGCTGATATCATTTTAGGAATACGTAAACAAATTTAAAATAGAATATCTATGTTACAACTTTATACTTAGTCGGGGCCTTATTCCGCGACGCATAGATTATTTATAGTTGCTGCTGTTTTTGTACTTTTTCTTTTATGTTGATACGCTATTTGTATTTTGTGCGTTGGGGCATACAATGTTCTTCAATTGATTTAAAATATAATATGATTACTTCTTTGATGAAGCAGTTATAACTTGGCAAGATTTAAATTCCACTTAATTGTTTATGGTAGAAAAATCTATCAACTGTCTTGGTGGCAGCTCCCCGGACCCAAACCACTACCCCTGAGCCCTTCCTGCCATTCACCAACTATTTAGCTGGTTAAATATACGTCCAAGGAAGGTCGGAACCATCATATAAATCAGACAGACCTGTGTAGGCAAATTTTTATTTATATTTATGTCATTAAGTAATTAGAATAGATTTAAAAATGTTAATTTCGCTGATTAAATCTTGCCGTGCTATTATTATTTATAACTTATCTGATTACAAAAATATTTTAAGATATTAAGATACATATCTCATATTGCGTCATTAACTGTATATAAATATAATACATAATATTAATTAGTGTATTTTAATTGATCGATATAATGTAGTCTGACATAAATGAGTAAATGACCTCATTTCATTTACACTCACTCAGAATCAGGATCACTGTGGCAGTAGGCTTAGTTAGCCACAGAAGTTAAGGAGATAGGTGTGGGTCAATGAAACCACTATTGAAATTAAGTAATTCACTTTAATCTTGTTTCCGCCTACAAGTTGGGTTGACAAGAGGATAGGGAACACTGGCCTGACGAAGATGCTTGGAGAACTTCCAGGTGGGAAGTATGCAGCCTTCTACTGCAGCGGCTTCGTGTGAATGTTCTCAGCTGGTCGACCTCTGGCAGCCGGTCACTCCTTTTCTCTTCTTCAGACACGTAGTAGGTACGCAGTAGGTACGTAGGTAGTTAAGTAGGTGAAAGGTGATCCTGAAACCCATGAGAAGGCATCTCAGCACAGTATAAGACTACCTGACGTCAGGAAGTGAAGTCCAGTATCCTCTAATTTATGTACACTAGAAGCAGCTCGGAATGCGGAGAACAGTTACACAAGCACAGCACTAATTTTAATAATAATAAGAACTCACCCCAGCGGGATCAAGAACACATGTATTTTAAGTTTGACTACAATTAGCCGTTGAATAATTAAAATATATTTATGAAGTCACAGGACACAGTTTATGCTCGCGAACGCAGAGAGGGTGTGACGCTGCAAAATCGACGCACCGTCAGTCGCCACCGCTTGGTTACGTTCGGTCGCACTCAGCGATACGTTTTAGGGATGCGCAGACGCGGAGATAAGTAATTCAAAACCCGTAAGAATAATATAATATTTTAGGGTTCCGTATTCTATATCTTAGTTATGGTTTATTTTATTTATTTTATATATTTAGTTTGTAAGTAAAATAAGTGTAATGGTAATAATAATTTTAGTATGTACCTACCTATGTAGTTAAATTCACTTCTCCAGTATTCTATCTTATTATCAGTTCGTAAGTTGTATCCTAGAATACAACGTTACAATACCGCGCCGCTTAGAGAAGGATTTTGCGTGCTTAACAGATAAAATCCGACTACACTTCTAACTAAACTACTTGTTAAATCTGAATAACTGGCAGAGCTTCTTAACAAGAACTTTTAATCTTTGTAGTATTTAAATTTTAAGTCTTTTATATGCCAACAGCCTATAGTCTTTCCGGTCATATCAGACAACTCGTATACAAGAGGAGATTTTTTACCAATCACTTTGCACTTAATGAATTTAGGAGCTAACTTTTTGTTGAAATATTTATCTTTGTCACTCTGATAAAAAGTTCGTTTCCACACTAAGTCCCCAATATTGAATTCCGCAGGCCTACGACGCAAATTATAGCTTTGACTATTTCTAGAATGTGCCTGTAGAAGCAAAGCTTGCACTTTGTCAAAGATACTTGATAGATAGCCTAAATTTTCGGCATACGAATCTCGAGGTTGATAAATAACATCATCACACTCTGCATCGACGTAATGCGAACCGCAAGCAACTAACTCACGACCATGTACGAGAAATGAAGGAGTATATCCCGTTACTTCGTTCACTGAACTATTAATTGCAAATTGGATTTGAGGTAATAGCTGTAGCCTTAGCACGAACCACTTTCGTATCGCCTTCGTAGCGTCATCGTATCGAGTAGATGTCACTTTTGACAGAAGTTCTATCGTCTACTCGAAACCCAGCTTGCGAGCTACGTTAAATTCGTCTAGAAATTTTGAAACATACATTTTTGATTTTATTGGTACACAATATTAAAATATTTATTTCCAATAAAATAAAATAAATTAAATAATCATCTTATCTTATATTAATAGCTAACGATATAAGGTATTACATCATCATTCCCATGTAAATGTTTTCTTTTTCACCATTGAAATGTGATGAATGTGGAAATATTTTTGAACGTACAGCAAAGAGTTCACGAGTTTAAAGATTTGAATTTAGAACATAACAAGACGAAGAGGATGAGTCTTGTGACTCCGTTAGAAATAAATTCGACGATTTTCATTTCAAGATTTGTGTTTTAGCAGTTTTAGGGGATTTCATATAAAGAGTGGCTCAACTTGAACTATCGACATCCCCTAACATTTATACACTTAGTATAATTAAGTATATATAGTATGTTTCAGAATCAATGGGTTCGATTCTCGCCTAAAAATTAAAAAATTCGGATAGTAGTCAAAAAACAATACATGAAGCTCCCCAATTGAATTTGTTTTAGTTAAAACTAACTTAAATACTATATTAAATGTAGAATTAAATAAAATTATGTTATTTTAACTCAATGATCACCATATTTCGTTATAAGATTATAAATAAAGAAATACAAAAGAAAAAAAATAACACATTCGAAATATTACAAATACCTACCTAAGATGCGACGAGTTCACGCAACGCTCTCACTGAAAAAAATACGGTGACAAAGTCTACGTTAGCTGGCTTGCGAGTAGACGATACCATACGTCAGAATTAGTTCTAATTTCAAATTATATACCAAACCACGTTTACGTAGTGTGACGTGAGGTTAACGTAGTTGTTCGTGCTACCGATTTCAACGTTTGGCAACATTCGAATGACACATTCCCATACAAATTTGAGTTAACTCTCTCGATACGAATACGTTACGCTTGCGATAGATTTTCGTGCTAAGGCCTCTGATCCCAAGCACGATGATCATTTTCAATATATGTCGATACGGCAGTCATTATAGTTTTATTATAGCGTTCGACTGTATTGACGTGCGGTGAATATTTTGGTGTATAGTGCAGATTAGGGATTTTATATTTATTAAGCATGGTTTTCAAGGTGGCACTAATAAACTGTTTGCCATTATCTAAAATAACAGTTGAAGGAATACCATGTACTAACAATACACGTTCCTCGAGTATCCTAGTAACGACTTCGGCGGTAGCACGTCTTATAGGAAATACCAAACAGTACTTACTAAAGCAGCACGTCACCACAAATATGTAACAATTTTGTTTCCTAGTTGGTGGTAGGGGTCCAACCAGGTCAATACTTATAGTTTGGAATGGTCTAGAACATACTTTAGGTCGACCCATTTCACCCAAAGGAGCATGATTCTGATGTTTGTGAGCAATACAAGTATCACAAGATGAAATAAAATTAACTACGTCTGCGTGCATTCCTGGCCAATAATAACGAAGAGCCAATCGTCTGTAAGTTTTAAAAATTCCTAAGTGACCAGCTATAGGTTCAGAATGGTTTTCCTCAATAACTGAACCTCTTATTTCTTTAGGAATAATTTCCTTCCATTCGAACTCCTTTTGCAAAGAACATTTGCCTTTCATAATTCTATAGAGCTTATCATTTTTAATCATGTAATTAACGAAAGACGTAGGAGAGTTCTGACAACCATTATAAATATTCATATACCATTGATCAGTAGTTTTAGTAGAATTAGGGCTACTGTCAATAGCAGAAATAGGCAACGCACGAGATAAGGCATCAGGTATTACATTATCAGCGCCGCGACGGTGTTTGATTTCGAAGTTAAAAGCTGAAAATCGAACACCCCATCGCGCTAGTCGACCGGTCTGATTATTGAGATTTAAAAACCATTTTAAGGACGAATGGTCAGTGTAAACTATAAATTTCTTGCCATTGTCTAAATAGCACCGCCAATGCTCTATAGCTACAAGAACAGCCAAGGCTTCTCGCTCTGTAATGCCGTAGTTCCTTTCCTGCGCAGACAGCGACTTGCTCATGTAAGCAATAGGACGTTCAACACCGTCAACAGTTTGAGTAAGCAACGCTCCGACCCCGTAGTCACTAGCATCTGTATGCACTTCAAAAGGCTTATCGAAGTCTGGGCAGGATAGAATTGGTGTAGAAGTAAGACACTCTTTAAGCTTTTTAAATGCTTCGTCTGCTTCCGTCGACCACGTAAATGGACTTGCCTTTTTACTAGTAGAAGTCAATTTATTTAGTGGGCCAGCAATAGAACTGAAGTTGGGTACAAATCGACGGTACCACGAAGCGGTTCCCAGGAACCTTTTAACTTCCTTTTTATTTTTAGGTGTAGGAAAGTTAACGATCGCTTCAATTTTTCCGGGATCAACGTGTAATCCATTAGAGTTAACTACATAGCCTAAGTATTTAAGCTCATCACGGAAAAATACAGATTTTCTTAAGTTAATAGTTAAATTTGCGCATTTAAGCTTATTATATACCTTCTCAAGCAGAGATAGATGAGATTGAAATTCCGACGAAATTACGACGATATCGTCCAAGAAGACAAACACAGAATTCTCGAATTCAGGGCCATAGAATAAGTTATCCACTAATCGCTGTTGCGTAGCAGGCGCATTTGTTAAACCAAAGGGCATGGTAACAAATCTAAATGTGCCGCGGGTAGGTACGTAAAACGCAGTTTTATCGCGGTCACTTTCTACAATTGGCACTTGCCAGTAGGCCTTTGACAGGTCGACACTAGATAGGTATTTAGCATTCTTAAGATTATCCAGTATTTCAGAGACGTATGGTAATTTATACGCATCTTTTCGCGTGACTGAATTTAACTTCCGACTATCCAAACAAAATCTTAATTTGCCATCTTTTTTAGGTATAAGCAAAATAGGTGAAGACCACGGGCTTTCACAAGGTTCGACGACTTTAAGCTGTAACATTTCATCTAATTCTTCGCAGACTATACGAAGTTTTTCAGGAGAAAGTCTATAGTAACGTTGCCGGATAGGCGGTGTATCGCCAGTATCTATATGGTGTTTAACTAGATGCGTTTGACCAAGCCCTATTTTTTCCGCAGATATAGATTCGAATCGCTCAATGACTTTATCGGCAGTAGTTCGCTCATTGATTGTAAGAGCTTCATATGAATGTAGCATGACTGGGTTTCCGCAAATTGTTGAAACCTGATGTTCAATATTAGCCGCTAATAAAATTGAATTGGAAAATTTAGGAAGCAATTGAAATTTTTTCCAAAAATCTATACCTAAAATTAGAGATGACGTGACCGTAGGTATCACATAAGCTTTTAAGGTATGAGATTGATTTTCAAAGTTTACTGGTAAATTAATATAACCAATAGTGGATAACTTGTGACCACCAGCAGTAATAAAGGATGTAGAATTGTCGCAGTCGCAAAGTTCTAAGCCAAATGAAGTAATAACATTCACGTGAGAATTATTTCCAAGTATAGTAACAGCTGAACCGGAATCCAATAGCCCGCATAGTGTCTTATCTCCTACACCAATAGTCACGTAAGGACGTATGTCACCGTCAGGTTGTTTATTGAAGATTGTTGCAATATAATAACTCGAAAAATACATTTTAATAGTAGATAACCAATCTTGCCAATCTTTTTTGTCAAAGTTATTATTTACAGTTTTATTACAACAATCTTCGCTAATTAGTTTTTTTTATTGGAAGAAGAATTACAATTAGGACAGTTTAGGCGTGTATACTCCTTCATACCGCATTTAAAACAAATCGGATAGCGATCTTGTTGACATTGTCGCAACGAATGATTATTGCTACGGCAGCGCGGGCAAAATAGTGACTTAGTGTTACCAACACCAGATACCCCCGCTTCAGGTTCCATAGCAGCGATCGCAACGGGCACACTACCGCCAGGCTTTTCATTATGTAAGTTAGAATAATTATTGTATCTAGGTTTATTATTGTATGCATAATATGAGTTTTTGCCAGAAAAGTAATTATTTTTGTAGTTATTAGACTTTGGTTCAGCTGGCTTAAGATACGCTAAATCCGGAGCCAAAGTTCCAGTAGATACTTTAGGTGGTTCATGAAATTGGGAAGAAAAACACTGAATTTTCTCGTAATTAAGACAAAGTTGGCGAAGTGTAGCAATAGAAGTGACGCCAGTAACACAAGATGATAAAACAGTAGCATAACAGGGCCTTATATTATGTAACAAGACATCTAACTTTTCTTGTTCCGACATAGGTTTCGAAAGTCGTGAAAAAAGTTGCGACATTATCGCCAAATAAATAACAATATTTTCAGAATCACCCTGTGTTCTACTACGTATTTCAGATACTAACCGATAATCGTAATCTTTCTGACTAAAATCCTCAATTAATTGTTTTATCAACTCATCCCAATCATTAACTGATTCCCGCACACTACGGTACCAATGCAATGCATTTCCTACAAAAATTTCCGAAGCATACATTAATAATTTTTTAGAGGGTATGTTCCTAACCGTCTGATACTCCTTCATTCTCTGTACGAACGCGTGAACACAGCTCCCACCGTCGTATTTTAATTTAATCAACTCGCTTAGCTGCGTACGGTCGCAGCAAACCGATACAATAGGCGTGTCATCGAGTAAAGAAGATGACTGTGCACAGTTAGTGTGCTCAGATGCGGTATTCGTAGTAGGATTAGAAGTTTGTAACTCTAAAAATTTTTTCGACACGGCATTAAATTCTTTAGTTATAGAATTTATTTTCTTTAAAAGTGAAGTATCTGAATTATCTACTCTTTTCAGACGATGGTAAATATGATTGTGCAAAGCTCTGAGACGTTCGTATTGATTGCCATCATATTTTTCGACCAATATATTTACTCGAGAAGTGAATTCAGCCACAGAGATAAGAACACCTTCGCAATCAACAGAAGCATCAATGCCAGATTCAATAATCTCTTCATTAGGTATTAACGGAGTAAGTTTATTAATTTGTTTGCGCAACCCTAAAACAGTCATGGCCGGTTCCACGCCTCTAATAAGGACCTCATAAGTTAACTCATGTTTGTTAAGCATAAAATATTTAATTGAGTGAGTTCCCATTATGAATTTAAGTAAAATGTATAAATATTACTACGAGAAAAAATACCGCATCCAATACAAGAATAACGAATATAATTTGCAAAATACTAGTGTAGGTAGGTTCACAAAAATTAACAAGCAATACTACAAGATAATCTAAACTAATGATAATAGAATATGCTGAAAAATTGAGTGATTATAGTGCTTTAAACTCTGTTCTTTACATAAATTAAATATATAATTCTACGATTTGGTGATAAGTACGAAGCAATATATGAATGAGTAAAAATGATTGATAACGTGCAAAATCAACAAAATATAATTCAATTGCGAACTGTTACGTATCCTGCTTATAATTAAAATTTATAAATTTTTTAGATCTCGTTACTAGGTAGTAACAAAAATATACGTAACGGTTAACAAATTAATCAATTAACAAAAATGTATTAAAATGAAAACGTACCAGTTCGCTGACTCGTAGGCACCTCCTCGTTCACAAAATGGACCGCTAGACCAAGTGCTACTAGACTAAACACCAAACATGATTTGGAAACAAGACTATCCACGTTAAAGGGCGCCACTGTGGCAGTAGGCTTAGTTAGCCACAGAAGTTAAGGAGATAGGTGTGGGTCAATGAAACCACTATTGAAATTAAGTAATTCACTTTAATCTTGTTTCCGCCTACAAGTTGGGTTGACAAGAGGATAGGGAACACTGGCCTGACGAAGATGCTTGGAGAACTTCCAGGTGGGAAGTATGCAGCCTTCTACTGCAGCGGCTTCGTGTGAATGTTCTCAGCTGGTCGACCTCTGGCAGCCGGTCACTCCTTTTCTCTTCTTCAGACACGTAGTAGGTACGCAGTAGGTACGTAGGTAGTTAAGTAGGTGAAAGGTGATCCTGAAACCCATGAGAAGGCATCTCAGCACAGTATAAGACTACCTGACGTCAGGAAGTGAAGTCCAGTATCCTCTAATTTATGTACACTAGAAGCAGCTCGGAATGCGGAGAACAGTTACACAAGCACAGCACTAATTTTAATAATAATAAGAACTCACCCCAGCGGGATCAAGAACACATGTATTTTAAGTTTGACTACAATTAGCCGTTGAATAATTAAAATATATTTATGAAGTCACAGGACACAGTTTATGCTCGCGAACGCAGAGAGGGTGTGACGCTGCAAAATCGACGCACCGTCAGTCGCCACCGCTTGGTTACGTTCGGTCGCACTCAGCGATACGTTTTAGGGATGCGCAGACGCGGAGATAAGTAATTCAAAACCCGTAAGAATAATATAATATTTTAGGGTTCCGTATTCTATATCTTAGTTATGGTTTATTTTATTTATTTTATATATTTAGTTTGTAAGTAAAATAAGTGTAATGGTAATAATAATTTTAGTATGTACCTACCTATGTAGTTAAATTCACTTCTCCAGTATTCTATCTTATTATCAGTTCGTAAGTTGTATCCTAGAATACAACGTTACATCACTCAGACAGGATACAACATTATTTTTACTTTACGATAACGTGGTAATCCACCATTATGTCATTTAAGTCCACAGAATAAAAAAACTTCAGAGTAGCCTGAACTCAAGAGAGAGCTAGCCTTACATATTGACGACGAATTGATACCGATTAAAAGAAGTGTAAAAAGAGCTCTTCAAGTTCTGGAAGACATTGGCAATGCTTACTTACTACTGAAATATAGATGTTTATATCCAGGAAAAACCATGAGGTCCCAGAATGGCAAATAAACCACATTGTGGATTCTTTCAGTATTTAAATGGAATAAATAATGCACTATTAATTAATATCCAATCGTGATTCACGTATAAATATTTTTGATTCTACCTAATTAATATATTTTTAAATCTTTTTTTAAGAGAGGTAGAGCATAGCGTTTATTCGCACAAAGAGCAGCTCGACTGGGGAAGTACCTCCACCTTACAGAATACCGCAGCCAAATAACTTTATGTTGTGTAAAGTTGTGTTCCTGCGCGTGAGTAAGGTCGCCAGAGCTCATAGGGGAGGGGGGAAAGGTCGGTAACGCGTGAGCGATGCTTCGTGTGTTGCAAGCGTCCATATGGCTACGGTAACCGCTTACCATCAGGTGGGCCGTATGCTTGTTACCCGACTAAGTAGTATAAAAAAAAAAAACTTAAGATCATATTATTCTCCAGATATTATAATAAAATTAAAAAAGATATTTAATTTTCATTTATTATCCCTCATTTTCATATCCAATCTGTTTCTCTCCATACACTTTATAGAACAGGTCCCAAAACGCCATTCTGCTATGGAAGGGTCTCTCTATCACTTTCAATTCTGCGTCTATGTCTAAATATCGCCGAGAGTTTGAGGAAAACAGCGGCCAAGATACTGGTAATATGTCAGAAGTTTGAGGTGTCGGGTTCCTGAAAATAAAAAACATGTTACATTTGCAAATATTAAGTAAATTTTAGACTTGACTTAGACACAGATTCTCAGATATTTAAGTGACTTTAATCCTTTGAATCGCGGTAAAAAAGAACAATTGGCATTGGACCTAAATTGATATAACTCCTACCCGAATTTTGCGAAATTTGTCCACATTGTTGTCATTCTCTCGACAGTCAAGAAATCTTCTTCCGAACCATAATCTTCAGGCAGATTGTTTGAGGAGAACAAATATCCTAATTCATCGGCATGTGATGCTCCTTGATCTGTGATATTCGAAGATGTCGTCACCAAGTTTCTGCCTCCAACATAAGAAAATACGTAGTAGTATATTTCATCTGCCCCATCTTCAATATACTGTTTTACACTTCTCTCCGTAGGGTGGATAAATAAGAAATCTGATCCGAATAATACATGATTTTCATTAAATATTTGACCACTTGTTTCATCTCCTACGTAAAAATGGCGAACTCGATCAGCCATCTCAGTTAAATCATCAGTTTTGAAACCAAATTCAAGGACTATTTCCACAAAATTATCACTGAAATATTCATCATCCTGACCACCGAATTTGAAAAGGAGCTCGTTGCTTGTGAATCCAACCATGATTGGCATTATTTTGTCTTTGTTCGTTGTGGCGTTGAATGGGTATTCCGTTACAAAATTCTCCACACCTTCAAATTTCCTTTCAATGCATGGCTTTGTAAATGGTTCATTGAGATCAAGTGTATTTATTGCATCCGCAGCCGCCACCAGCAGTAAAGGATCAACTTTTGACAAAAAACTCATCGCTTCTGCCAGACTTTCTGTTTCAAAACCCAATTGTTTGGATAACCTGATAGGTATACCACTATCTGGTTCAACTATAGACCAGGGAGAAGCCCACACTCCACTCTGAATGATAGCTTGATCAAATAATCTTTCATGTGGTGACAAAAGATGTAAATGTGTTGACATACCACCTGCACTTTCACCAAATAAGGTAATTTTATTCGCATCTCCACCAAATGATTCAATATTCTCCTTTATCCATCTCAACCCTAGCACCTGGTCTTTCAATCCTTGATTTCCGGGAACCTCTTTAGTTCCTAAACACATGAACCCATAGACTTGTACCCTATAATTGATTGTGACCAAAATAATGTCATGTTTTATCAAGAAGTTTGGTTGGAATCGTCCTCGGTTGCCACTGCCTGATGAAAAGGCGCCTCCATGGATCCAGACCATGACTGGGAGGCGATTCTGGGAGCTGGCGGCGTTGGGAACAAATATGTTCATGTTTAGGCAGTCTAGAGTACCGATTGCCTGAATATTGTAACGTTGTGTTTGTGGGCATACTGCCGAGTCATCGTTTGCATCGAAAATCTGATCGAAGCCTGGATGTGGCTGCGCAGCCTGGGAACAATTATTTAATTATTACAGACTGCTATGATATTGCTAAACAGCCAAATTGAACAGTTTTTTTACTATTTTTTTCAATTAGATGGGCTTGCGTTTGGCCACTGACCCGCCCATAAGGGGCGATGACGAAGCCTAAGATGAAACACGCTTACCCAGAAGAAACCTATTCACTCTGGCCTTGAAAGTACCTAGATTGTAAGCGTCAGGAAACAGACGCCGGAAGCAAATTCCACTCCCTTGCTGTCCGCATTATAAATGAGGATGCAAAACGCTGTGTCCGTATATTCGGTGTGTCAACAACGTACGGGTGAAAATTTTCCCGGCGTCTTGTGGTTCGGTGTAAAAACAGTAGTATATGGTGGGTTGATCCTGTTTGATTCCGTCCTCAACACTGAGATTCCTACGTATCTCAGTGTTGAGGACGGAAGCAATTCAATTAATATTTTTGATACAAATTATTGACCATTAATGACCACTTACGAATCTTTCGATTCTTAAATTATGAAAGCTAATTTAACAATTGAAGTAGGGATGTTGTTATAGAAGTACTCAGTCCTCAAATGAACCTTTAACTTTTTCTAGGAGTCTATAAATAGGGGCACAAGTTTTACGGGGTTTATGGTGACTTTCTACACTACCCACACCTACTTGGCTGGTATGCATTACTATGGAAATTATAGATCACAATATCACCATGGCCATGATGTGGCCGAAGGTGGTAAGCACACAAAGTCTAGAAGGAAACGTTCAACTGCTGGAAAACATTTAAAGTGGTAGTAATTGTATTATTATTGTAGTGATAATGAAACTAAACGTTACACTAAAACATTATACCCCGTGATTTTATTATCTGTTATAAACTATCTATAAAATATTAGACTTACCCCAAACGGGTCCTCATGATCCACTGTCGCATATGGAACCCCCAAATACATGGCATACTGTCCATTATCACTCATTACACCTCTTATCAACCCTTTTTCTGTGTCAACCAACGGGTCAACCCTCGTCAACCCAAAAACATTATGTATAAATAATAAGAGAATTAACTTATGCATGGTTGATGCAATCATTCAGTTTGCTTGACGAAATCTATATTTGTATGAAATAATTGTGTTTTAGCTATAAATATGGTAGGTACTGTTATCTAATGGTGCGTCCATGCTACGCGAACCGAGCACAAGCCGAGCCACGAACGAACAGGATTCGTTCGTTGCTCGCAATGTCAAGTGTGGACGTATAACGAGTTTATGGCCTAAGAGCCCGTGAGCCCCAGACCTTCGTTATTTTATAAAAGCTGGAAGTTTGTCAGCGCACGCTCCCAACAAAGGTAAGAACGATGTACCATTATGAAGTTTGGGTTACCTTGGCTTTGACAGGTAAACGTCACTAAAGGTGTGTAAAATACCGATGTAAATTCATCAAATAATAAAGTGTGATTTTTTGGTATTACCTTCAGAATATTATTAAAAATCACGTCATTCATTGCCAGACACTTAACATCGTGGCAACCCCTTGCCAGACACCCTTAATGTTCATAAAATTATACTTCTACTTACGTTATAGTATAAAAGCTGATTTTTATATATAATACTTGGGCAATAATTAGATGATGTTCCCTCATTAGCCAGACATTTTTGATAGTTCCAACCCTCTGCCAGACAAGCATGTAGGGACAGGTATTTTACACACCTTTAGTACCGTTTACCTGCCAAAGCCACGGTAACCCAAACTTCATAATGGTCCATGGTTCTTACCTGTGTTGGGAGCATGCGCTAACAAACTTCCAGCTTTTATAAAATAACGAAGGTCTGGGGTTCACGGGCCTACAACGAGTCTTCAACGAGCGCGATGCGAATCCCTGTGTTTGTGAAAAAACTGAGAATCGGGCGGAGCGCAGTCGAGTGCGAAACGAATGCTCGTTTGACTCGTGCTCGCTTCGCGTAGCATGGACGCACCATAAGACTTTATCATTAACAATTGAAATAGAAATTAATCATTTTATCACTGGAATGAGTTATCTAATTCATTATCCTTGCTGATATCTTATTAGGAATACGTAAACAAATTTGAAATAGAATATCTATGTTACAACTACATAATAAGTCAGGGCCTTATTTCTATTCCGCGATTCTTAATTGTTGCTGCTGTTTGAAAAGTTTTATTTTTTTATTTTGTGCGTTGGGAGTGGAAATAAAATAGTTTTAATTCTTTCATTCTTTAAGTCAAATCAATTGAAGAACGCTGTACTGTCAGTCCTATGTACAACTTTCTTCAATTGATTTTAAATATAATTTGTTTACTTCTTTGATGAAGCAGTCGTAAGTTGACAAGTTTGTAAATTCTAATGAATTGTTCATAGTAGTATATATACTAACTATTACTAGCAACTGGCTTGGTGGCAGCTCTGGACCGAACCACTACATAATGAAGTTCACATGCCGAAAGATAGATGGCGTGGTGCCACATTATCCTGCATGTCGCATACAAATCACAACATCCTGCATCGCGCTTGCGAAGTTTTCTCGGAAATTTGGATATATATAGAAGAAGTAAGCCGAAGATGCATGAATATTGATTATTAAAAGCAAAAAAGCTAACAAAAAGCTAAGAGATGGCAGTGTGTCCAACCACGACAACTGGCCCTTCAAAATGTTTTGGCCCTAAACACAGAGTTAATAATATACTACGTACAACCCAAACCAAGAAATAACCAAATATCGTCTTAGGAAGGTCGGAACCCTCGGTGAGCTAGTCAGACTCAGACTAGCACTTGGCCGGTTTATATTTTTATTTTACGCAGTCGGGTTTTTTAGCTTTATGCTTTGGTTGGGCCCCCATAAAGGCGAGACCTTCAGGTCAAATGACCCCGCGAATAAATGTCACAGATTCCCGAGAAATGAAGTATTGCGAAAAAAAGGGTTACTGCTATACGTAAAATGCAAACACCAAGATTTTTTTAAACTCTTTCCTTTACCTATTACTTCTGGTATTACACACTATTATTTCCAAATAGATTTATATTATGTGCATTTTTGGCCTGAATTAAAATGGCCACATGCCAATCCCCTTTGCGTGTCTTTCATGCATTTGACGAATAATAATAGTTTTTCTGAAGGTGATATAGTACTTACTTATAATATATATACTATCTGATGATAGAACTTATCTGGCTTGCAATTAGAACTAAAAACGGCTCATATATTTTTTCTCTCAAAATTATTTTACTTTGAATTATGGATCAGATTACCGTGCATGTGTAAATACATTTTATGTATTTATTTGATTAAAGCTAAATTTAAAAAAATCAGTAGGCTATGAGGGTTCAGTAGAAAACAATAGTTCTATCTTGACTGATTATACCGGGTGATTTTGAATTTCTTAGCTATTTTTTTTCCCTCGGATCAGAATCACTAATAGAACACATCCGTGCAAAAAAAGAACCTTTTTTTTGTTCATAATTTTGTCGTAAGAATATCCTAAATACTCCACATTACTGGATAACGTTAACAAGTAGATGACCTTGAACTTCAGCTGGTAGACGTCACCGGAACATTGAAATATGCTGCGGAAATACGTGAATTCTTTCGTAACGCGCACTAGGTGGAAATTGTGTTTAATACCTACTAAAATTTCACCATATTATTTTTCCATTTTCCATTCACAAAATTAAGTAATATCAGGAATAAACTCTTCATAATGTTGTTTACATTTCGAGTATTTTGATTAATAAAAACTGTCATTGAATCGAATCTGTCATTCATTAAAATCTTCTAAAATAAATTCTATTTTTCATTTTCACTAAGGAGGAAACTTATCTTTCAATAATTATTAACAATACATTAGGCAGCCCGCACGCATCATACAATCGCCGGCCGACTTTATGTCGGAAAGAGAAGAAAACTTGAATGTCAGCATTGTAAGCAGAAAACAGGATAGCTTTATAAAACGTTTGACTTGGTTAATAACCCTTAAACGAACCTATCCTAGAAATAAACTCTAAAATTGCCTATTTCGCTAAAAAGGTCTGATGTCAGTCGGTGGATTCAATTTTATAAGAGAATAAATTCTTTCGATTTGAGAGATTCAAATGTTCTTCGCATTTGAATTCCTTACTACCAAAGCACACGTCCTACAAAACCGCCCTAAAGGCCTCAAGTCGGACTGAGAGAGATTCAAATGTTCTTCTCATTTGAATTCCTTACTACCAAAGCAGTCGTTTTACAAAGCCGCTCTAAAGGCCTCAAGTCGGACTGAGAGACATTCAAATGTTCTTCTCATTTGAATTCTTTACTAACAAAGCACTCGTCTTACAAAGCCGCTCTAAAGGCCTCAAATCGGAATGACAATTGGACTACCGATTGTCTGACGTGTGGAAGCGTCCTTATACGAAACCTCTCTTCCCTTCTCTTTTAATTTCATACAAAGAATTAAAAAAATATTGCTACGACGTGTTCAGGTGTGCGGTCAGCTTAATACTTCATGTCAACCTATTTGAAAAATTTCTGATTATGAAAAAAAATATTTTTAGTTGCGCACGCAGTTATTCTCTGTTTACTGGTTGCTAGGGCAACGTTTTAGAAGATCAACAGTCGTTTCTGGGTGATACATGGGTGATACAAAATATTTTTAAATTTAATTGAATAATTATGGAACTCTCTGGAATACACTATCAGTTTGATCAACGGAGGGCTTCTGCCTCACACAAGATGCCGCGCGGCGCCCGCCATCCCACCCAACTGTGCGTTTTGTGGTTGCAGATCACTGGAAGTGTGTTATTTAAAACCAAATAATAAGTTGTCAATAAACTGCAATATTCAGTTCAATGTGATTTTAAATTAGCCTTAAGTTGGCCCTAAAGTTTTAAAGTGTTACAACGATGGATATGTTCGAATTGTGGTACGATGAGTATGTTTGTAATTGAGTTAATAAAAAAAATGAGTTACTGTATTTTTGTGGCTTCATTTTATAAATTTTAAACGGGTAAGAATACCGAGAGTGATGTATAGGATATTTAATTTAGATGGTGTTCGTGTTTTTTATACTACGCAGTATCTAACATTCTCGGTTGTTGACAGCCATGTGACGTAGCGTATTGGCGTGCGGTACGACCAACGATTTCAGTAATTCTGAGAAAACTTTGGATCGTCATAACTTTATTTTTTTCTATAAAAATTATATCTAAAAATAAAACATGTATTTTTTATTTTTTATTAATGATCGACTCCTTTAAAATAGCTAAGTAATTCAAAATCACCCTGTATATCGCTTTGCAATCATAAAAAAAAACTGATCATTTATAAGTATCTTTCATATTTCTATTTTCCATACATTATAAGAAAAGAACAAAAGATATTTAAATTTTCATTTCATCATTATCCCTCATTTTCATATCCAATCTGTTTCTCTCCATACACTTCATAGAACAGGTCCCAAAACGCCATTCTGCTGTGGAAGGGTCTCCCTATCACTTTCAATTCTGCGTCTATGTCCAAATATCGCCGAGAGTTTGAGGAAAACTTCGGCCAAGATACTGGTAATATGTCAGTAATCTGAGGTGTTGGGTTCCTGGAAAAAAAAATACTTGTTACATTTGCAAATATTAAGTAAATTTTAGACTTGACTCAGACTAGGATCTCAGATATTTATGTAATTTTAATCCTTTGGTCTCCAAGACCAAAGATGGACGAAACGGGCAACAATATGGAATGGCCCACAAGGAAAACGATAGAGAGGAAGACCTAAGGCTAGATGGGACGATGACATTAAGAAAATAGTTGGCTCAAACTGAGTTAAAATAGCCCAATCTAGGCAAGACTGGCAATCTTTGTAGGAGGCCTTTACCTGTAGGGGTTCTTGCAAGAACACCAAAATTGAACCACCTTCAATTTTATTAGTACAATTAATAGTTTTATGTAAATTATCAATTGTTTTGTTTTGTTATTTATTTTCTAAGTTATTTTGAAAATTGTTATTTTTGCAGGAAATAAAAAGGCCTTATTATTATTATTAATCCTTTAAATCGCGGTACAAAAAAACAATTGGCATTGGACCGAAATTCTTATATCAATTATCCTCATTAGTGGAACATTTGATACTTACGTAAGACTTAAAAAAAAACGAAAAATAATAAACTCTTACCCGAATTTTGCGAAATTTGTCCACATTGTTGTCATTCTCTCGACGGTCAAAAAATCTTCTTCCGAACCATAATCTTCAGGCAGATTGTTTGAGGAGAACAAATATCCTAATTCATCAGCATGTGATGCTCCTTGATTTGTGATATTCGAAGTTGTCGTCACCAAGTTCCTGCCTCCAACATAAGAAAATACGTAGTAGTATATTTCATTTGCCCCATCTTCAATATACTGTTTTACACTTCTCTCCGTAGGGTGGACAAATAAGAAATCAGATCCGAATAATACATGATTTTCATTAAATACTTGACCACTTGTTTCATCTCCTACGTAAAAATTGCGAACTCGATCAGCCATCTCAGTTAAATCATCACTTTTGAATCCAAATTCAAGGACTATTTCCACAAAATTATCACTGAAATATTCATCATCCTGACCACCGAATTTGAAAAGGAGCTCGTTGCTTGTGAATCCAACCATGATTGGCATTATTTTGTCTTTTTTCGTTGTGGCGTTGAATGGGTATTCCGTTACAAAATTCTCCACACCTTCAAACCTCCTTTCAACACATGGCTTTGTAAATGGTTCATCGAGTTCAAGTGTATTTATTGCATTCGCAGCCACCACCACCAGTAAAGGATCAGCTTTTGACAAAAAACTCAACGCTTCTGCCAGACTTTCTGTTTCAAAACCCAATTGTTTGGATAACCTGATAGGTATACCACTATCTGGTTCAACTATAGACCAGGGAGAAGCCCACACTCCACTCTGAATGATAGCTTGATCAAATAATCCTTCATGTGGTGACAAAAGATGTAAATGTGTTGACATACCACCTGCACTTTCACCAAATATGGTAATTTTATTCGCATCTCCACCAAATGATTCAATATTCTCCTTTATCCATCTCAAACCTAGCACCTGGTCTTTCAATCCTTGATTTCCGGGTACCTCTTTAGTTCCTAAACACATGAACCCATAGACTTGTACTCTATAATTGATTGTGACCAAAATAATGTCATGTTTTATCAAGAAGTTTGGTTGGAACCGTCCTCGGTTGCCACTGCCTGATCTAAAAGCGCCACCATGGATCCAGACCATGACTGGGAGGCGATTCTGGGAGCTGGCGGCATTGGGAACAAATATGTTCATGTTTAGGCAGTCTAGAGTACCGATTGCTTGGACATTGTGACGTTGTGTTTGTGGGCATACTGCTGAGTCATCGTTTGCATCAAAAATCTGATCGAAGCCTGGATGTGGCTGCGCAGGCTGTGAAGAGTTATTTAATTATTACAGACTACTATGATATTGCTAAACAAGGAAACTGAACAGTAACGATCTGTGTTACAATAAAATTAGTTTAGTATTCAAACCTCATACAAAACATGAAGTGGATTCCTATGTATCTCGATGTTGAGTAGGTACGTAATTAATTTTATCAATGATTTTGCTACATATGAATGATTTATTAATTACTACTTACTGTCCTTAAATTGTTAAAGATTTAAAAATTGGAATATCGATTTTGTTATAGAAATCAGTAAGCACACAAGGCCTGGAAGCAAGGGCGTACCTATATTTTTTTACGGGTGGGGCAGGTTTAAATAAACTCGATTAAAAAATGCCTTATTTACTGACCTTAACTCAATAATAACCTGCGATTCTTAGATAATCGGTAATTTTTAAATTAATACCTAATTACCAGGACCAGGGTGGGGTAGATGCCCTTGCCCCACCGTGAGTACGCCTATGCCTAGAAGGGAATAGCTGTTGGAATACATTCAAAATGGTAGCCAGATTGGCGAGTACTACATGATTAATATATTGATCGAACTAAACGTAACACTAAATAATATAATATAATTATTAATTATTATAATATAGTAATATGCCCCGTTTTTATTGAATGTCATAAACTATCAATAAAAGGTTAGACTTACCCCAAACGGGTCCTCATGATCAACAGTCGCAAATGGAACCCCCAAATACATAGCATACTGTCCATTATCACTCATAACACCTCTTATCAACCCTTTTTTTGTGTTAACCAACGGGTCAACCCTCGTCAACCCATAAACATTATGTATAAATAATAAGAGTATTAACTTATGCATGTTTGATGCAATAATTCAGTAATCTTTGTATGAAAGAATTATGGTGTAGCTATATATGGTACTGTTATCTATGACTTTATCATTAATAATAATTAAACTGCAATTAATATTTTATCAATATAATGAGTTATATAATACATTATCCTTGCAGATTTCTTTTTAGGAGTACGTAAACAAATTTGAAATAGAATATCTATGTTACAACTTTATACCAAGGCATTATGTCTTCTCCGCGACGCATAGATTAATTAATGATCCTTTTTCAATCGACTTAAAAAAAGGAGATTATCAATTCGACACGTATGTATGTAATATTATTGGAACTGCAATATATTCACATATGATGATCTATTAGGGCTTCCAAACAAATATACAAAATTTCATAGGTGTATGTATGTATGTTTGTCCACGCATATCTCCGAAGATATTAATCGGATTGTAACCATTATTTTTTTATTGATTTACATTTACTTCAACTTAGGGAACAGTGCAAGTTTCATCAAAATCAGTTCAGTAGTTTTCAAGATATGGACAAATATATGTGACGGCCTGGCTTATTGATACGAGCTACGGTTGTGGTGTCAAAGGAAAAACATCTCAAAACCTTGGTCAAACTCTAGTGCATTTAAGAAAAATTATGAAATAAAAAGTAATTTAAAAAATTAAATCGACTTCCAAATACACTAAAAGGTATGAAATAACTCTAACTTGACACTGATTGAAGTCAGCGAAAGAGCACGACGTATTCCATTGAAAATATTTCGCTGACTTCAATCAGTGTCAGGTTAGAGTTATTTCATACCTTTTAGTGTATTTGGAAGTCGATTTAATTTTTTTAAATTACTTTTTATTTAAATGTTTCTTTTATGAATATTTTGTGGATTGTGGTGGAATTAAAATAGATTTCTTTGTATCTTTAAGAATATATAACGTTTTTCTTTAATTTTATTGATTAAACACATAATTAAACAAATTCTTTGAAAAAGCACTTATTACTTGGCATGTTTAATTCTGTTTAATTTTTCATTGCCACGCACTAACCATTTAGTTGATTATCTATCTGTCTACGACTGTACTCCAACATAATTGGACTGTTTTACAAAAACCTTAAACCGACTTCAAAGTACACTAAGAAATAATCAAATCCTGATCTGATGACAATGGGACCAAACGGGAAGCGTTCCCTTTCAAATAAAAAAAGAATTTTCCAAATCGGTTAATAAATGACGGAGTTATGAGGTAACAAACATAAAAAAAAAAAAACATTCGAATTGAGAACCTCCTCCTTTTTTTGATGTCGGTTAAAAAGCAGATCAAAATCAATCCAAATCAAAATCAAAAAGTCATTTATTCAGTTTAGGCCCTAGTAAGGCACTTATGAACGTTAAATTGGTACATACAGTTGAATTTACCACCATGCTTGGACATCGATTTTGAAGTAACATATGACATGACCCCACGCGTACTAGATACACAGATCATAAAGGTGGTTCAAATTCAAATTCAAAATTATTTATTCAAATAGACCTTCGCAGGCACTTATCAACTTCAAAAAGGAAGCCGATAGAAGAATACAGCTGGGCTGGGCAGCATTCGGAAAGCTTCGCCGAGTCTTTACGTCACCGATACCGCAGAGTCTCAAGTCAAAGGTTTTTGAACAGTGTGTCCTTCCAGTGATGACCTATGCCGCTGAAACGTGGTCTTTGACAGTTGGCCTGATCCACAAGTTTAAAGTCGCTCAGCGGGCAATGGAAAGAGCTATGCTCGGGGTTTCTCTAAAGGACAGAGTTCGCAACGATGAGATCCGGCGGAGAACTAAATTAACCGACATAGCTCTGAGAATAAGCAAGCTAAAGTGGCAGTAGGCAGGCCATATTTGTCGCAGAACGGATAACCGATGGGGTAAACGAGTTCTTGACTGGAGACCACGCACAGGCAAGCGAAGTGTGGGACGCCCTCCCGCTAGGTGGACCGACGACCTGCGAACCTTGGCGGGCGGTGGGTGGATGCGAAAAGTGGAGGACCGGAAGATGTGGCGACTACTGGGAAAGGCCTATGTCCAGCAGTGGACGACCACAGGCTGATGATGATGATGAGGCACTTATAAAAACTCTGACTCTAATACCGGTTCTGAAGGTTGCATTTGCTGAAAAGAGCCGGCAATAAACTCAGCAATTACTCTTTTCAAAACAAGCTTAGATTCATTACATAATACGAGTATTTACATTCTAGTCGTACTGACAACAATTGCGTACCCCAGCGCGGCGACAAAACTACAAAGTAGACTGAGTCGATATTTCATAAGTAACTAGCAGACCAGCCCCCACAAGCAGCACCTGTTCACAAGTATGACGCGTGTGGCAGCCATCGCCCCCGCAGCCATATTGCAGGGAAGTGAGCGACCCGTCACACGACGCCTCCGCAAGCAATGTGAGCATGGATTACTTAAGTCTGCCTTCCCAAACGATGTTTTCTTTCACCGAAGCTCAAGCTCATTGTAGGATTCGAACTCACGACTACGCAACGGTATTTGAAGTCACTGCCACTGAGCTATCATGCTTGTCCAGGAAATTAGGCTGAAATATAGAAAAGCCAGTCCTGTGTAGTCATGTTATTTTTTTAAGTAATTGACATCAAAATTGATCGAGACCTCCGGAGACCAGCGGGCGGGGAGCTTTTTCCGCCAACGTGTCAGCATGGCTATCCAAAGAGGAAATGCTGCCAGCCTTTTGGGAACCTTGCCGTTAATCGGAAGCAGCGGCAGACTTAAAGAAATATATAGATTGTATTTTGTACATATTTGTTGTAAATAAAGATAAATACTCATCAAGACCCAATTTCAGTAATTAAGCTTAAGATTTAAGATTTAAAAATGTTAATTTGGATGATTAAATCTTGGCGTGCTATTATTTATTACTGATTACAAAAATATTTTAAGTTATTAAGATACATATCTTGTATTGCGTCTGGAAAATTAAATTGACTTTCAAGTGACTTTCACTATATTTACTCACACAGGCTCCATCGGAGCGCAGCCAAGTAACACTACTGTCATATGGTGTTGTTCCTGCGGTGAGTAAGGTCGCCAGAGCCCCACGAAGGGGCGCTGTGATGATCACTTCAAATTATTGGGTTTAGTTTCAGTTTGAATTTGGTGTTGAATATAGTGTTTCTCCCACTAGCTGTCTATTTTTGTCACGTATTTATCGTCTAATCAGTATTTAGTTCGATTTAACGCTTTTTAATGGGACTGGCATATAGCAGCTCCTTTTCGGTTAGAAGAGTTGGCAACACTGGTCTAGTGCCAAAACCTTGTCCCTTCCGCCACTTCCGCTACTTGTACTATCTATTCTGTTTCCGCTAACGATTTCAGCACACCGACTCCCCCCAACAAATGTAGACATGTATCAATAGATTTTCAAGTGTTTTGTTCTGTTTAGGAGTACGTATTGTTCGGCGCATTTTTAGAATTTTACAAGAATGATTATCTAGCTGAACTATGGCCAAGACTAGAAGTGTGACGGGTCGCTCACTTCCCTCCAATATGGCGAGGAGGGCGATGGCTGCCACACGCGTCATACTTGTGAACAGGTGCTGCTTGTGGGGGTTGGTCTGCTTAAGTTTGCCATTTATTTATTTACTTATTAAATATAGATTCAGTTTACTTTGTAGTGTTACCGCCGCGCCGGGGCACGCAATTGTTGTCAGTGCGATTAGAATGTAAATATTATGTAATGAATCTAAGCTTGTTTTGAAAAGAGTAATTGCTGAGTTTATTGCCGGCTCTTCTCAGCAAATGCAACCTTCCGAACCGGTATTAGAGTATTAGAGTCAGACTTTTCATAAGTGCCTGCGAAGGTCTATTTGAATAAATGATTTTGAATTTTGAAGTCATATTTGACAAGAGGGTGTGTTAGATTTATAAAAAAAGAAAAAGAAAATTGTGTCAATGTCATTGTATGTCATGAAGAAAATTTATTAAAACCAAAATAAAACTGAACTCAAATCTATTTATTTCTGAGCTTCGACATGGTCCATCGGCCTGGATATATGTGGAAAAATCGTAAGAATTTTACCTAAATACATCCTAAATACTACCAGAATAAGAATTTTACCTAGTATAGGAATTTGATGACTGATGGTCATCGATCGAGTTCAGTTACGAACGACCTACCTATTTGCCTTCTATCTACCTACCTACCAAATTATTACGTCAACCCTGTGCGTCAACCAAAATATATTCACCGATGCTTCATCATCGAGCGAGAACATAAGGAAGACTCATCTTCGGGAAGGTGCCGAGCGTCACAGCACTAAGAAAACCCTACATTAATGCGGCGGCGTGGAGACCTCCTGGGATGTGGTGCCTGGTATCATTGTTGGACGTGACGGAAGCTGGTCAACCAGGCGCAATCAGCAGTTAACAGCGGTGATAGTACCTACCTACCAGAGATTCAGAACTATACCGGTTCATAGTCATAAAAAAGGTTACTTACCATGAAATTTATAACAGTTACCTTGATTTATAATAATTTACAGTAGTACCTACCGAATATGTAATACCTACCTTACCTTAACATAATTTACCTTACCTTAACTTTACTTACCTTACCTTACCAAATGCATTTGTATTAAAGTTGAAATACAATTGCATTAACTCGGACAAAATAAATACCTTATTTTGTCTGCGGTTAGATAAACTACCTTACCATACCTTACCATAACTTACCTTACCATACCATACCTTACCTTACTATAAAGTATTAATTTATTTATTTTTTGAAAATGGATGAATTTATTAAAATGCAGGAAGATTATCGATGTCAGTTAGTTAGGCAACAAGTGAATTTTAAAAAGACACCTAAGAAACGGCTTACTCAAACGTATATTGAGACCAAGTTAGACCTGTTAAAAGAATTGTGACTAGATATTAAGAATGGGCATAAAACAATTATTAAGTTAGCAACACCGGAATTAATGATTTCTGAAAATTATTTCATTGAAAACATATTTGAAATGCTAGAAGAAGAATACACTAATTACATGTGCGAATTGAAAGATGCTTTATCAAGGTTTGATTCTTCTCGTGATGTTGGCGAATTGCAGACTGCTGTAAAAGTTTTATCTGACAGTGCACCGTTTAAAACAGCTATTAAACTACCAACTATAAAATTACCAATGTTTAGCGGTAAATACATTGAATGGCCTACATTTCGGGATTTGTTTTTGTCGCTAGTACATAAAAATAATACCTTAGACGATGTACAAAAAATGCACTATTTAAAACTTTACATCACAGGTGAAGCTGAACAGCTTTTACGTAACATACCAATCACAGATGCAAATTATTTAAAATGTTGGGAGCTATTACATAGTAGATACAATAATAAAAAATATTTATCTTCATGTTTACTGAAACGGCTTTTTAGTCAAAAGAATTTAGTTGTGCAGTCTGCGAGTGGTATTAGAGAGCTTTTAGATACAACGAAGGATTGTATTAGTGCATTATCCAACCTGGGCATCGCGGTTGAAACTTGGGATGTTATTATTATTTATATAATTAGTATGAAATTAGATACAGAGACCAGGAAGCAGTGGGAGATTAAAGTAAGTGAGACTAGTGAAGATCTTCCATCGTTTTCTATTTTTGAAGAATTCTTAGTAAGCCGGTTTAGGGCTCTAGAGTTTTTAGAACCTAATAAATATAATAACCAGAACAATAATAATACATATCCCAAGACATTTCATGCTTCTCTACCTAACTCTGCTGCATGCATATTTTGTTCTGATAAACACAAACTATACCAATGCACAAAGTTTAATGAATCTGATTTAAATACCAGACGTGATTTTGTACAAAATCAACGTTTATGTTTTAATTGTTTTGGAATGAATCATTCAGCAAAAACTTGTTATTTAAATACTTGTTGTCGCATCTGTAAGCAAAAGCACCATTCGTTACTTCATCCACCTAGACCAGCGTCTTCAACTGTAACCCCTGTATCTGTGAATCATACAGTTGAGTCGCCCAATCGTTTGTTAGATAAATCTGTACCATTACCGGCTGAGAGTCAGCCACCACGTGTTACCAACTATTTCTCGCAAAGGAGTACCCCTTCTGATATTTTATTAGCGACCGCCTTAATTAAGGTAAAAGCGAGAGACGGTTCCTACCATCTACTGAGAGCATTGATTGACCAGGGCTCACAAGCCTCTTTTATTACAGAATCAGCAGTGCAGTTACTGGGATTGAAAAAGATTCCATTAAAGAGTTTTATTTCAGGACTAGGAGATAATTCCAAAGATTTAAAATCCAAATATATGGTTGATTTTTACCTGTCATCAACCCATTTACCTGAATTTAGTACGCAAGTAAGTGCTCATATTTTGAAAAAATTGACAACCATGCTTCCTTTAGAAAATCTTGAAATGGCAGATTGGCCAGAATTGAAAGAACTTAATTTAGCTGACCCCACCTACCATACCCCTAATAAAATTGATATATTATTAGGAAGTGATGTTTATGCACAAATTATATTAGAGGGACTTATAAAAAGTCCGAAGGGTACCATTATAGCACAGAAATCCACCATAGGTTGGATATTATCTGGTCAAGTGGAACATAGTATTGCTTCATTTCAAAATAATCATAGACATGTTTGTATGAAGTCTCATGTACGAGATGACACCTCAAAAATATTTTGGAAAGAAAATGAACAATCTGCAGATAAATATAGAATTTATAGATGCGAAGAAAAAAGATGTGAAGATAAAAATGGAACTACAACCAAAAGAGATTGCGAAGATAGAAATACCGTCAGATTGTCATTTCGAGATGAAGATTCAGCTTGTAAATATGGGCAATTTAGAAATATTGCAGTGAGTAGTTTTAAATCACAAGAGCGAAGGTTGATGAAGAATGCTAATTTGAAATTGCAATATGATAATGGTCTTAAAGAATATTTACAACTGAGACACATGAAATCTGTAGCTAGAGAGAATCATACCAAAACCCGCGATGAACATACCTCATAACGCTGGTCAAGGCCAAAATAATCTAGCTATAATGAAGTTAAGACATTGAAAACATCCTTACCGATAAAAAGATTCTTTATAAGTAATAAATTGATGACGTCACTAAGAGTTTTAAGCCTTATATGTAAGGAAACTACCGACACCTTTGTATATTCAGTACATGTACCTATTACCGGGAATGATTCCTGCTACCAACCGAAGTGAAATATCATAAATATCTTGTCTTTTTGATCCGCTGGATTGCTTCGTTCCCCATATTATAAAAGTTAAGAATTTTATTCAGAAATTATGGTTGTCTAATATATCTTGTAACTGAGAGTTACCACAAGATATAAGAAGAGTGAATCACATATTGATTAAAATAATTATATGGTTTGAAAATACCTCGATACCTTAAGGAAAGGATACCAAACATTAATTGAACCGTATTAGCGTACTGTCAGTACACTAACATACGAGGAAATGGCTACCGTGTTGTCACAAATAGAAGCTTGTCTTAATTCAAGGCCAATTTCACAGGCTCCTATTAGTGATGATCCAGATGACCCTTTGTCTTTAACTCCAGGTCACTTTTTGGTTGGTGAACCTTTAGTGCTACCACCAGATAGAAATTTTGAAAATTCTAATATAAGTTCTTTAAAGCGTTGGCAATTGACTCAACGTATGGTTCAGGATTTCTGGAGACGTTGGTCTCGAGAGTATTTGACTCAACTTTGTCAGCGGTATAAATGGGCTAAGATAAATCCGGAACCTAAGATCAATGATATAGTTTTAGTAAAAGAGGATAATAAGCCTCCGACAAAATGGTTATACGACAGAGTCGTTGAGAAGCACCCAGGTTCCGATAATATAACAAGGGTTGTTACGTTGCGATGCAACAATCATATCATCAAACGGCCTGTTACAAAATTGTGTTTTCTACCTAGAAACTAAATAAACTTTCGATAATTGAAACAGTTACCTATATACAGTCCACATTTTAGTATTATTATTACTGACCTATTACTATTATATTTTTGCATTTTTGAGAATGATAGTTTAAGTTTGTTTATTTTAAAAACATATTGTGTTGTTACCTATTGTGTTGTTATCTATTGTGTTGTTACCTATTGTGTTGTTACCTATTGTGTTGTTATCTATTGTGTTGTTACCTATTGTGTTGTTACCTAATGTGTTGATTGATACCTAAGTTAAAGAAATATGTTCTTTGGGAGGCGGTATGTTAGATTTATAAAAAAAGAAAAAGAAAATTGTGTCAATGTCATTGTATGTCATGAAGAAAATTTATTAAAACCAAAATAAAACTGAACTCAAATCTATTTATTTCTGAGCTTCGACAGGGTGTCTCTCGTTGCCGCACTATGTTTGTGTATTTTTGACACGGATGTATTGTATATGGGCTGTCAAAAGTGACCTATTAGGAAGGTTCTACAAGGTGTTGTTTTGGTCGGCGACAAGCGACCCAGGAGCGTTAGTACAAAATATATATTCCCCAAAAATGGACTTAGTTCCATTAAATACTGTAAATATGTTGAAAATACCTTATTCAATTTTAAATAAAATTACCGCAAAGTATGGTTACTAGGCACGTGCACGTGCACAGACTAGAGCTAGGCACAAGCCGCCATCGCCCCACCCCTTTACTCCCTCGTACTCCCGTTGAGTATTTATGTCTATACTTTAGCTTATTACATGATTTCAATTTTTTTTTATTTTTATTATTAAAAAAATAAAGTATTTTTTTATAATTTTTTTAGCACCTGTATCATTTGTATTATCGACCCTGAGTCGCTCGTCGCTAACCAAAACAACGACCTTTATATTAGGAGGTCGGAATGGAGTCAATGTTCGTATGGAAAAAAATCATTATTATTTTTTCCAAGATTATTTTAGGTATTGGCATTTTAAATGAAACACATTAAATACGAATTCATATTTTTATTAAAGAAACATTAGTTTTCATAACCAATCTGTTTGTCCCCAAATATTCTATAGAACAAGTCCCAAAATATCATTCTGTCATGTAAAGGCCTCTTCAGCAATGTTATTTCCGAATCTATGTTCAAATAGTTTTGCGAATTCGTGGAAAAAGGCAGCCATGACACTGGCAATACCTCTGTAGTCTGTGGAGTTGGGTCACTGGAAAAAGAAACTACCATAAACACATGGCAAAACAAAAATGCATAAAAAATTTAAGGATTATAGTAAGATTATAGTCAATGGTAATGTCAGATGCCATAGCAAATGTCGTAGTTTTGGATCCTACAATGATTCTACATATTGGAACCAAAATTGTTTCGAACTGTGCGGTCTCAAAAGAGCTTCCTTCCGCGGACGCTCGGACTGTGGAATGAGCTCCCCGCCGTGTTTTTCCCAATGGAGTACAGCATGGGGTTCTTCAAAAAGGGTGTGAAGAGATTTCTGCAGGGTCGGCAATGCGCGAGTATGACCCCTGGTGATGCAAGCGTCCATAGGCTGCGGTAACTGCTTACCATCAGTCGGGCCGTATGCTTGTTTGCCACCTTAGTGGTAAAAAAATAAAATAAAATAGGCGATATGGTAGCTCATTGCTCGTCGAATGCCATGGCAAATGGTTTTAGATCCTACAATGAACTTATCAATCTGCAGAGGGCATGTGTGAAGTATCTGTCTATTCCCTTTCACCCTTATTTGTGAAAGGAGGCCCGTGATTAGAGTGGGCTGATGATGATGATGAATAAGCTTGAGCTTTCGGTGGAGGAAACCATAGCAGAGTGGTAGGGTACTTTGTAATACCCGTCTGGCTGGCTACCACCCCCAAGTTGAAAATGTGTCGTCAAGCAACGACCGTTTCTTATTCAAAATTCAAAATCATTTATTCAAATAGACCTTCGCAGGCACTTATGAAAAGTCTGACTCTAATACTCTAATACCGGTTCGGAAGGTTGCATTTGCTGAGAAGAGCCGGCAATAAACTCAGCAATTACTCTTTTCAAAACAAGCTTAGATTCATTACATAATATTTACATTCTAATCGCACTGACAACAATTGCGTGCCCCGGTGCGGCGGCAAAACTACAAAGTAGACTGAATCTATATTTAATAAGTAAATAAATAAATGGCAAACTCGTAGCAGACCAACCCCCACAAGCAGCACCTGTTCACAAGTATGACGCGTGTGGCAGCCATCGCCCATTGCCATATTGGAGGGAAGTGAGCGACCCGAGCGAGCGATTTGAAATACTATTACTATAATACGTGAAACATTATCTAATCTAATGATATTTATAATTTAATCCTCATATCTAGTATTAGCTAGTATCATCCGAGGAAATGATAGCTCTTCAGTGGTCATTAACATACAGAATTCTACGAGAAACAAAAGGTATTACCAGATACGGCACTAGGGTTAGTCGAATCTTTCGGACCTTCACATAATTTTGAGATTGTTGTCTGGTAGTAAATGGTTAGACTTTACTCAATTTGACTTTGGAAAACTGCTAATAAAAGTCAGAAATTCAAACGGCTGCAACATGGGCTGGTTCAATAAATCTTTTAGTTTTTGGGCTAATCTGCATTACTTCATCCATATTGCTTATCGTTTAATGAGGCACTTACGAATGTTACAAATTGATTCTACCACATTTTCGTCATACACTTGAACTGAGAAGATTTTCGGCATAAAATTACATGCCTTATGCCGATATACGGGGTGTTTTTCGCATGGTAACGAAAACTTCGCGAAAAGGCTACACCTAATGCCACTAATCAAATTGTGAAAGTCATTCACCTCGCTAATGATCGGTTATAGAAATTGTCATTTTCGAGCGCGCAATGTATAGTGAAACCGCGATTTAAACGCGCGATGACGTTGTGCCTACGTAGTATGTCGCTGACTGCAGGTGAATATCGCCATAAGACACCGTTTCTAGTTTTATTTACATTGCTACTTTTAGTGAAAGTAATGAATTAATAACTTATTTATTTTAAATCTCTTTGGGTTAGGTAAGAATAACGATTATGAACAGTCTAAAGTAAAAAAAACTCAAAAAAGAAATTAAAAAATTTGGGAAAAACCGACGAAAAATTCCATCATGGGGGGGTCCAGATTCATGTCCTGGACCCATGGTATCCGTTTGTGCGGTGATGTCCCTTACACGCTGTATAACCTTGCTGAGTTTTTTGCCAGTTCTCCTCATTTGAACACTGCCTTTCGAACCGGTGGTAACCTCAGTAGCTTGGTCTTTAATAAATACCTTCCATAGACCTAAACTGGTAAATGGCAATTACTTTTACCTGAGAGTAATAAGACCACTCTTTATTTACAACAAATATGTACAAAATACAATCTGTATATAGAAAATTTCCTCAAGTCTGCCGCTGCTTCCGATTAACGACAAGGTTCCCAGAAGGCTGGCAGCGTTTCCTATTTGGATAGCCAAGCTGACGCGTTGGCGGAAAAAGCTCCCCGCCCGCTGGTCTCCGGAGGACTCGATCAATTTTGATGACAAATTTCAAACTTCCCGAGTCTTAAAAACTCACCTGTATTTTGCGAAATTGGTCCACATAGTAGTCATCCTATCAACAACTAAGAAATCTTCTGCTGAACCGTAACTCTCTGGTAGAACCTCTGATGTGAACAGATACCCCAAGTCATCCTGATGGGCCGCTCCTTCCGTTATGTTGCTCGATCTTATTAGATTTCGTTCACCATTATAGGAAAATACGTAATGATAAATTTTACTTGATCCATCTTGGATATACTGTCTTATACTCCTCTCAGTTGGGTGGTTAAATATGAAATCTGAGACATAATAGATTAAGTTCCTTCTGTAAATTTCACCACTTGTTTCGTCTCCAACATAAAAATGGCGGACGGTTTCAACCATGTCTGTAAAATTATCAGTTTTGAAACCAAATTTAAGAATCTCTGTCAGATAATTATCTGTGAAGAACTCATCGGGCTTTTCAGCTAATTCGAAAAGTAATTCGTTGCTTGTGTAACCTATCATAATTGGGACTGTTCTGGCTTTACTTGATTTAGCATTGAATGAGTAATCCGTGACAAAGTTCTGTACGCCATCAAATTTCTTTTCAACACACGGTTTTGCAAAAGGTTGTCCTGTCGCAGATGTATTTATTTCATCTGCTGCACCTATGACTAGTAAAGGATCAGCTTTTGATAAGAAACTCAGCGCTTCTGCAAGACTTTCTGTCTCAAAACCCAATTGCTTAGATATCCTGATAGGTATACCGCTATCTGGTTCGACTATAGCCCAGGGGGAAGCCCATACTCCACTCTGAATGATAGCGCGATCATATAATCTTTCAAAAGGTGATAAAATGTGTAAATGTATTGACATAGCTCCTGCGCTTTCACCAAACAAGGTGATTTTATTCGCATCACCTCCGAATGATTCAATATTCTCCTTTATCCATCTCAAAGCCAGCAGCTGGTCTTTCAACCCTTGATTTCCAGGTACTTCTTCTGTCCCTAAGCACATGAATCCAAACACATGCAACCTATAATTGATCGTGACCAAAATGATGTCATGTTTTATCAAGAAGTTTGGTTGGAACTCTTTTCTGTTGCCACTGCCTTCTGAAAAAGCGCCTCCATGGATCCAAACCATGACTGGCAGGCGATTCTGGGAGCTGGCGGCGTTGGGAACGTAAATATTTAAGTTGAGGCAGTCGAAAGTACCAATTGGCTGGTGGGATGAAAGTGATGCTTGAGGACATACTGCTGAGTCGTCGATAGCTTCGAAGGCATCTTCGAATGGTTGTTGTGGTTGAGCAGGCTGTAAATTTTAACGTTAATTAAATTAATGACTATAAAGGTGCTGTCGATGAAGATCATTGGTCTGTCAGTGAGTTTTGAAAAACTGTTAACCAGTCCCATGTATAAAATACACGACACAATAATAATATCCAAAATTAAAAGTACATACAATTTTAGTAAAATCAATCTTTGCACACATCGCTTGAGACGACGTAAATATGGGGGCACTGTAAAAATCAATTCACTATCAAATGCTTATTGGTAAAAATATATAAAGAACTTGCAGCATGCCTAGTTGAGGCGACATGTTCCCAGGATGCTGGCTTATACTTCGGTCAGCAGCTTAGCATTGCCATCCAACGTGGCAATGCTGCCAGTATTTTGGGAACGTTACCCACTGGCATGGATTTAGAATAGTTTTTATTTTTAAAGATTAGGTTTAGTTTAGAATAGTGTTTATTATTTAAGTTTTGTTTTATTTTTATTAGGAATTGATTTTTAATTAATAAAGACAAAGAGCGCTTATTGGTAAATTAACAAAAGACTTACCCCAAATGGATCTTCCTGGTCAATAGTTGCATAAGGAATCCCCAAAAACATTGAATATTGTCCATTATCACTCTTAAGACCTCTTATCAACCCATTTCTTGTGTCAACCAACGGATCAACCCTCGTCGATCCATAAACATTATGTATAAATAATAAGAGAATTAACTTATGCATGGTTGACGCAGTCATGTATTGTGGTTGCCGTAATCAATTTAGAACTCACGAGCGCTGATCAAATATCACGGGGGCAATGTCAATGGGAAAGTATGATAAATACGTAGGATATTATCTTGAGACACTTCAAACGGTTGATAATATTTAGAGATGCGTAGAGAATTATGTATTTATTTATTGTTACACGTACATCTGCTCTATCTTACAGGATATTCCAGAACCCAATACTGTTATTAGTAGCGTATATTTAGAAAATTATTCGGTAATAAATAAAATACAAAAGTATGTCATAACTCCTTCTGAAGACGGCTAAACGTATCCCAAATTATAATAGTGCTTGCGTGTGAAGCTTTTTTTTTTTACTATTACGTAAAGTGACTAACAATCATACGGTCCGCCTGATGGTAAGCGGCCTATAGACGCTTGCATTTTCAGAGGTATCACTTGCGCGTTGATGACCAAAAAGAGTGTTGAATATGGGTTGCGACTTGCGAGGAGTGGCTGTGTCAGCAGAATTGTGTACTACACGGACGCCACTGGTCCCGAAACAGGAGCAGAACCTTACTCACTGCGGGAACAAAGCACCACATTATTAAGGGAGCTCACGAGCGATCATTTTGTCACCGAATATCAAACATTCAAAGTTCAAAACTGAAACGCCCTCGTGCTGCAAAAAGTCGCTCCTAAACAAAACATTAGGTATATTTTGTAGCTGCGATTATTGAAGCTACAAAAAATAGTACGTGGGCGAGCTCCCTAATTCTTAATTTTTTTGTCAAGTGTTGATCGAATGCCATTAAACTATTATTACTACGTATACAGAAGACGCCACACATCAAGTGTTGTTGTTGTAGAACGATGAACGAAACGTGTAACCGCCGTGAAAATCACGGTGTTTGTGAGAAAAATCTCCTAAAAGCGTTTTGATAGCGCTGCTTGTTTGTACTGTCTGATTAGACGACTAATTATTGTTTCACCGCTATAGAGAACTTTTGTGACTCTAAAAAATGGGACATAACCTTTGCTTATGATAGCTTCTCTATACGTATTAATAATAGCTCAATGTCGAATGCAGGGTTCAGTATTAACTCTAATTCTACGTGATCGATTTTAATCTTGACATGCAATGATAAGTGATTGATCTCTGATTAAATTAACCTGTCTCAAATCTTCACTGATAGATAATAATAAAGCTAAAGAGTACTCTTGTTTGTTTAAACGCGCTAGTCTCTGGAACTAACTTTTTATCCCGGGAACGCGGGTGAAACCCGGGGGACAGCTAATAAAATTCAAATTAAATTCATACTTTTTCTATAGATAATAGAGCTCGTCGAGCTAACGCAGTCGGGTTTTTTAGCTAGAATTCATTAGACCCCGCGCGTACTAGATACACCTAGATCATAAAGATGGTTCATGTTTTCTTTCACCGAAGCTCAAGCTCATTGTAGGATTCGAACTCACGCCCTACGCAACGGCATTAAGGCGGCATAACGGCGACAGAAAGAAAGATTTAGTAACGACTCACATTAAGTAGTTAATTGGAACACAATTGTAAAAGTAGACTTGAGCCCAGAGAGCCAACCACAAGCTCTTAAAACATTTTTAGATATAGAGTAGCCTGAAGCTGTTATACAGACCAGACAGTGCTTTGCAGGGAAAATATTGTTTATATTTATTTCATTAATTAGGCTAGATTTTAAAATATTAATTTTGCTGATTAAATCATGCCTTGATATTATTTATAACATGTATATCATCTGATTAATACAATATTTAAAGTTATTAAGATACTTATCTCGTATTACGTCATTTCATTAACTGTTTTCATAATAAACGATAAGAAAAGAAACGTAGGTACTTAACCCAGCTGCACTGGTCCCCGAATTCCCCGATACTGTTTGACGCATATTCTGGGGGCCAAAAAGGAAGCTAAAGTAATATTGCAAATTAACGACAATCGTTTCAGTGGATAAGAAATAATGCATATGTTACAAAAAAATACATATGAATTCAAAATTCAAAATCATTTATTCAAATAGAGGGTCTATTTGAAAACCACTTATGACAATTCTGACTCTAATACTCTAATACCGGTTCGGAAGGTTGCATTTCCTGAGAAGAGCCGCCAATAAACTCAGCATTTACTCTTTTCAAGACAGGCTTAGATTCATTACATAATATTTACATTCTAATCTCACTGACAACAATTGCGTGCCCAGGCGCGGCGGCAAAACTACAAAGTAGACTGAATCTATATTTAATAAGTAAATAAAGAGCAAACTTAAGCAAATCAGCCAATATGAATGAATATACAGTTTTGTTATGCAATTTTGAAAATACGAAACGGCATGTTTAGGATTTTCAAAATTGATCTGAGGCCCACTTACAACCTGGGTTGAAATGACAGACCATCGGGTTATGTAACTTCGGGTTTAATGGTTAAAATTTTAAACCAGGTTGGCGCAGTGGGCTTAAGTGGTTGGAATAGGGAGTAAATATTTGTATGAAAAAAAAAGTAACTCTAAAATGTTTAGAAAATCATTATTATTCTTTAATTTCATCGAATAAAATACAGTCGATATATTTTTCATAAAAACACCTCAGTTTTCATAACCAATCTGCTTGTCCCCAAATATTCTATAGAACAAGTCCCAAAATATCATTCTGTCATGTAAAGGCCTCTTCATCAATCTTATTTCTGAATCTATGTTCAAATAGTTTTGCGAATTCGTGGAAAAAGGCAGCCATGACACTGGCAATAGATCTGTAGTCTGGGGAGTTGGATCACTGAAAAAAGAAAACTACCATAAAAAAACATGGCGATGATAATAGCTAAGTGGTAGTGACAACGAATACCGTATTTAAGGTCGTGTGAGCTTTCGGTGAGGGAAACCATAGCACGGTAGGGTACTGCTGTGTAGTACCCGCCTGGCTGGATACCACCCTCAAGTTGAAAATCTATCGTCAAGCATTGGCCGCTAGGTTCCGGCAACTGTAGGTACTACAGATCTAATTCCCTTTTAAACATAATATAACTTAGTCTTTATTTACCACAAATATGTACCAAATACAATCTATACAGGTCGTTGTTTTGGTCAGTGACAAGCGACTCAGGGTCGATAATACAAATAATACTGGTGCTAAAAAAGATATAAAAAAAATACTGGAGTCTGAGGGAGTAAAGGGGTGGGACGATGGCGGCTTGCGCCTAGCTCTAGTCTGTACACGTGCCTAGTAACCATACTTGGCGGTAATTTTATTTGAAATTGAATAAGGTATTTCTCAACATATTTACAGTATTTAATGGAATTAAGTCCATTTTTGGGGAGTATATATTTTGTACTACCGCTCCTGGGTCGCTTGTCGCCGACCAAAACAACACCCTGTATATAGAAAATTTCCTCAAGTCTGCCACTGCTTCCGATTAACGGCAAGGTTCCCAGAGGGCTGGCAGCGTTTCCTCTTTAGATAGCCAAGCTGATGCGTTGGCGGAAAAAGCTCCCCGCCAACTTATATTATATTAAGTTTATGACTTACTTATACATCGTAAAAAATAACACCTTGATCAAATAGGAAACGCTCTAACGTAACATCATCCTACCGCCAAACTTTGACGCTAGGACGTCGAGTTGTATTCTTACTGTGACTGTGACAACTAGGCTTGCCAACAGTCCCGCCTGAGCCGGAACGTCCCATTTCTAAAGCCTTAGAGGAAGCTTACCACGAAAGATATGTACGCAAAAGATTTGCTTATAATATCATTGCTTATAATCCACGTCGCGTCAATTTTATTCATATCATTAGATTAGATATCTTAAGCTAAATTCAGTATAGTTTTTTCGCCATCTTATTCTTGGAAAGCTGAGTCCCGCTTCTTTAGCCACATCCCGCATTTTGATTGCAAATTACCCGAAAATCTGTGCACTAAAGTATTTTTTTTTATACCACTTAGGTGGCAAACAAGCATACGGCCCGCCTGATGGTAAGCAGTTACCGAAGCCTATGGACGCTTGCAACACCAGAGGTATCACTCGCGCGTTGCCGACCCTGAAGAAACCGCTTCACACCCTTTTTGAAGAATGCTGTACTCCATTGGGAAAACCACGGCAGGGAGCTCATTCCACAGTCCGAGCGTCCGCGGAAGAAAACTCTTTTAGCCCGCACAGTTCGAAACAATTCTGGTTTCAATGTGTGTGGATGGACTCCCTGTCGATGGCAAGAGTTGCGATGGTGAAAGGTAACCGTGAGCATCAAGTCGAATAATTCCTTAGAACACTCTCCGTCACTCTCAAAGTCTCTCCTCAGACTGAGTGGCTCTAAACTGCTTGTGAGCTCGGGATCGTCAACAATTTGACAAAATTTGACATAAAGTTGGCAAGCTTTCTGTACAACAGCGCGGGCGCTAGAGCGCTATGATGCGACGCTAGGACGCCTTGACTAGGGCTGCTTGTAAAACGCAATGTAAGTTGGCACATATTTATCGTTCACCTATTAATCATTGTCAAACAATGCGTGTGGTGTTATGTAAGATAGCGTTTTAGAGTAATGCCGTAAGATGTTAAATCTTAAGTGAAGTAATGTTATCTATAACAGCAATACGTGAAATATTATCTAATCTAATGATATCTATAAAATCATACTTATATCTTTTACTTGTTTTTGCTCCATGGTTTCCCCGCATTCCGGATGGTTTTTCCCAGTTGAAAAGTATCTTACGTATTTGTTATGAGGTTGTACCGACAAGACGTAACAATTGCGGACACATAAACTCATATTCGCGTTTATTATATTAGCAACATCTAGTAAGATTAGCTAAAGTTTTCGAGATCTAAGAGGCTCACGCTAAAATCTCACCTGTATTTCGCGAAATTGGTCCACATAGTAGTCATCCTATCCACAACTAAGAAATCTTCTGCTGAACCGTAACTCTCTGGTAAATCATCAGAGGTGAACAGATACCCCAAGTCATCACCATGGGCTGCTTCATCCGTAACGTTATTCCATCTTATGAGATTTCGTTCACCATTATAGGAAAATACGTAATGATAAATTTTACTTGATCCATCTTGGATATACTGTCTTATACTCCTCGCAGTTGGGTGGTTAAATATGAAATCTGATACGTAATAGATTAAGTTTCTTCTGTAAATTTCACCACTTGTTTCGTCTCCAACATAAAAATGGCGGACGGTTTCAACCATGTCTGTAAAGTCATCAGTTTTGAAACCAAACTTAAGAATCTCTGTCAGATAATTATCGGTGAAGAATTCATCGGTTTCATCTGCTAATTCGAAAAGCAATTCATTGCTTGTGTAACCTATCATAATTGGGACTGTTCTGGCTTTACTTGATTTTGCATTGAATGAGTAGTCCGTGACAAAGTTCTGTACACCATCAAATTTCTTTTCTACACACGGTTTCGTGAAAGGTTGACCTATCGTAGATGTATTTATTTCATCCGCAGCTACAATAACTAGTAAAGGATCAACTTTCGACAAGAAACTCAGCGCTTCCGTCACAATTTCTGTTTCAAAGCCCAATTTCTCAGATATCCTGATAGGTATACCGCTATCTGGTTCGACTATAGACCAGGGGGAAGCCCACACTCCACTCTGAATGATAGCGCGATCATATAATCTTTCAAAAGGTGATAAAATGTGCAAATGTGTCGACATAGCTCCTGCGCTTTCACCAAACAAGGTGATTTTATTCGCATCTCCACCAAATGATTCGATATTCTCCTTTATCCATCGCAAAGCTAGTAGCTGGTCTTTCAACCCTTGATTTCCAGGCACTTCTTCTGTCCCTAAACACATGAATCCAAACACATGCAACCTATAATTGATCGTGACCAAAATAATGTCATGTTTTATTAATAAGTTTGGTTGGAACATTTCTCGATTGCCACTGCCTTCTGAAAAAGCGCCTCCATGGATCCAGACCATGACTGGGAGGCGATTCTGGGAGCTGGCAGCATGGGGAACGTAAATATTTAAGTTGAGACAGTCTAATGTACCAATTGGCTGGCGGGATGAATGGGATACCTGTGGACATACTGCAGAGTCGTCGATTGCTTCGAAGGTGCCTTCGAAAGGTTGTTGTGGTTGAGCAGGCTGTAAAAATCAAAAGTTAATATGATTATATTACTTTGATACATAAATTATCAGTACAAAGATAAACGTGGTTAAGTATCCCTAGTTTAACTAAATTAACTAAAATATATGGACTTGTTAGTATTACTTCTTTAATCCTCTGTGGTATTGCTTTATTCGTAATTAATATGATAAGCCAACCTTTCTGTCTGTGTATTACCTACTGTTATAAATAATTAACAAAACAATAGTTGACACTCAAATTGCACTCAAAGTCTACAATTTTAAGTAAAGATATACTTTGTGGAAATGTTACTTAATGAATGAAAGTATGCAGTCAGAATAAAATAAAATATTTGCTAGTGGCTCCGTGAGCTGTAGACCTCGCGAGTCTCGATAATTATCTGAAATTTTTTCGTCGATTCAGTTTTGGATATTACAAAAAAAACTATGTTATTACCGAAACTGCTCAGAAAATTTCACAAGAATCGGTTGAGAGTGCGACCTGTAGAGGAGAACAGCCGGACATACGAAATAATTTCTGGGAGCCGCATTATACAGTTCGGTTCAAAGTCAAAGCGATATACTCAATTAAGGCCCTAGTAAGGCACTTATGAAGGTCAAAGCTACTGAAGTTACCATCAGTTCGTAAGTCGGCCTTCAACTGAGAAGAACACGCAAGAAACTCAGCAAGGTTACATTTTTTAAATATTTTTTTTTGGATAATCTAAGTATATTGGCTTTTTTCCAAAACATTATACATACATACTTTTTAATTTTACAAAATAAAATACACAAGCATAAAAAAGGCAAGGTAAAAGGTTAGCGAATCTTGAGCTTTAATGGTAACATAATAGGTTAGTTAAGCGAAGACGATAATTGAAGCCAGAGATAAATATGGGGCCTCTGTAAAAAATTCATTAATTGAAAAATTCTGGCGACACCCTTGTCAGACAGACAAAGAATTTATAAATTAAAAGACTACGATAATGTTTTTTTTTTATTTTGAAACTTTTACTTATTAGTCTGCAAGAAGCCGCCAGAGGTTTGCAACTAAGTAAGAGGTAAGTTGGACGCCCGCTTGCGCGAAGTCTACCTTGCCTTTTTCCTTCTGCCGGCGACCCCCGACTAAGATTCGTGACCACACTAGGGGTCGCGACCCACAGATTAAAAAACACTGATCTAAGATAACCGTAATAAGACTCACCCCAAATGGCTCTTCATGGTCGACAGTTGCATAAGGAATCCCCAAAAACATAGAATATTGTCCATTACCACTCTTAAGACCTCTTATCAACCCATTGTTTGTGTCAACCAACGGGTCAACCCTCGTCAATCCATAAACATTATGTATAAATAACAAGATAATTATCTTATGCATGGTTGATTCAGTCATGCAATGTGGTTGCCGTAATCAATATATTTCTACTCACGACTGTCGATCAAACATCACGAGGGAAATTTCTAACGAATAGTAAAATAAATACTAAGATATTATCTTAGGTTTCCACTTTACAAGAGGTACTTCAAATAGTTGATAATGTTTAGAGTTACGTAAATTATAATGGTTAAAAGTCAAACTTTTATTTTATGCTTAAACAACCACGCATTTTTCAACAAAAATTGTTTTATATAATTTGAAAATAATAATTGCTGAGTTTTTACGTTTCTCAATAAAAGCAAACTTTTTAATCTGTATTTTAGAATTTAATCTGTATTTTAGAACTATTTTAGAACAGAATAGAGTAGAATAGAATAGAATAGAATAATTGTTTATTTGTAGCATAAATACACTTATTTGGGATATTTTTCATAATTACATTAGATACACATTGTTTTACTTAAAAGGAGTGCTCCAGCCATTGTATTTTTAGATTAAGTTTCAAGTTAGTGAAATAAATGATTTATTATATTTATTATTATTATTATTACACATAAAAAATAATATTAATACTAAGTTTAGCAAACGAATTATAATAACAACAAATGATACCAATTTAAAAACAAAAAAACAACAATAATTAATACTAGCATAAAATTAAGTTAGAGTTACAATTAAAAATCAAAAATTTGGTGTGTGTCATAGTTACATTGATATCATATATGCTACAAAATGGAGTCCGGCTCAGCATATGTTGTAATAACTATGAATAGCTACCACAATGCTGATCTTCCGTCGGAACCATCACATCACAAATTAGGTACAGTATCATATTTCCATGAAACAAAAGAGTCCAGTAAAATTTATTAGTCTCGAGAATTAGGATTAATTCATTCATTCAAATAACAGCCTTCAAAGTACACTAAAAAGTATGAAATAACTCTTATCTGACACTCTTTTGAAGTCTGCGAAAGAGCATGACGTGTTCTATAATGGTTCTATAGCAAAGTATTTCGCTGACTTCGAGTGTCAGATAAGAGTTATTTCATACTTTTTAGTGTTCTTTGAAGGCCGTTTTTTTTTTTTTTTGTTAAAACGATTTTATTTTTGATAATTTTTTGTTAACAATTTTTAACATACAATTTTGAGTTTTGTATATGCGTTTTCAATACTTCTCAAAATTTGTCACTGACCGAGGATGTGCATATCCTTGAGAAAATTTAGACAATATTGAATATGCTTCCCTCGCGATGTTCCTGCTGTTTTCCGTTGAGGAATATCATCATATCTTCGATTTCTATGGTCAGATCACGATAAAATGTATATGGGACCACCTCAAAATCTATCTTGACATATTACAATTAAACAATCTCAGTAAATCGTATAAGCCGTTTCGTAGTAATCTGTGAACATAACAAAAATACATACAGCCGAACATAGAACCTCCTCCTTTTTAGGAGTCGGTTAATAAAAATAATACTTGGTTCAGTACTAACTCTAGTTCAACGTGACCAATTTAATCTTGATACGCAATGATAAGCGATTAATCTCCTAGTATATGAACCTGTCTCAAATACCTATGATAAATGACGTATCTTCATTATCAACTAAGAAACATTGTCTGCTAGTTGTTAAATATCGAGTCAGTCTACCTTGTAGTTTTGCCACCGTGCCGGGGCACGCAATTGTTGTCAGTGCGATTAGAATGTAAATATTATGTAATAAATCTATGCTTGTTTTGAAAAGAGTAGGCTGAGTTTATTACCGGCTCTTCTCAGCAAATGCAACCTTCCGAACCGGTATTAGAGTATTAGAGTCAGACTTTTCATTGGTGCCTGCGAAGGTCTATTTGAATAATTGATTTTGAATTTAATTGAATTTGAATTGTCCATCTATCCACAATGTTGATTTGGTTTAGATAATTTTAATTTGATGCTACTTTAAAAATTCAATTAGGATCAGTAATGGCAATGTTTTTAAGTGTTCTGGAAGACTATAAAGAATTTGAATACACATTTATTTATTATTTTGGGAAAAGTACACAAAGTATCAATCCCACCAAAAAAAATAATATGTTAAGAGCATTTAGTATGTAATAACGCAAAATGCCGCAATATTCTAGGTTTTCGGTGTGAAACTACTCAGTTATATTAATAGTTATTCATTTCCGTTGCCATAAATCCAATAGGAAATTTATTTTTTTACTTTTCCCATAGGAAAAAACATTAAATTGACTATTTGTTATTTAGTTTGGAGTAGTTCTTTGAGAGACCTTTTTTGAATTTTACGGAACATGCTGTCTTTGCAGTCAAATCGGTATTAAAGTACTTGAAACAAAAAAATACAAAAATACATGTTAAAAAGTTCATATTATCTTCAAGTTTTCTAATAAATAACATCATAACGTTTTGTACATTTTTGTTACGAAAATGACAAAACAAAACCGCGTAAAAATTAAGATTTTTATCGATGTTTAGCGCTATTTTTAATATAGAAATCGAATGTCAAACTTCATAATTACTATTTATTAATACGTAGCAGTTAATGCTTAAAATTATTACATTAAAAAAATCCGTAAAAATGTTATAATTATTTTATACCGAATATTTTAAAACTGCTATATAAATCGACTGCGGAGGCCACGGCTCGGCAGACCCGGCTCCGCCGTCTCAGAGAGAGGACGTATCGCTCTGTTTTCCGCGCGCTAAGTTCGCCAACATATTATTACGATTGAGAGTATTGCTACAATCGCCCGCATTATAGCGCGCTCTTACCACTTATGATACTTGGGTTGATAAGTTAAGTTATATTGATAAATGTTAACTGTTTCTTAAATTACGTTACGCCAGTAACTGTTTTGAATAATAAGCTGACAAATATTCAAAATTCGTTTTTTTTTTGTTATTGTTAATAAATGTCTTCTACCAGTAATCATCGCCTAGAAAGGCACGATCGATCAATGCCAATCAGAAGTAATGGATAAGTATCAAATATTAGGGCGGCCTTATGTTTGAAAATTCCTCCGTTTATATACACTAATAATAATACCTACCTATAAATGAAAAGATTTGTATGTTTGTTTGTATGTTTTGTTTGTTTGTAATTTCAATAAATTTCAAAACCGACTGTACCTATCTTTCACCACTAGAATGCATGTTACCTATCATATCAATAAGTAAAATAGGCAATATTATACTAAGTGATATTTTGGTTAAGGTAACCGCTTACCATCAGGCGGGTCGTATGCTTGTTTACCGACTTTGTGGTATAAAAAAATATATATATTTGAGGTCATAAAAAAGTGTCCGCCATTTTGAACTATTTAGTTACTGGTCCGATTGCTATCAAAATTGATATTTGAGGGACGCTTGGAACATATAACATGAATCTTTGCTCAAATTTCAAAAAAGTGTCCGCTATTTTGAACTTATTAATAACTGGTCCGATTACTCTCAAAATTGATATTTGAGAGACCCATGGCCCATATATCATGAATATTTTCTCAAAAATGAAAAAAGTGTCCGCCATTTTGAAATATCTTGTTACAGGTCCGATTGCTATCAAAATTGATATCTGAGAGACTCTTGGACCTTATAACATGAATCTTTGCTCAAAATGGAAAAAAAGTGTCCACCATTTTGAACTATTTCGTTACTGGTCCGATTGCTATCAAAATTGATATTTGTGAGACCCTTGGGACATATAACATGAATCTTTGCTCAAAATTGAAAAAAGTGTCCGCCATTTAGAACCATTTAGTTGCTGGTCCGATTGCTCTCAAAAGTGATATTTGAGGGACGCTTGGACCATATAACTCAAATTTGAAAAAAATTAATCTTTGCTCAAATTTGAAAAAAAGCGTCCGCCATTTTGAACTTTTTTGTTACTGGTCTGATTGCTCTCAAAATTTATATTTGAGAGACTCTTGGACCATATAACATGAATCTTGCTCAAAATTGAAAAAATTGTTCGCCATTTTGAACTATTTTGTTAGTGGTCCGATTGCTCTCAAAACTGATATTTGAGGGACGCTTGAACAATATAACATGAATCTTTGGTCAAAATTTAAAAAAAGTGTCCGCCATTTTGAACTATTTAGTTACTGGTCCGATTGCTATCAAAATTTATATTTGAGGGACGCTTGGACCATATAACATGAATCTTTGCTCAAAATTGAAAAAAGTGTCCGCCATTTTGAACCATTTAGTTACTGGTCCGATTGCTCTCAAAAGTGATATTTGAGGGACGCTTGGACCATATAACATGAATATTTGCTCAAATTTGAAAAAAAGTGTCCGCCATTTTGAACTTTTTTGTTACTGGTCTGATTGCTCTCAAAATTGATTTTTGAGAGACTCTTGGACCATATAACATGAATCTTTGCTCAAAATTGAAAAAAAGTGTCCGCCATTTTGAACTATTTTGTTAGAGGTCCGATTGCTAACAAAATTGATATTTGAGAAACTCTTGGACCATATAACATGAATCTTTGCTCAAATTTGAAAAAATGTGTCCGCCATTTTGAACTATTTTGTTACTGGTCTGATTTCTCTCAAAATTGATGTTTGAGATACTCTTGGACCATATAACATTACAAGTACAAGTGCACACGGAGGGTTCCGTGTAATATTAACTAACTCTGCTATGAAAAATAAAACGCCAAAAATATTGAATGAAAGGTAAATTGCGGTTTACGTATTATGACGTATTAAAAAGAAACTACTTACTAGATCTCGTTCAAACCAATTTTTTGGTGGAAGTTTGCATGGTAATGTACATCATATATTTTTTAGTTTTATCATTCTTTTATTTTAGAAGTTACAGGGCAGGGAGGGTGACACACATTTTACCACTTTGGTAGTGTCTCTCGCGCAAACTATTCGGTTTAGAAAAAAATGGTATTAGGAACCTCAATATCATTTTTTAATCAGAATAGATCTACTTACCAAATTTCAACAGTATAGTTCTTATAGATTCGGAAAAAAGTGGCTGTGATATACGGACGGACAGCCAGACAGACAGACATGACGAATCCATAAGGGTTCCGTTTTTTGCCATTTGGCTACGGAACCCTAATTACTGCTTGTCATACAATTCTTATGAAATTTTGTGTGTATATTCAGTAGGTCTGAGAATAGGACTTAAACTATTATTCATACCCATAGGGGAGCCGGGGCGGGTCGCTATTATAATTATATTAATAATAATATTTAATTATTTTAAGAAAACCAAATAAAAGTTTAATTAGATAAATTGGGTATATAGGTACCTGAACTACTTTGATTACTAGTGTAAAAAAAAAAATTCAGTACATTGTACTATATAACTACATACTTATAACCTAATTCAACCTACCAGATACCTTGTTTATAATATTATAGTTTTACATCGACATGAAGCCATACTGAAGTATCAAAATAATAACGCGCGCAGTATGTTGGCGGAGGAGCCGCACCAATGTTTGTCCCGCGTTGACTCGGCTTGGCGCTGGCAAATACCTAAACTCGAGCGCGGCCGGGTAGCTTATATGCTCTTAAATGTTGCCAAGACATCGCTCGCAGTGTCAAAAAGTTATCAGATCTCATGTAGCGCCAAGCTTATAACTCTACATGCACCTACTCTACAAGCCCTAACTTTACAAACTGTAGACCGTAGTCAAAATATGTGTCTTGGCCGTTTCACTACTACAAGAACTATTGTATAACAAGAGTTTTGATGATCATCAGTGAGTCAGTGACGAAATCGGGGTTTTTAGATATCAATAAAATCTAAAGTATAATAGAGCTATGGTATTGAAACTTAATATGTTTAATAAGTTCACTATTGACATCATCTCCCGAGAATTTTGTTTATCTGGTATAATCCAAACCCAAGTTATGAGGGTTCAAAAAAAACGACGAAGCGCTTCGAGAACAGGTAGTTTCTTACTTCCGTGCCCCCTGAATCTACAATATGGTAAATGAACTACTATGGTCGCGAATTATCGTGAATTATCTATCCATATTGTTCTACGAAGGTTAAAAAAATAAAAACCCGCCTCGATACTAATGTTTAACCTTAAACACGTAAGTCACTCACACACTAACCAACTCGTTGATTAATAATTGCATGTTATAGTTACTTAAAAAATAAAAAAAAATCACAATAACTAATTAAAAGACGTCCATTTTAACCTTAGGTACTTAATTGCAGGACATTCTTTGACCTGCTAATAGGGTATGTTTACAACAATTACTAGAGGGCTATTCATTTATTGCCTACCTAAGACAATTTTCACTAATTTTTTACTAACATTTGGAAACCGCAGACAAATGATGAAAAAATACACATTTTTCAACTTCTTTCCTAATCCGCCTGTATCTCATCAAGATTCTTAAGAATTTCAAGATGTCTCTTTTCAGTATTTAGATATGAGTTTATGAGCGTAAAAAATGTTTTTTAGAAAAATGGCGGATGGAACCTAAATTCTAATCCAATTGTATCTCATCAATCGCTGTATATTTCAGCAATGTGATTGTATTGCGCTATGAGACAGTTGTTGTACAACATTGTGGAGTTGATATTTTAAAACAAAACGGCGGATTAATCCAACAATATCTCACCAATCCCCACACATTTCTGCAATATTATTTCATTTCACTATACAAGTATTATCATAGAAGACGTAGGCGTTATATTTCCCTGTTTCCTATAATATTTTAAAGAAATCAATTGTCATAAAGAAAATGGCGGATGGAAAGTAAACTTTTATCCAACTGTATCTCATCAATCATTATATATTTCAGCAATGTGATTGTATTGCCCTATGAGACAGTTGTTGTACAACATTGTGGAGTAGATATTTTAAAACAAAACGGCGGATTAATCCAACAATATCCCACCAATCCCCAAACATTCTGCACTATTATTTCATTTCACTATACAAGTATTATCATAGAAGACGTAGGCGTTATATTTCCCTGTTTCTTACCATATTTTAAAGAAATGAACTGTCATAATGAAAATGGCGTATGGAAACTAAACTTTTATCCAACTGTATCTCATCAATCGTTGTATATTTCAGCAATGTGATTGTATTGTGCTTTGAGACAGTTGTTGTACAACATTGTGGGGCAGATATTTTCATTAAAATTATGGTAAATCAAAAATGGCGGATTTAAATCAAATTCTAATCCGTCTGTATCTCATCAATCTCTGTATATTTCAGCGATGTGATTGTATTGCGTTATGAGACAGTTGTCGTACAAAATTGTGGAGATAATATTACCAAACTATCTCAAAATCAAAATCAAAAAGTCATTTATTCAGTTTAGGCCCTAGTAAGGCACTTGTGAACGTTAAATTGGTACAAACAGTTGAATTTACCACTAGTTCGGAATACACTTAAACTGAGAAGACTCCGGCAAGAAACTCAGCAAGGTTTTTTTTTCTTTTTTCTATCTAAAGGATGACTTAAAATTGAAAATGTTCAGCCCAATAATAAAATGGCAAAAATGCTACCATTTTGAACACTACTTTATTTCTAACATAATATAAATAGGGGTACAGACGAAAGGTAATTATTATTCATTTATTATACAATGTTGTTTAAAGAACTCCTAATATTTGTTCTAATTTATACAAGTGATGCTATTCATACCACAAATAATGTAGTTGTTACCAAACAAGGGTCCATTAAAGGACGAATTCATGAAAATGGACAATACACCATGTTTACGGGAGTGCCTTACGCGTTGGTGGACGAGAAAATGCCGTTTGGGGTAAGCTTTTAACAAGACATCACCTCAGTCGTAATCCATACTTTATAATCCTTATCCTTACTTATATTATAAATGCGAATGCGAGTTTGTTTGTTTATCACGCCTAAACCGCTGAACCGATCGCGATATGGCCTGTGATGTGGCATGCAGATAGCCTATGGGACAGTTTTACCATTAGACATATGGTAATTCTGTGCCTATGGTATGGACAACTAGTCAGTGATGTTTTTGAACTGTAAGGACGTAAAGACCAATCACAGCATCGTGTGTTCTTGAGTTGACTAATTTAGATTTGCTTCCTCAAGTTGAACTCCTAACCGCCTTCTCAGCAGGTGAGGCCACATATCGGTGACGTGAGGTGGTTTGTAATATAGGAAACCAAAATTTCATAGTACGGCCACAAGTTTAAGTGAAGTCCCTATCATATGAAAGGGCTTCATTTGTACATTCCGAAACAAATTTTTAATAGGTCGAAATCGCTAGGCGCCGCTGGATGCAAGCGGCCCAAAACGGTGAGGCCTATGTTCAGCAGTGAACATCCCTAGGCTGATATCATGATGATGTTCCGCGAGCCAAAAGCTTTCCAATAACAAAATTCAAGAGGGATATATTTCCTACAAACTTCCAGTAGGTATTAATATCCAGAAGTCGTTAGAGTTATTGAATAAACATGTTTTTCTTTACAGAAATCTTTGCCTCCACCGAATATCGACGGCATATTCGAAGCCAACAACGATACTATTGCCTGCCCCCAGTACGAATACGGAAAAATATTCGGCACTTTACAATGTCTCATTCTAAACATTTACGTACCGAGAACACCTACAAAAAAACCCGTAATGGTATGGATACATGGTGGAAAAATGACATTCGGAAACTCAAATATGGTTCTTCACTCTCCCACCTTTTTGGTGAAACACGATGTAATTTTAGTTACAGTGAATTATCGCCTCGGTCCATACGGGTTCTTGTGTCTGGATACACCAGAAGTACCTGGTAATCAAGGTCTGAAAGACCAGCTCACTGCTTTGAGATGGATTAAGGATAATATAGAAGCGTTTGGTGGTGATGTTGAAAGTATAACTTTCATAGGAGAGAGTTCGAGTGGAATGAGCGTAGATTTGCACCTATTTTCAAAAGTAGAGGAGAACTTATTTCACAAAGCTATTGTGCAAAGTGGACAAGCTCTAACACCTGTTTTATTTCAAGATAAAGATATTAAAGTTCCTTTTAAGATTGCCAAAGAACTGGGCTTTGAGAGTACTAATTTAGATGATGTTTTACATTATCTAGCTGAGGCAAACATATTGGAAGTAGTTCGCGTCGCAGAAGAGCTACAATTGAATCGTTCACCGTGCGTAGAAAAAGAATTTAAGAATGTAGAGCGCTTTCTTACCGACTACCCAGAAAATATCATGCCTGGTAGAATTAAATCGATGCCTATAATAGTTGGTAACAATAACTACGAAATGCTTTTTGAGAACGCTAATAAAAACGAAGAATTCTTCGAAAATTACATAATTAGAGATATAATTAAATCCGACTTTGATTTTGGTGATGAATTGAATGAAGTAGCAGAATTGATAGGGAATTTTTATTGTGGTGATAGTGGTGAGGAAATGAAGATGGGGATTATTAATTTTATTTCCGATTACTGGTTTGTTTATCCAACTGAAAGGGCGGTGAGACATTACGTCGCAGGGGAAGCTAAAGTGTACCAGTACATGTTTACATACGACGGTGACCGAAATTTTGTTAAATTTAGAGATAATATAACTCATAAAGGTGCTGCTCATGCTGACGAGTTGGGATATATGTTCGATATGGCGATTTTTGAAGATAAACCAAATGTTGAAGATCAATTGATGATTGATCGGATCACTGAGTTGTGGACTAACTTTGCTAAATACGGGTATGTATATTGGTCATCATGGTGATATGTGTGAAGAAAGAGATGTCGCGATTTGAAATATTGTATAAACCCCGCATGGTTTAAATATTCCACGCAAAATATAGCAGTTGTTGGTCACATTTCTAACGTTAAAAAATATCAGGGATCAATTGTAATATCATTGTAATTTCACTAAAAAGAATATATGCGAAAGAGAATCCTAATTCCTGATCTATTATATCCTCTGTTACGTTCTTCACAGACGGCCATCTGACTCCAAACTAAGCAGAGTTTGTGGTACGAAAACCAGATAACTGATATACTACATATGCTATTATTGTTAAATACATATTTAAATAGATAATTACACCCAGACTCAGGACATACATGTCCAAGCATATAAATGTCAATTGTTAATCTTTTACTCCTTTCAGCAACCCGACGCCACAAAAATCATCGCTTCTCCCGTTCGAATGGCCTCCTCTCTCCGCGTCTTCAAAATTCTACCTGAAATTGGATTCTGAGCCAATGTTACTAAAGAGACCTTTTCACAGTAGAATGGCTTTCTGGGACCTGTTCTTTAAGTTGTATGGAGGCAAGCAAAGGAGATTGCCGAAGAGTTCTAGGGAAAATAGTAGAACGCCAGTTTCAATAGTGAACTAATAAAACGGGATATTTTTAATTGGACCTCTGTTCAAAAATTAAGCATTGTTTAGGCCAAAATGCCTGTAATGGTATTTGTGGTAGAAGCCTACTCATATTGAGTATCAATGACGAGCCTCTGCTTCCCGATTCCTCTCCTTTTCCCACATCATATGTGTGAGCGAGAAGAGAACTTCGGGAATCTTCTACATACTTCGGCGACGCATCGCCAAATGCGTGTGTGCGAGTAAAACGAGACGCGCGCCTCGCAACATTCAGTACGAAATACACTACAGATAGAAACGCATGTGAAATTTGTGATTTGTGATAGTGCGCATAATCATTGGATTGCCATAGGAGTTCCTGGTAAGTCCTTACCTTTATCCTGGGAGGCTCCTCGTTTTCCATATTGATATTTTAACGCAAAAACCCACCATTTTTCTGGTACGCCTTCGAGCGGATTCATTTTGAGTCAGCCATTACAGTAATTTAATTTCATATCAAATCACGTATAATTTCCCGCTTTCTATAGGTTTTATGCCTCTAAATAGGTATATACTAGGGAATGCAAAACCGTGGCAAAATGAAAACCGGTTTTTATTTCGGTTATGAGATGAAAAAACCGGTTAACCGGTTTAAAACCGGTTTTTTTAATGTTTGCTCGTTTTTTTTTTCACTTTATTTCTATTGCTCGAATTATAGATAATAACCGTGCCTAAGATTTAAAAATCGCAAACTGAGGAATTATTGTCATTTAAAGTTAATGAAGTGGGTATAAAAGAAACATCAAAGACACCATCACCATTTGCCTGTCCTGTTCCCTATAATTTGGGATCGGCGCAATATGTACGCTTCTTCTATCCGTTATACCAACATTCACTCGTTTCTTACCAATATCATCTTTCACATAATCAATCCATCTCTTTTTCATAAAATTTATGGAAATAATCGTTTATTTAACTCTGTAGATCAGATACTCGTTTATATAGACTACACGGTTCGTTTATGTTTCGTAAGTTATAATATTAATTTCACACGTAATATACATGGCATATTGTAGCGGCACAGCAACTTGCGTGTACACTAAAACGAGGTTATTATTATACGAATGTTTTACTTAGATAAAAAAAAATTACCTAGTTTTTGCTGTCGTGCAGACGGGTAAAAAATAACACCAATCATGACTGATTGCTTGCTTGCTGTCTGGCAGATACATAAAAGCCTTCGTTGATAGTAGTTGCTCCGATAGCATGACATTAATGCTGGCGTCCCGAAAGGCTCTAAATGATCCCCAACACTGTTCCTCCAGCATATGAATAATATACTCTCTATTGCCAGCATTCATTGCTATGCAGATGAAATTACATGGGACGCTCATTACACGAACCGTGCAAATATCTCACGTTCTATATTGGAGAAAAGGCGCGAAGGACTTGTCTTAAATCGAGAGTACACAAACTAGTGACTCCGATTGGGGTCGACTAAACCTAGTTTATTTCAACCCCACTAAATCACACGCAAGCCTGCAATTCACCGAGAGAAGTCCATTTGCTGTGGCTCCTCATTTCTAGAACATGTCCCTCAACATCACGAAAAGCATTGGGATCCTTCACGTTAATATTTGTAGCGACGTTCTGTTCCAAAGTCATCTACAAGATATCCAAAAAACTCGGTGTGATTAATAGAGCGAAGCAGTACTTCTTATCGAGACAAAGACTGCAACTATATAAGTCGCAAGTCTGGCCCAAATGAAGTAATGCTGTCTTCTGTGGGCACCTGGATACCAGCTTGGTTATTTAGACTCAGTTCAGCGACGTGCCGTTAGAATTGTCGATGATCCCGAGCTCACAAGTGTTTTAAAGCCCCTTAGTCTGAGGAGAGACTGCCTTCTTATGTGTGTTCAACCGCTTTTCCAAGAGTGTTCTGAAGAATTGATTGACCTGATGCCCAGTTACCTTGATCCATCGTAGTCACCGATGGGGAGTCCATCCTCACACATTGGAACCAAAATGTTCTCATACTGTGCGGTTTCAAAGAAGCTTCCTATTGTGGATGCTCAGGCTGTGGAATGAGCTCCCCGCTTCAAAGAGGTTGAGGGTTGGTAACGTGCGAGTGATAACCGTTATGTTGCAAGAATCTATAGGCTAGAGTAACTGGTTATCATCAGGCGGGCCGTACGCTTGTTTGCTACCTAAGTATTGTAAAAAAAAGTTTAAAAACAATCATTATTTTAAGTTATTTTCTTACCAGCTCAATAAACTACCCATCAACACACTTCAGTTCATCACAAAAATACTCACTGCATTGCACTCAGTTTAAAAAACGGCGACAAATCTTCCTTTTTTAGTTTTTCCAAACATTGAAAGAAAAACCGAAAAAAATCGAAAAACCGGTTTTGGTGTTATGTGAAACCGGTTTTTCTTGTTGGTCAAAACCGTACCGAATAACCGGGTTTTCGATTTTCGGTGAAACCGGTTTTCATTCCCTAGTATATACCTCATAATACGCAAGTCTTATACCTCATAAATAGGTTTTAGACTATATACATACGATATTTCGTACTCCCGCCATTTTTACCACGCCAATCGTGATAAAAAGTAGTTAGGTCGAATGTGTCCGCGCAGAATACTATTCCGTCCCAATATAAAGGTCGTATCAAACTACCACCAATTCAAATTCCGTCATTTGATGGAAAAATAGAAAATTGGCCCGTCTTCTTTGAATCTTTTAAATCTAATATACATTCAAATCCTGATCTTTCGAATTCTCAAAGAGTACAATATCTTGTAGGTAAATTAACAGGAAATGCTTTAAAAATCACGGCAGGTATTATACCGTCCGGTGATAATTATAATTCTATTTGGGACAGCTTAGTTCAAAAATATCAAGATAAAAGAGCATTAGGCTCACACTACATGTCTAATTTATTCAATATTAAACCCGCATTAAATAATTCCGCGTCTTTAAATACGTTCATTGAAACTTTCCACGCTTCTGTATCTGCTTTGGAACAGTTAGGTATTGAAGATATGAAAGATTTTATCTTACTTTCTTTAGCTTTAAAGAAGTTAGATCCCGCAACCGCTAATTCCTTTGAAATGTTTATGAGGAATAAAGAAATTCCTTCTTATAAGGATTTTGTTGATTTTATTAAATCGCAAGTAAAAATATTAGACCGCACTTCTACGCCAATTGCTGGCTCCGCGCGAACCGCCCCAGTCGGTAGCAACCTTAATAATCCGCCCGCTTCTCGGTCTCAACCGCGTAATTCACATACAGTCCACCATGCTTTCCTTGCACGCGATAATAATAATAAAAGCACTTGCTTATATTGTAATAAATCTGATCACTATCAGATTTTTAATTGTTCATCTTTTAAAGCACTTAATACTAAAGATCGTTTAGATTTTGTTAAATCTAAAAAAGGCTGTGTAAACTGCCTCAGCCTTACGCAAACTGCTTCTCAGTGTAAGTCGTCGTATAGTTGTAAAACTTGTAATAAACACCATCATTCTCTTTTGCATTTGGATAGTAATTCACAATCGCAACAAATAGTTTCCGACTCGCGTCCCTCTCACTCGGCGCGTCTTGATAATAGCGATAACCGCATCGCGCAGCTTTGCGCGCAGCCGTCCGCCGCCGCCCGCGCCGCGCCGCGACCGCTCCCGTGCGCAGCCTCGCCCGCGCATCCGACCGCGTCTCCTTCTAAGCGCCTTTGCACATTATAAGAAATTTTCTTGTGTCTGATCAGACATGTCTTATAAGACATTCAGTCGCACTGGTTCTTATATGAGACCGTGCACATTACAAGAAATTTTTTCTTATGTCTGATCAGACACGCGTCGTCGTCGGCTGCATATTCGACGTCGCGCCTACACAAGACGTCTTGCTTAGACACGACATCTACTCATATATGGAAACTAGTTCGCGCGTGCACATTCGTCGTGGCTGCGTCAGCCAAAACAACTATAGTGTCCACGCTTTTATTTCGCGTTTTTATTTATTTTATTCAAATCAGCTCAATTTTAATTTTAATACAATAACTTTTATTTTTATTACTGTTTTATTTTTCATGTAACCCAGTTATGTTATTTTTGTAAAGTTAAGAAGTGGATTAATGTTGTTTGAATAAAATTAATAGTAATTTTTATTTTTTACGTTAATTAAACTTTTATCAAACATGTAATAATGTTACATGAGTAAAATAAAAATGAATATATTGAACATTTAAGCTCTATAGTCTCATTGATTCTTGTCATATTTAATGGATGTATCCTTTGGATGTATCCAATAATGCCTACAACTACGGCCGTTTTTTATGTCTATGGTACAAGGCAATCACTGTAAACTCTGTCGTCTGTCCATTTGCTATGCGTGTATTGTCCGTCCGTGAAATATGGTTACAGACAGCGGATAAGACGTCTTGCATGAATGTGTACGATGAACCAGACAAGAAATTTGTCTTGTCGAACGGTCGTGTCTGATAATGTGCAAAGGCGCTAACGCTACGGACGCTCCGCAACCGGTGTCGCTATGCACCCGAGCGCGAGTTGATAAGAATAATGATAACGAACGCGATTCTTTTAATAAATTAAATCCTTCCCATACTACTGTACTTTTATCAACCGCTCAAGTTTATGCGTCTAATAAGGACAATAAATATATTTCAGTTAGATGTTTAATAGATAACGCGTCTCAAAACAACATAATTACAACTGCCTGTTGTAAACAACTAAATTTAAATATAATACCGCTTAGCAATTCTTTTATAAATGGTGTAGGATCCACTTCGCGTCCTATTCACGGCTACGTTCAACTTAAAATAACCGCGAAAAATAAAAAATATTTTTATAATATTACCGCTCTTGTCGTTGATTGCATAACTGACAGGTTACCGACTGAATATGTTGAGACTTCTATAGTGCAACATTTAGGTAACTTACCGCTCGCTGACCCTCTGTGGCACATCCCCGGAGAGGTCGAAGTAGTTCTCGGGGCACAATTGTTCCCATTTTTATTGTTAGGTCAAAAAATTATTGCACCTCCCGCTCCTTCTGCCCTTGAAACCGTGTTCGGTTATATTCTTATGGGTGACGTTCCCGCTAACTCTAATATTAATAAAAATGCATCCACTTATTTTAATACCGCGACTTTTTTCATTTCTGGTCCCAATGACCTTACTATTTCTTTAGATGATTCCCTACTTAAGTTTTGGGAGCTCGAAGAAATTCCCGCGCAAAAATTTATGAGCTCGGCCGAAAAGGAGTGTGAACAGCTGTTCTCTCGTAACTTCTCACGGGACTCCGCAGGCAGATATTGCACCGCATTACCTTTTCGTGAGGATCCTGACGTGTTAGGTGATTCCCGTTCCGTTGCTCACCGCCGTTTACTTGCTTTGGAGCGTACCAAGCTACGCGCTAGTTATAATGAGACTTATAGTGCTCGAACCGCTATTGATAATATATTCGCATTCTCCGATTCTAAAATTACTCTGTCATGGATACATTCATCTCCACATAGATGGAATGTTTTCGTTAGTAACCGCATTGCTAAATGTCAAGAAAATCTTGACCCAAAACATTTCTATCACGTTAGTGGTATAGAAAATCCTAGCGACTGTCTCTCTAGAGGTATTTTACCTGAGCAGCTAGTGTCACATCACTTATGGTGGCACGGCCCGAAATGGTTAAAAGATCCAGTTTCAGAATGGCCTATCACTCCATTTAGTCCCGAATGCTGTGAGGACCTACCTGAATTTAATAGTAAAACGCTTGTTACTTGTACCGCGTCCGCTTCTGTTGAGCCTAATTTAATTTACGAGCTTGCTCTGAAATACTCATCATGGAATAAAATATTACGCATAATAGTATACATACTTAGATTTTCTCGCATAATTTCTCGTGATCAAGGTCACAGCCGCATCACAGCTTCTGAGCTAAATAAAGCTGAAGTATATTTAATACGCTCTGTACAACAAGTTCATTTTCAAAATTTATTTAATAATATTCAAAAAGTTAAATTATCTTCCCCTCTTAAAAAACTTGACCTCTTTATAGATCAAGATAAAATTATTAGAATTGGAGGTAGACTTTCAAATGCATATCTTCCGTATGAAGCTCAGCATCCCGCTCTTTTACCTAAACATGACCACGTTACTCATCTTATTATAGACTATTTTCACCGTGCTCATTGCCATACTGGTGCCAATCTTCTGAGCTCACTGTTGCGCCAGAAATATTGGATACTGTCCGCTAGAAGTGTCATTAGACACAGAGTACATTCATGTAACTTTTGTTTTAAAAATTCCCCTTCATTTCTCAGCCCAAAAATGGCTGATTTACCCTCTTGCCGCGTTCAGGAGACCAAAGCGTTTGTGCATACGGGTGTTGACTATGCTGGACCCATTAAAGTAACATTATGTAGACGCAGAGGTCAAAAGAGCCAAAAGGCATATATTTGTTTGTTTATATGCTTAGTAACCAAAGCTGTACACATCGAATTGGCAACTGATGTGTCATCAGATACTTTTATTTCCGCTTTTAAGCGATTCATTTCCCGTCGAGGACCTGTTTCTTTTCTTTACTCCGATAACGGAACTAACTTTGTCGGAGCTAAAGCTCAATTACAAGAACTACTTACCGATCAGTACCGCATTGAATGGAAAATGATTCCACCCCGCGCCCCACATTTCGGAGGATTGTGGGAATCTAATATAAAATCGATTAAAACTCATTTATACCGTGTTATCGGTTCGCAGCTCCTCACATATGAAGAGCTCATCACTGTTCTTACCCAAATTGAAACAGTCTTAAATTCTAGACCGCTTTGCATTTTATCTGAGGATCCCTACCCGGAGCCTCTTACTCCCGCTCATTTTATAATGGCTTCACCATTGACTTCATTGCCGCTTCAGAATGTGTCCGAGGAAACCATATCTTTACGTTGTCGGAAACAATTATTAGATCAGATGGTGTGTAGCTATTGGAAAAGATGGCGTATAGAATATTTACATAATCTTCAAGTTAGACAGAAATGGCTCATTGATAAAGATAACATTAAGATTGGTACTGTGGTTCTTATACATCAAGATGATATTCCCCCTTTACGTTGGCCGTTGGGCATAATATCACAAGTTTATCCTGGCAAGGATGGAAATATCCGCGTCGCTTTAGTAAAAACTTCAAATGGATCATTCAAAAGACCCATTGTCAAGTTATGTCCATTACCCCAATGATATTATACTAGAGATATGCTACCCTCATACTAAGCGGCGTTCAGTTATTGTTGAATTAGGTGAATGCGATAGATAATACGGAACGTATGGTACAGAAAGAGATAGCTATATGTAGCCGCTATGCAAAATTACGACAATTGTCTGAATTTGTCTGCAACAATTTTCGTGCGTTAATGCGATATCTACCTCTTTTTATTATAATATCATTGCATTACCCTCACAATAAAAATTAATCATACCGCATCTTATATTCAGTACTTTAGTAATTATTATAATCTGTAATTCAGATTCAAATTCAAAAAGCATTTATTCAATTTAGGCCCGAATAAGGCACTTATGATGATCATTCAGTTAAAACAGTTTTGCATAAACCATGAAACTAATACTCAGTTTGATTTATTTAGTGTGCAATTCAATATATTTGGTCCTAGTTTGGTTTATTTTATTCGAATAGAGAGAATTAATAGTCAGGCTATTAAATACATGCCTAATAAAACTCAAATATATTGCATTCAAATAAATGGGTTCTAAACATAAATACTCTTAAAACTTAAATTATTTTATTTTTACATCAGTAAAGTTACCTACATATAAAACAAACAGGCTAAATAATGTTTTCACAGACATTTTAAATAACATACATTTATTTTAACTGTATACCTATTACGGTTCATGAGATACAGCCCACTGACAGACAGGCGGATGGATGGACATTAGAGGCTTAGTATTAGTATAGGATTTAGTATATTTACGAATTTCATATGTAGTTACTTTGTTACATTTCTGGAGGGGCAAGGTGGATGACACCTCCATTTAAAAGGGAAGATTTTCCGCCAGGCTGCGTCATCGTGCCTGGGGACTGCGGTAAACCTGTACATGTCGGACACTTGTATATGCCAATCGTCGGGAAAACTTCTTAAGCGCGATGCAGGATGTTGTGGCGCCATCTATCTTTCTGTGTATGAACTATTTCAATGTAACTGATGGATGGCTGATAGTTGTAGCTACACATTAATAAAACAGATGGCATATCGAAAGTCTTTTTATTATCCTTAATAAATCATAGAAACCCTAACACAAGAGTCTTGCCGAAATGAATACGATTAGAAGCATCATCAATTTGCCTTCGGCATTTTGCATACCAGCGAGCGTTTATAGAAACAATGCCGACGCCCCATATAATGGCGAAACTATATAATAAAGCGGAAAGGTTTTAAACGGGCTAATCTCTGGAACTACCAGTCGGATTCGGAAAAACCGCTACATTATCCTCGAGTATTATAGGCTACTTTTTATCCCGCGAACGCTGGTGAAACCGCGGGAACAACACATCATACAATATGCCGACGAAGTCCTTTTTTTAAGGAATCATTATTATCTCGCTGGAAAGGGGGCGCAATTATCAAATTACTGCCCCGGTTCAAACAAATCATAGATCCGGGGCACATACGTAGGTCGAAGAAACTGAAAAGAGTTTTAATTAATTCACATAATTTATTTAAATGCCATATATTTAACATTTATTAATTAACAGTCAAAACTGGTCCCCTACTATTTTGCTTGGATCTCTTCGGCAATCTCCTTTGCTTGCCTCCATACAACTTATAGAACAGGTCCCAGAATGCCATTCTACTGTGGAAGGGTCTCTTTAGTAACATTGGCTCAGAATCCAATTTCAGGTAGAATTTTGAAGACGCGGAGAGAGGAGGCCAGTCGAACGGGATGGCCGATGATTTTTGTGGCGTCGGGTTGCTGAAACGAATAAAAGACTGTAACAATTAACATTTTGGGTTGTTATTAGATTTGTAATGTACCTAGGGTAGAGGCACCAATAAATGAACGTTTAAGCGTTTTTTCCATCTTTAAATAGCTATAACTCGGTCATTTAATGACATAGGCGCTTGCTGTTTTTTTCAATAATACCTTAAATCCTTATTAATTGAAGGATTAAAGTATTTATAACCTACAACTTCATATATTTTTTTAAAAATTGAAAATGTAAGAAAATTTAGGTTTTACCCCTATAGTTGAACACTGAGCCCTAATTATGAACGTTTTGTACCCAAAAGTTGAACTAACATTTGAATAGGAGTAGGTTCCATAGTAGTTCGTTCATTTAATGGATTAATGAACCATAAAATGAACGAATAATATTCTAAGTGAATATTATTCGTTCAGCTTGAGGCAAATATACCCAAAGGTTGAACGAATAAAATGTGAACCGTTCAAATTAAAACCACTGATCTTAATGGTGATTCTATAGGAAAGTTAGATTTAAAATAATCAAAAACTCTAAAATAATTTGTTCAACTTTTGGTAACTAAGTTCATAAATTTAATAAAATTCATTTGAGTATTTTTGTTTTGGTGTTTAATCGTTAACTTATAGGTTTTAATGGGTATAAAAATTAGACCTTTTTCCATTAGTTGAACGCCGTTCATCTATTGGATCAAGTGAACAAAATTTAATCCATTACTTGAACAGTAAATTTCTCTAAAAAACGGTAAATAATGTAATAATATATATTAAGTTATTGAAAGCAGAATATATCAAGATTTTATTCCAACCAAAACTGCTCTAATATGACATTAATTCTTTCTATACGCTGACAATGTTCTTAAATTTGGAGGGACTTACCGTTATAAGGTTTCCATATAAAACCGATTTTTGGCGGGTAACGTAACACATAAAAATTCACCGCAAGCGCGTCTGGGCTGTAATTGTCAATGTTGTTGAGGAATATGGAAGAAAAAATATTGCCTTATGGGGAAAAAAATATTGCAAGCATGTAAATTTAGGGATTATATAATATTTTTTTAATTTTCGGTCGATCGTTCATCTATTGGGGGTCGGTCATCTTTTGGTGCCACTACCCTATCACGCCATAGTTTGTGTGGAATATTTAAATCGGGCTTATACATATTCCAAGTGACTAAGAACTTTTTTTTTATTTAGAATTATAATATAATCATAATTAATTCGTACGTAATCATAAGAATTCTTCGTCTTTGTTAGTATACTCAAAGAGCATTTCGTAGTTATTGTTACCAACTATTATAGGCATCGATTTTATTCTACCAGGCATGATATTTACTGGGTAGTCGGTTAGAAAGCTTTCTACATTATTAAATTCTTTTTCTACGCACGGTGTACGATTCAATTGTAGCTCTTCTGCGACGCGAACTACTTCCAATACGTTTGCATTAGCTAGATAATGTAAAACATCATCTAAATTAGTACTCTCGAAGCCCAGTTCTTTGGCAATTTTAAAAGGAACTTTGATATCTTTATCTTGGAATAAAACAGGTGTTAGAGCTTGTCCACTTTGCACAATAGCTTTGTGAAATAAATTCTCCTCTTCTTTTGAAAATAGGTGCAAATCTACGCTCATTCCACCCGAACTCTCGCCTATGAAAGTTATACTTTCAACATCACCACCAAACGCTGCTATATTATGCTTGATCCATCTCAAAGCAGTGAGCTGGTCTTTCAGACCTTGATTACCAGGTACTTCTGGTGTATCCAGACACAAGAACCCGTATGGACCTAGCCGATAATTCACTGTAACTAAAATTACATTGTGTTTCACCAAAAAGGTTGGAGAGTGAACATCTTTATTTGAGTTTCCGAATGCCATTTTTCCGCCATGTATCTGTCGGCGCCAAACAATTCCGATCATCATGTCGGTATAAGTAATATTTAAAACTGACTTATTTAATGCTATTCTAAAGATTTCAAATAGGCAAGAATATGTTTATTATAATTTTATTGTTCAAATGATTGTGATTTCTTGAATTATTTCGGGCTATATTTATTTACCTTTTCATATTTTATAATCATTATTTAATTTTTACAAACAATTCAGTATTTTAATTGACAGCTCACTCTATGATTTTAAATCAACCGGAAGTTGTTCATTTTATTCAAAATAAAAGTGTTGATCGTTGAGGGTAGATTCCAGGCGTATAAAAACTATAAAAGCAATAGCGAACCGAGCTTGCAAATTCATTCTGTGCTCAGACGTGAAGGAGTAAACAACCTTGAGTTAAGTACAAGCTTTTTAATATTTAATTGTTATATTTTCTATATTGTTGAAATATTTTATGTGTGTGCTTGTTCTAATTTAATTATTTACAGTACCCGTTTCATAAATAGATACGGTTAATATGAATAACGGTGTTTTCAATACAAACGGCGATTGTCCGCCGATATATCCATACCATTACGGGCTTTTTTGTAGTAGTTCTCGGAACGTAAATGTTTAGAATGAGACATTGTAAAGTGCCGAATATTTTTCCGTATTCGTACTGGGGGCAAGCAATAGTTTCGTTGTTGGCTTCGAATATACCATCGATATGCGAAGGGGGCAAAGATTTCTGTAAAGAAAAAAAGATTGGAAATGATTCGGAATTTGATGTCAATAAATATCTCGTCTTGAAATTCGTTTCTGTAATAATTTGGAACTAGCTTCTGCCCGATTCTTTAGGATCCCCAGAATTAAAAGTAGCTCTATTACCTGTATGTAAGAAAATCAAGCCAATCCGTAACGTCGTGAGAGCCGTTGCTGCGTGAAAGGACTAGCTAACCAACAAACATTTTCGGATTTATAATATTAAAGGTATAAGTCTTGTGTGTGTCCACCATCTCACCATATGTGGCCAGAGGTACCAACAAGGTGTTCACTTGAAACGGATCAAAGAAATGGTGATGTGAAATGCTTACCCCAAACGGCATTTTCTCGTCCACCAACGCGTAAGGCACTCCCGTAAACATGGTGTATTGTCCATTTTCATGCATTCGTCCTTTAATGGACCCTTGTTTGGTAACAACTATATTATTTGTGATATAAAGAGCATCACTTGTATAAATTAGAACAAATATTAGAAGGTCTAACATCATTGTATAATAACAAAATGAATTTATTACCTTCCCTCTGAACATCTATTTATACAATGTTAGAAATAAAGTAGCATTCAAAATGGAGGCATGTTTGCTATGTATCTATATCTATGTATTGGGCTGAAATTTATCCATTTTAAGTCATCCATGGATATATCGGCTCCACAATGTTGTACAACAACTGTCTCATAGCGCGATACAATCACATTGCCGAAATATACGATTGAATAAAAATTACTATCTTACGCAAAATCAAATCCAATAAAAAAATTTGTTTCCCAAATAGTTTTAGTTTTATTATTTATTTTTAAGGCAAACTTACCTAAGTAAGTCAGGCCTTTGCTTGCGGCGGCGTCGTGTGACGGGTCGCTCACTTCCCTCCAATATGGCGAGGAGCACGATGGCTGCCACACGCGTCATACTTGTGAACAGGTGCTGCTTGTGGGGGCTGGTCTGCGCCGAGTTTGCTAGTTACTTATTAAATATAGATTCAGTCTACTTTGTAGTTTTGCCACACGCAATTGTTGTCAGTTCGACTAGAATGTAAATATTATGTAATGAATCTAAGCTTGTTTTGAAAAGAGTAATTGCTGAGTTTATTGCCGGCTCTTCTCAGCAAATGCAACCTTCCGATATTAGAGTTTTAGATTCAGAAGTGCCAGCGAAGGTCTATTTAAATAAATGATTTTGTAATTGAATAAACATTATTGTCTTTAATGAAGACACTTGTTGTTTGAATTTCTTACATGGTTCCCCCGGGGTCCGACGGTAGTAAAAATGTCTTACGTAATAAATGAATAGTCCTCTAGTAATTGTTGTATACATACCCTATCACGAGGTCAAACAACGTTATGCAATTTAATTCATATTAGCTAAGGTTAAAATGGATGACATTTAATTACTTATTGTGATTATTTTATTAGGTATTAGGTACATGCAACGTTGCATGCAATTATTTACGCGAATGTTTGTATGTATGTATGTTTGTTTGTTTCTGTTTCACGCAAAAACTACTGATCGAATTGGAATGAATTTGGCAAATAGAATATATTCTGGATTAACACACAGGGTATGCATAAGGGACTTATAATCCCGGGAAAGCAATATATCCCCCGGGAACACAGGTGAAACTGCGGGGCGCCACTAGTAAAGAATATATAAATAAATTAAAAAAAAGTTCTGTTCCAAAACTGGCTTCTGTTGCATATCTAACTTTTATTCTGTAGCGACATCTATGAGCCATCTATCAGTAACACTAAGATAGTTCACACACTGAAAGATAGATGGCGTGGCGCCACATTATCCTGCATCGCGCTTAAGAAGTTTTCTCGAGAATCTGCATATACTGGGTGGAGTTTTCGAGATGGCATATTTTCGAAACCTATGTTGGGTTAGTCATGATGAACAACTTTTACTATGGGACGAACAAAGAATTCTCAAAAAAAATTTTTTACTTTTCATACATTATGATCGAATCGAGTAAGGTTGACATTTACTATGGAAAGTTAAAAAAATATTTTGAGAATTCACCATTGGTCCTATAGTAAAAGTTATTCAGCATGACTAACCCAACATAGGTTTTGAAAATATGCCATCTCGAAATCTCCACCTGTTATACAAGTGTCTGACATGTACCGTTGGACCGCGGTCCCTGCGGCACGATGCCCCAGCCTGGCGGAAGATCTTCCCTTTTAAAATGGAGGTGTCATCCACCGTGCACCTCCATAATTCTATTGCTGAATACTTAACACATTGTAAATTTAAATATTAAATTTATTTAGATTTGGTCATTGTGTGGGCATTGTACTGCTAATTCTTAAATATTATTTTCGGATTATTTATATTCTAAGTCATGGTTATTGCGTTATTTTATATGACTGGAATTTGAAATCGTTGATGCGAGATTGAGACACTCACATCTAAAACTGTCACATTTATAATACTTAAATATAACTGGAGAGATGAGATGAGATTAGTGAGATTAGTGAGATGAGATGAGATTAGTGGGATGAGATGAGATATTGAGATTACATTTGTTAATACTACTACTAGGACTAGGACTAGGACTAGGAGTTATATGCCTTTGCTTTGTTTGACTGAACCATTATGTTGAAGCCATTCCCGATGATGTCCGGAGTAAGGTACAATGTCTTAACAAGCTTCTAACTAGCACAGTTTATTTCGTTATCATTAAAATTAGTTTACAAATAAACGTAGTTATGCGGTTCGGGATTTACAACAGCTATGGCCCACACCAAGAAATTTACGTTCAAGAAAGATCGGAACCATCGGTGAGCTAGTCAGACTCTGACTCGCACTTGGCCGGTTTTTGTATAGTTTAGTTTAGTTCACATAGGGCAGCGATCTGGCACAACTTTTTTACTTATAAATATTCATCTTTCACTTTTGAATCTAGCTCCCTTTCCTTATAACTTGATCTCCTTTGCTTGCCTCCATACAACTTATAGAACAGGTCCCAGAATGCCATTCTACTGTGGAAGGGTCTCTTTAGTAACATTGGCTCAGAATCCAATTTCAGGTAGAATTTTGAAGACGCGGAGAGAGCAGGCCATTCGAACGTGATGGCCGATGATTTGTGTGGCGTCGGGTTGCTGAAAGGAGTAAAACATTATATCAATCGACATATTTCTAACATGGCTACGGTGGGAAAGTCGATTTAACATCTTAAAAACCTATCTTAGCTATATAGCTGGCTGGCTTTGCATTTATTGATCAGCGATCATTCAGGAGTTCAGGACTTGTTTATTTATTTGTATCGAAGATAGATTTTAAAAACTCCTTTAATAACATGTTGCTGTTAATAATCTCAACATTGAAAATATCTAAAAGTCTCTACATTCAAATCATTATGATGTCCAAAAACTACAAACCCATATTTAGCAAAGTTAGTCCACATCTCAGTGATCCGATCAATCATCAATTGATCCTCAACATTTGGTTTATCTTCAAAAATCGCCATATCGAACATATATCCCAACTCGTCAGCATGAGCAGCACCTTTATGAGTTATATTATCTCTAAATTTAACGAAATTTCGGTCACCGTCGTATGTAAACATGTACTGGTACACTTTAGCTTCCCCTGCGACGTAATGTCTCACCGCCCTCTCAGTTGGATAAACAAACCAGTAATCCGTAACAAAATTAATAATTCCCGCCTTAATTTCTTTATCACTATCACCGCAGTAAAAATTCGATATCAACTCTGCTACTTGATTCAATTCATCACCAAAATCAAAGTCGGATTTAATTATATCTCCAATACTGTAATTTTTGAAGAATTCTTCGTCTTTGTTAGTATACTCAAAGAGCATTTCGTAGTTATTGTTACCAACTATTATAGGCATCGATTTTATTCTACCGGGCATGATATTTACTGGGTAATCGGTAAGAAAGCTTTCTACATTCTTAAACTCTTTTTCTACGCACGGTGTACGATTCAATTGTAGCTCTTCTGCGACGCGAACTACTTCCAATATGTTTGCATTAGCTAGATAATGTAAAACATCATCTAAATTAGTACTCTCGAAGCCCAGTTCTTTGGCAATTTTAAAAGGAACTTTGATATCTTTATCTTGGAATAACACTGGTGTTAGAGCTTGTCCACTTTGCACTATAGCTTTGTGAAATAAATTCTCCTCTACTTTTGAAAATAGGTGCAAATCTACGCTCATTCCACCCGAACTCTCTCCTATGAAAGTTATACTTTCAACATCACCACCAAACGCTGCTATATTATCCTTAATCCATCTCAAAGCAGTGAGCTGGTCTTTCAGACCTTGATTACCAGGTACTTCTGGTGTATCCAGACACAAGAACCCGTATGGACCTAGCCGGTAATTCACTGTAACTAAAATTACATCGTGTTTCACCAAAAAGGTTGGAGTGTGAACATCTTTATTTGAGTTTCCGAATGTCATTTTTCCGCCATGTATCCATACCATTACGGACTTTTTTGTAGTTGTTCTCGGAACGTAAATATTTAGAATGAGACATTGTAAAGTGCCGAATATTTTTCCGTATTCGTACTGGGGGCAAGCAATAGTTTCGTTGTTGGCTTCGAATATGCCGTCGATATACGCTGGAGGCAAAGATTTCTGTAATAAACATATATTTTTAATCGACTTCAAAAAAAAGGACACGTATGTATGTAATATTATTGGAACTGCAATATATTCACATGTGATGATCTATTGGGGCTAAACAAATATACAAAATTTCATAGGTATGTATGTAAGTATGTATGCATGTATGTATGCATGTATGTATGCATATATGTATGTATGTTTGTCCACGCATATCTCCAAACATATTAATCGGATTGTAACCATTCTTTTTTTATTGGTTTACATTTACTTCAACATAGGGAACAGTGCAAGTTTCATCGAAATCAGTACAGTATTTTCCAAGATATGGACAAATATGTGTGATGACCTGACTTATTGATACGAGCTACGGGTGTGGTGTCAAAGGAAAAACATCTCAAAACCTTGGTCAAGTTCTAGTGCTTTTAAGAAAAACTAAATATAACACTTTAAAAAAAAAACAAAAACTTAAAAAAAAAAAACGACTTCAAACTACACTGAAAAGTATGGCATAACTCTAATCTGACACTGATTTGAAGTCAGCGAAAGAGCACGACGTATTCCATTGAAAATATTTCGCTGACTTCAAATCAGTTTTACGTAAAAAGTTGTTTTGTCAGTTTTCTACCTAGTACCTGCTTATGCCGTATTCCAAATCTACATATTATAAGTAATATGATACTATCAAGCGTGCAAGTTAGTCTTTCTTAGATTAGGGCACTTAATTTTTAATGCGATCAAAATTGTATTCCAAATACATGACTTTTAAATATTTTGTATTTCGAATATAAAATTTACATATGTGAATGTTAATTAGCAAAATTCTTAATTTACCCATAGCTGATGTTCGCGTCAGTGGTCTTGTGGATGCAGTGACTTTCTGGATTTCTTCATTCCCGGGGGAAAATATTCCCAATAATCGAGAGTCACAAAAAGAGTGGGATTCGCCACAGGTAAATTCTAAATTTGCTTATCTTCTTGAGCACAGTAATGACACAGATAAAGCTAGACTGTTGGCAGTTTCCCAAAAAGAATCTGGCTATTGGTTGCACTCGCTCCCTTCACTTAACATAGGTACCCTTTTAGAGGCGGCGCGGCGGTGCTCCGTATTGTCATATGTCTTCGCTTAGGCGCCAAAATTTGCGAACCTCACACCTGTCGCAGCTGTAGTTGTCATGTTGATGATCAAGGACTCCATGGTCTTTCCTGCATAAAAAGTGCAGGTCGGATATACCGCCATGCCACGCTAAATGATTTAATCCGCCGGGCTCTTGCCACCGCCGGCGTCCCAGCTAAACTGGAACCCAGTGGCCTCTCCAGAGACGATGGCAAGAGACCTGATGGTGTGACATTAGTGCCGTGGCGATTAGGCCGTGCCCTGGTGTGGGATGTTACCTGTGTAGATACATTGGCAGCCTCCCACATCCATTGCACGCGCCACAGAGCAGGAGCGGCCGCAGAAAATGCGCAGTTCCTCAACCGCCGCAAGTACTCATTTCTAACTGACGACTATGAATTTGCGGCACTTGCGGTAGAGACCATGGGCCCCTTGGTCATCTGACACTAAATCTGTAGTAGAAGACATTGGCAAGCGTTTGGTCTTGGCCTCTGGGGACTTGAGAGCCAAGTGCTTTTTTGCCCAGAGACTAAGCTTGACCATTCAGCGGGGTAATGCAACTAGCATAATAGGTACCATAGATAATTTAGAAGATAACTTATTTTAAATATGTTTTTAAATTCCTTTATCTTTTTTCGTTTTTTGTACATATAGTTTTTAAGATAAATATCTCTAAATATCATATATAATAAATGCAGAATTCGTATCTGTATGTGAATGTTCAATGTGTCAATTATAGCAAAGTATGTATTCTGCCTAGCCCTGCCAGCAGATAGGTTCTCAACTTGACAATGGAAGCAAATATGAAATTCCGCGTTGCTGTTTTACGCGGCAATCCCCTTTTTTAGCCTCTTAATCGTAAGATAAGCTTACCCCAAACGGCATTTTCTCGTCCACCAACGCGTAAGGCACTCCCGTAAACATGGTGTATTGTCCATTTTCATGAATTCGTCCTTTAATGGACCCTTGTTTGGTAACAACTACATTATTTGTGGTATAAAGAGCTTCACTTGTATAAATTAGAACAAATATTAGAAGTTCTTTAAACATCATTGTATAATAAATGAATAATAATTACCTTTCCTGTGTACCCCTATTTATATTATGTTAGAAATAAAGTAGCGTTCAAAATGGTGGCATTTTTGCAATCTTTATAGGGTAGAGGCACCAATAAATGAACGTTTAAGCGTTTTGTCCATCTTTAAACTCGGTCATTTCATGACATAGGCGCTTGTTGTTTTTTTCCAATAATACCTTAAATCCTTATTAATTGAAGGATTAAAGTGATTATATCCTACATCTTCAAATATTTAAAAAAAAAATGAAAATGTAAGAAAATTTAGGTTTTACCCCTATAGTTGAACACTGAGCCCTAATTATGAACGTTTTGTACCCAAAAGTTGAACTAACATTTGAATACGAGTAGGTTCTATAGTAGTTCGTTCATTTAATGGATTAATGAACCATAAAATGAACGAATAATATTCTAAGTGAATATTATTCGTTCAGCTTGAGTTCAAATATACCCAAAGGTTGAACGAATAAAATGTGAACCGTTCAAATTTCGACCATCGAAAGTAATGGTGATTCTATAGGAAAGTTAGGTTTAAAATAATCAAAAACTCTAAAATAATGTGTTCAACTTTTGGTAACTTAAGTTCATAAATTAAATAAAATTCATTTTTGTTTTGGTGTTTAATCGTTAACTTATAGATTTTAATGGCTATAAAAATTAGACCTTTTTCCATTAGTTGAACACCGTTCATCGATTGGATCAAGTGAACAAAATTTAATCCATTACTTGAACAGTAAATTTCTCTAAAAAACGGTAAATAATGTAATAATATATATTAAGTTATTGAAAACAGATTATATCAAGATTTTTTTCCAACCAAAACTGCTCTAATATGACATTAATTCTTTCTATACGCTGACAATGTTCTTAAATTTGCAGGGACTTATAAAACCGATTTTGGCGGGTAACGTAACATATAAAAATTCACCGCAAGCGCGTCTGAGCTGTCATTGTCAATGTTGTTAAGGAATATGGAAGAAAAAATATTGCTTTATGGGGAAAAAAATATTGCAAACATGTAAATTTAGGGATTAAATTATATTTTTTTAATTTTCGGTCGATCGTTCATCTATTGGGGGTCGGTCATCTTTTGGTGCCACTACCCTATGTATAATAGAGCTAAAAATCCTCCATTTTATGTCGTCTTATTAGTTTGAAATAGCATTTCCCCAATTTTGTACATCAAACTGTCTCGTGCCTGAGCCGCAGCCAATACGCGAATACTTACTTTGGCGCTTATTGCGCGAAGTCTCAGGCACATCGCTCCACAGTCAGGCCAGTGCTATATCACTCACTCAAGGATGCTCGATAAGTGCCTACCGCTTGAACTGCCCGCAGTGCAAGTAACAGAGGGCCGCGCGCCGTAAGCCAATGCGAAAACTTGTACGCAATTACGCATGGCACAATTTACTTTTATTCAATTTTAAACTACTTTTACATTTCGTTGGTTTCTTTTATTCATAAAAATAGCATATTATTGAAATTATTCACGCGATTTAATTATTTTCAATAATAATGTTATCTTAACAGTGATTTTAGAGTAGTGGAAATAAATATCCATCATTACATAAGCTAAAATACTTTTTATTCCTAATGTGAATAAACATATAATTGTAATCATACAAAAATATTGAAATTCAGTCTTTGTATTTATATTTTATTATGTTCGTTCGACCACGACAGCGTTTTCTTCGGAGACAGTGCGTCTTGAAAGTCTCACGGTAGGCTAAGATATTGGTAGATTTTTAGATGTAGGCAGGTATCCAGCTAAGGACATCAGAATCCATACAACCCTATCGCTACACGTGCCGCGTTCAAGGGCGTTTGGTCTAGCCGACTCGCCGGAACAGAGCGAAGCAATATGAACTTTAGCGTCACGACAATTGAACTCAAAATAGCGTACTTCGCTGAAGAAAGAGAGGTATCTGTTACAACTTTAATCTGTGGTCAGGCATCGTAGAAAAACACCGAACAATCAAATTCCGCAACTCATAAGTAGTGGTGGCTGTGGCTTGCTGTGGTCTGCTTTAATACTGTATTATAATAGATTATTGAAGTGAAAACTTCATTATCGGCGTATTGCACTCTTTGGGATGGGTAAAAAATGGTGCCGATTCTGTTGTAAATCGCACTAAACTAATTTTAGTCACATCTCATCTCTTTCTTACGAACATGATTGAAAAAGGATAGAACATATTTTAAGTTGTCAAATTAATCTTTGCCGTCTTATTTTGCGTGTATTTAGGCGTAACCGCGATAGATGGCGATTAAATTTATATTGAAAACAAGCATTAAACTAATTTGACAGGACTAAATTTCTTACATCCTTTTCTTATGTTCTTTGTTAGAAAGAGACATAGTGACATTAAAATTAGTTAAGTTGTGAACAACAGAATCAGGGCCAGCGTAGTTGTAATTGTTGTGAACAAGCCCTATCACTAGGTCAGATGTCGATCTGGTTAGTAAATATATATCAACTATAGAAACCCGTTAATTTATTGTAATTATTCTCTGGCATTAATTACAAAATTCACAAACATCTATTGAATAATGTAGGTATATATTATCTTACCTCAAAATAAAACATTTGATAGCACGTGTGAATTATAAGGTGTCTAAGGTCACGCGTTCTCCGTGATTTAAGTAATTATTAATTTATTTATTTAATCAAAGGAACTATCTACAGCATTTCAAATAATATTAGCATAACTTTTGTGTTATATATATTTTGTAATTGTAATACTTCTATTTACATATTTAAAAAAAGGCTTGCTGTGTTTCTTGCCGGAGCCTTCTCAGTTCAAGTTGTATTTGGAACCGGTGTAGAGCCATTTGTTAACGTTCATAAGTGCCTTATCAGGGCCTAAATTGAATAAATGCTTTTTGAATTTTAATTTGTTGTTAATTTAACAATTACAGAGTTCCATTACTATAAACAAAGCGAAACAGTACTTCATATCAAGGCAAAGGCTGCAACTTTATAAGTCGCAAGTCCGGCCTCATATGAAGTACTGCTGTCATTTGTGGGCGGGGGCACCTGGATACCAGCTTAGGCCTTTAGACTCGGTTCAGCGACGTGCCGCTAGAATTGGCGACGATCCCGAGCTCACAAGCGGTTTAGAGCCCCTCAGTCTGAGGAGAGACTTTGCCTCCTTATGTGTGTTCTACCGCTTGTACAACAGACAGTGTTCTGAAGATTTTTTTAAGATGATGCCCGTGGCTACCTTCCGCCATCGCAACTCTCGCCATCGACGGGGAGTCCATCCTCACACATTGAAACCAGAATTGTTTCGAACTCTGCGATCTCAAAGGAGCTTCCTTTAGTGGACGCTCATGGGGTGTTGTTTTTGTCGGCAACAAGCAACCCAGCAAGCGGTAGTACAAAATATATATTCCCCAAAAATGGACTTAATTCCATTAAATATTGAATAATCTATGTAAAATGTTAAATTAATGAATTAAATTGTAACCATAATTTTAATAAGTTTATATTATACTGTACCTATTTATTTGCTGTGCCCTAACAGGGTTTCATGTTGTGCCTTATTAATGTTTGTCATCTTATCTACACATGAAAAATGCAATAAACATTTGAATTTGAATTTGAATTAAATACTGTAAATATGTTGAGAAACCTTATTCAATTTGAAATAAAATTACTGCAAAGTATGGTTACTATACTAGGCACATGCACAGATTAGAGTTAGGCGCAAGCCGCCATCGCCCCACCCCTTTACTCCCTCGTACTCCCGTTGAGTATTATGTCTACACCACAGACTACGGAGGACATAATTCTCGCTAACAAAAAACTGTGTCTATGGAGTCGGCCACCTCTCACGCACACCTTAGTTGGCTATTCCGCGGGAAATTAGACTCTGTCGCCATTTACACAGAGTCGATTACTCGCGCTCACAGATTACAGAATAGTAAGCAGATGTAATGTACGGGACAAGCACTGTGAGGCTCGTATTTAGCTATGTGTGCGTGAGAGCACTGTAGGAACACGTGTGACAATGTGCGTTTAGGGATGCCAGGGTGTGTTTAGGGCTGCCAGGTTGCGTGTAGGGCTGCCAGGATAATGAAGAAATACTCCCACGTTTTTTATTGGATAGTTATTGGTGCCGATTCTGTTGGCACAAACTAAACTATTCTTTACTAAAATTTAAGTCGTGTCAAATCGACGTTTCCTATTCAGTTGGCGTACGATTAAACTAAAATTTAGTTTGACAGCACTAATATCGTTTTAGTTACTCAATTTAGTTAAGTGTGTAATTTTCCTACTCTGTTGGTCACGTTTTAGGTCAAATTATATCTAAAATTAGAAATGTCAAACTAAAATTAGTTGTCATCTAATTATATGTGGATTTTTAGATCCTATAGAAATAGTGTTGGAAAGTGGATATCTTGATCTGGATTATTCATAATACTAAATATTTGCATAGAATAAGGACAAAGCAAGATAGGGATATATGTTACATATGTCACTGGACTACAAAATTATGTGAAATATTTTTTTGTACTTTCAATGATATTTTGTTTTATACCACTAAGGTGGCAAACAAGCATACGGCCCGCCTAATGGAAAGCGGTTACCGTAGCCTATGGACACACAACACCATCTGCAAAAATCTCTTCACTCACACCCTTTTTGAAGAACCTTATGCTGTACTCCATTGGGAAAACCACGGCAGGGAGCTCATTCCACAGTCTGAGCGCCCGCGGAAGGAAGCTCCGTTAAGCCCGCACAGTTCGAAACCATTCTGGTTTCAATGTGTGATGGATGGATGTCGATGGCGAGAATTGCGATGGTGGAAGATAGCCGTGAGCATCAAGTCGAACAATTCTTTAGAACACTCTCCGTTGTACAAGTGGTAGAATACACATAAGGAGGCAAAGTCTCTCCTCAGACTGAGGAGCTCTTAACCACTTGTGAGTTCGGGATCTTCAACAATTCTGGTGGCACGACGCTGAACCGAGTCTAAAGGCCCAAACTGGTATCCAGGTGCTCCCACAGATGACAGCAGTACTCCATAAGGCCAGACTTGAGACTTATAAAGTTGCACTCCGATAGTGCCACAAGCTTATCTGGCCCAGTAGGAGTCGCTGTTATCGCATTTGGTGGAGCAAACAACCAATGAAAGTAGTGTTAATATTCTCTTTGACCAATAGCGATTGACATTTCGAAATGGCGTTGTTAGTTCCTCCTTAGGATAAGATAAGTTTTTGTTTGTAAAATGGGTATTTCAAATCACAAATTCACAAAGCGAATCATCAAAAAAACATGCTTTGCATTTATTTTTCAATTTTATCATGGAAGAATAAGTAAGGTAAACAACTAAAAGGACTTTTTGGTGGGAACTTGTAGAGTGACGTTGCGTTTTCATTTTTATTTTCATAAATTCGTGTATTTTGAGTTTTATTTTGTATTTTCGGTGGTATTTCACTCAATAAAGATCATCCATGTGCACCAGTGAAGTGAAATTAAATGAATTATGTGTATCGTGACTTTTCAAGTTGTCTCAGAAAGTCCTTGAAGAGTTTTAGTACAACAACCACCATTGTAGTAAAACATTACTTTTATGGACGGTGACTGACTGAGGACTGTGAAAGTGATAATTGTTGTGACTGGAAATTATAATATAACTCGACACTGGCAGAAATAAGTCCGAATACCACAACTCTTGAAGTTGAAAATACTTTCAATGTAACCTAGCAACACCAACCGATTTTTGTTGAGGTTTTGTGTTCCTAGTCATCAGTAACAAATACACGGAAAAATAATACAAATTAGTGAAAATATCTATACTTACCTATGAAACGATATTCCGTCTCGCTTTTTTTGTTTTTGGGAACAATTTTTACAATTTTTCAAAATGCAGGACGGCATAATTTCTAAGATAAATTATGACACTTGTGACGTAGTAACAACACGAGGCCTTGTTTAGTACTGACTCGAGTTTGTATTTACTTTTGAATCCGTATTTGGTGTGTTGGCGTCACTCCCGTGTTCCGCGCGCTCGATCTGCTTACTATTCTGTAATCTGTGCTCGCGCTCAACTAATGTGTGAATGTGTGCGTGCCGGCTTGTACGTACAGCGTGGTGGCCGACTTGAGTGACACAGTTTTTTGTTAGCGAAAATATATCCGACTTTTTTTAATATCTGTGGTCTACACCAAAGATTTTTATAGGGCATCGTGCCTCTACCCAGATGGATAATCCGCCTTAGTAAAGCATGACATTTAATATCACTCCGCTTGAGAAGCTTCTGAGCAAATCGCTCTCAGTTCGTACTGCGCACGGCTGTCAGCACGTCATACTCGCTGTCCTGATTAAATAAAAAATGCCGACTTGCGTATTAAAATACGGTCACAACACTTACAAAAACCAAGGAAAAACTAAAAAACGATCCTTCCATGTGTAAATATTGTGATTTCGTCACTTTTAATTACCTAAACCTATTTTAGAAATATACTTTTTCCGGTCATGTTTTTTTTTTTTTTTTTTTGTAAAGGACAATGGCGAAATTGGCCCTAGCTGCGTATAACGACATAATATATATCAAAAAATTGCTTTATTAAAGTTAAATTAAATAACATAATTCAATATTTTTTAGAACTAGCAGTATGTCCAGAAAATAGAAATATACATTTATATATTTTAGGCTGTTAGTTAAGCTGATTGTGATTCGGAACGCACCCATAATCTCGTTCCATATGTTCCTTTGAACGGTATTTCTGTCCACATTGTTTTTTTTATATTTGAAACATTTCTGTTAGTCATAATAATGATAAATAATTTTATTTTTAACAGAGTTTAGTTGAAAATGTTATTGCATTTATTAATAGAAACTCTCTATAAGAAAAAAAACTTTTTAACACTCTATAACACGATGACATATTTTTTACGTCAAATGAAACGCGTACGTAGTCTATGGTCAGCGAGCCCCTTGAGTGAAGTTGATTGATCGACTTTTTGGCGGGAACTTATAATATAACTCGACACTGGCAGAAATAAGTCCTAATTTGGATTTGATTGCCAAACTTAAAACTAATAAGAAGTTGATTGATTTGTCTGACATTGTGTGACTGTCACACAATTCGAAAGGTACTTTCTTTTTGTGCGCGTTCCTACGGTTTTTGGTTGACTCCTGTCTACACCACGACCCTTTGCTTTTCTACGGATACCGATTTCTTTTCTACACGTGACTACGGCATTTGAATGGACCTTAGATAATCGACAATTGGCTGTTTTATTTGGATTTGCATGAACGCAATATAAATCCACTGGCAGAATTCTTAGACAATATTGTCATTAGATTTTATTTTGATGAATAAAAACCTAAATAAAAATGACCTTGTTTTATTGAAAGCCTGTGTATGTCCCGATACTTCAAAGTACCTACTACCTACCAGTAGGATATACCTACCTGGGTAAGTACCTATACTAGAAACAATTGTTAATCGCTTGGCTCGCGGTTAAAAATATAACAATGACATCAATTGTTATAATAGGACGCGCGTCTCTCGCGAGAACCAACGGGTAGAACTAAATGGATTTCATCCACATTTTTAAAATGTACTTATAATAGGTATATCGAACGTTACTCATTTGATACGTCAAAATCGGCATAACCTATAAAACCTTTTAACTCAAATAAAAAAAAAACTGCAGCTTTTTTGTTAAAATATTTTTTAGAAATAGCATAACAGTTTATTAATCTAGAGGAATTCAACAGTGGTTGTCATATACGTTACAAAAAAATGTAGGTCCAAGCATGTATGGAATCTCGCCATTCTCCTTTGTTCTTGACCATGGATACTAATTCCTTCAGTCGCATACATTTTATTTATAATATCACTATAATATAGTCCGCACATTCACTTTCACATAGTCTGCATGTTCAGTCACCGTCCAGTCATGTTTTAGTAAAATGGTGGTCATTGTACTAAAACTTATCACGGACTTTTTGAGACAACTTGTAAAGTCACGATACACATATTCATTTCATTTCACTTCACTGGTGCACATATATTGATCTTTATTGAATAAAATACCACCGATAATATGCAATAAAACTCAAAATACACGAATTTATGAAAATAAAAATGAAAATGCTACGCCACTCTGCAAGTTCCCGCCAAAAAGTCTTTCCGGTCATGTTTTATGGAAGGTTGCCACAACATGAAAATTAATTTCCCACATTTTGGTTAAGGATTATTAAAAGATGATATCGAGTACCGACTGATTATTACTGATTATTTTTGCTCTAATGAGGAGTTTTCTTATGATACCTCTATGCTCAAAATAGCCGTGAAACTGTTTATTATTCGAACCTCACGATTTGACAGGTATTTGACCATAGAGGTATCATGAGTAAACTCCTCATTAAATATTACCTGCACAACCAGATTTAACAAATAAAATTAATTTTATTGGATATAATAGTAGGTACAAGAGCTAACACAGATTACTAACCTAACTAAACTTATGTCGAAACATTTGCAAGTATTTGTAAATATCCTATGTAGCAAAATCCGTATTTTTTTATACTACTTAGTTAGCAAACAAGCATACGGTTGTTAAAAATACAATTTCAAAACGACGGCTGTATAGATCTAACTAGATCGATTTTTGCCCCCATATTGTAAAGGACAATGGCGAAATTGGCCCTAGCTGCGTATAACGACATAATATATATCAAAAAAATGCTTTATTAAAGTTAAATTAAATAACATAATTCAATATTTTTCAGGACTAGCAGTATGTCTAGAAATATACATTTATATATTTTAGGCTGTTAGTTAAGCTGATTGTGATTTGGAACGCACCCATAAGGTCGTTCCATATATTCCTTTGAACGGTATTTATCTCCTTATTGTTTTTTTTATATTTGAAACATTTCTGTTAGTCATAATAATGATAAATAATTTTATTTTTAACAGAGTTTAGTTGAAAATATCATTGCATTTATTAATACAAACTCTCTATGAGAAAAAATAACGTTTTAACACTCTATAACACGATGACTATTTTTTTACGTCAAATGAAACGCGTACGTAGTCTATGGTCAGCGAGCCCTTTGAGTGAAGTTGATTGATCGACTTTTCGGCGGGAAATTATAATATAACTCGACACTGGCAGAAATAAGTCCTAATTTGGATTTGATTGCCAAACTTAAAACTAATAAGAAGTTGATTGATTTGTCTGACATTGTGTGACTGTCACACAATTCGAAAGGTACTTTCTTTTTGTGCGCGTTCCTACGGTTTTTGGTTGACTCCTGACTACACCACGACCCTTTGCTTTTCTACGGATACCGATTTCTTTTCTACACGTGACTACGGCATTTGCATGGACCTTAGATAATCGACAATTGGCTGTGTTATTTGTATTTGCATGAACGCAATATAAATCCACTGGCAGAATTCTTAGACAATATTGTCATTGGATTTTATTTTGATGAATAAAAACCTAAATAAAAATGACCTTCTTTTATTTAAAGCCTGTGCATGTCCCGATACTTCAAAGTACCTACTACCTACCAGTAAGATATACCTACCTGGGTAAGTACCTATACTAGAAACAATTGTTAGGTACTTAAATAACATATTTATTCAGCATCTATCTGTCTCTATTGTCTACAAAACTAGTGTAAAATCATAATTAATCGCTTGGCTCGCGGTTAATTATGTTATAATAGGACGCGCGTCCCTCGCGAGAACCTACGGGTAGAACTAAATGGATTTCATCCACATTTTTAAAATGTACTTATAATAGGTATATCGAACGTTACTCATCTGATACGTCAAAATCGGCATAACCTATAAAACCTTTTAACTCAAATAAAAAAAAACTGCAGCTTTTTTGTTAAAATATTTTTTAGAAATAGCATAACAGTTTATTAATCTACAGGAATTCAACAGTGGTTGTCATATACGTTACAAAAAAATGTAGGTCCAAGCATGTATGGAATCTCGCCATTCTCCTTTCATCGAAATCGTTAAAGCCATTTTCGAGATATCTCAAAACATACAAATATTGTACATTTAATGGTATAGGATATACAGGCTGTTGTTTTGGTCGGCGACAAGCGACCCAGGAGCGGTAGTACAAAATATATATTCCCCAAAAATGGACTTAATTCCATTAAATACCGTAAATATGTTGAGAAATACCTTATTCAATTTGAAATAAAATTACTGCAAAGTATGGTTACTAGGCACGTGCACAGACTAGAGCTATGCGCAAGCCGCCATCGCCCCACCCCTTTACTCCCTCGTACTCCCGTTGAGTATTATGTCTACACTTTAGCTTATTACATGATTTAAAAAAAAAAAATTATTTTTATTATTAAAAAAAAATAATGATTTTTTTTATATTTTTTTAGCACCAGTATCATTTGTATTATCGATCCTGAGTCGCTCGTCGCTGACCAAAACAACGACCTGTATATTATATATAAATATTGCTCGTGCTTATGTAAATATAATATTTAGTAACTAATAATAAAAATCTCCCGACCGAAATTTATAAATTACCCTATTTAGGGGAAAATATTTTTATCTGCTACCCTATGCAAACTACACTGACTGTCAAATACTGACAATTCTGGCTTGTTTATTTCATGTTTCCATAGAGGCGACTATCCTTCTGGACGTTTTAAATTCTTTGGTCTACACTTTAGCTTATACATGATTTTCAAAATTTTAATTTTTATTTTTATTATTAAAAAAAATAAAGTATTTTTTTTATATTTTTTTTAGCACCAGTATCATTTGTATTATCGACCCTGAGTCGCTCGTCGCTGACCAAAACAACGACCTGTATACAATGGGATGGGCTGTTTAAAAGCTTTCATTTGATACCCATATAATAATAACGACATTTTTGTTTTTAATAACCCCTCTCTTTTTTATTCGTAGACGCCATATAAAAATAATATACCCTATGACACTCCCACAGTTAAGACGAATCTAACGACACCTCATATGCTTAAATCCATCAAACCGTTTAGGCTGCAGAGCGTGCCAAAGAAATAGACATACATACATACATACACCCGAAAAACATAACCCTCCTTCCGGGTCAGTCGGGTAAAAAAGTCTCCTTTCAAATGCAAGTCTGAAATTGTAAAATTTGAGCCAATTAATATTATTTATTCAAGTAAACAAAACTTAAGTCAGCAATCTACTCAGTAATAATCACAGACATATAATATTTATAAAGAAAGAAATAAAAGACATTTATTCTAAAGTAACATAAAACAATTACATACACATAGAAATTAAGACAAAAAAAACATATAAAAAATATAAATAAATAAAGTAATAATAGAATTGCAATGACGTATTATTTACATTCTAAGGGGCGTATTTACGTCAATGCTTAATTAAGTCAAGTTTGAGTCGAGAATGTCAAAGTCAAAGTCAAAGCCATCAATTTAGGCCCCAGAAGGGCACTTATGAAGGTCACATTTACTGAAGTTACCACCGGTTCGGAACTCCGCGTTTCTTTATAAACTTTTTTAAACAAAGCAAACACAAATTCAAAAGCGAATACCAGCTATGTGTTTTAAATTTGTATTTGCTTTTTGGCCTCACTCCCGTGTTCCGCGCGCTTCATCTGCCTTGTTCTGTAATCTGAGGTTAACACAATCAAATTAAAGACTTATAATTTCTTAATAACCTTACTAATATTAACAATGCGAATATGAGTTTGTTTGTTTGTTTGTTACGCTTTCACGCCTTAACTATTAAATCTAGATATGGCATGGAGAAGGACATGGACAATTTATCCCGGGAACGCAAGCGAAAACGCGGGGGAGAACTAGGATAGATGTTTCAGTGATTGGCGACCGTAGAAGTTCATTTGGCACATTATGTTATGAATGTTTTTTTGTAAAATATGAGTCATATTTGAACGTTTCTCACGGTTTCTATAAAAACCGTAAAACTATTTTGGGAAATGTACGAAAATAGTTAATCTAAAACAATAAGTATCAATTCCACAATATGCTAAATGAACTACTACGGTCGCTAATCGCTGAAATATCTATCCATATTGTTCTTTGACGTAAAAAACGATAAAAACTCGAAAAAAAAAAAACTAATTTCGCGCCTTGGTAACCTTAATCGGTAATGTTTAACCTTAAAGGCGCCGCATAGATTATTGTGTGAACGCGAAACGCAGAACTCTAGAACTTTTACATTCTCGGCGCTTAATATAAGTACCTAATAGAAGCTATTCTATTAACTCGTTGCCTACATCCAAAAATAGACGTTAGGTTGCAAGTGCTAAAGAAACACCTACCTACCTAAGAAAATAAACTGTATAAGGCTGTATGGTCTAAACCTTTGCCTGCCTTTTGGCAAACTAAATAAACAAAAACTTATCAATATTGACAAAGTTTGACAACATGAAAATAACCTCAAATCTAGAAAAATAACCATAAAAATGAAGCTAATAAATATATTTAGAACCTTGCAAATCGGCTCTAATATGCAAATAACTCGCTGCTACGCAGACTACGCGCCAAAAGCGCTCCGTAGTTTGAAAGCAAAGTCGAATAGATCTACTGTCCAGTACTACTTAGATTCTTTTAGGATACGAGCTGTTGGTGGCAAAGGTGGTGATGGATGCATCTCTTTCCTCAGTGTGTGGTGTAAGGACCACGCAGGACCCGACGGGGGTGACGGCGGGAACGGCGGACATGTAATTTTTCAGGTTAGTTTGGAAGGTCATGAAATCTCCACTAAAACGGCAAAAATAACGTTTATGTAGCTTCCTTGAGGTTTAATAGTAGTCTGTGTACTTAGCGAGTGTCTCTGGGAGCCGCTAGAGAGATGCATAGAAATCCATATTTTTTTGTCCTGTTTACAACTGAGTAATACACTTTCCAAATATGTTAAACTATCTTTTATCAACTGTGATCTGCTATTTTAACCCCCAAAGGTATTGAATTTTGATAAACCCTTAGTGGCATATAGTGTCCTGGGGATAAGCTGAAAATTCATACCCATTGTCACTTTTCTTAGGCAAAACTAATTAAATATTGCTTACTCCGACATGATCCTATGGTACAAGGAACACATATGATGCTACAGTTAAGGGTACATTCCGAAATGGATAATATCGATCACAGTGATTACAGCAATAATTTGCGTACCGAATTAGATATAGATAGAATGCGGAATGAAACATGTAAGCGCCGTGAAAATCACTGTATTTGCAGGAAAAATACTCCTAAAAGCATTCTGATAGAGCTGTGTTTCTACTGTCTGCTTAAACGACTAATTATTGTTTCAGCGCTAACGAGAACTTTATTTGACTCTATAAGAAATGGGACATAACCTTTGCTTATGATAGTTTCTCTATACGTAGTAATAATAGCTCAGTGATTTAGACACATGATTGTACTCATGATAACAAACAACTTTCCCAAAGAAACATTTTTAAATTGACTTAGCACATGATTTAATTTTACTGAAATAGGGTTTGCACATCAGTGAAAATAATATTTTTTTATTTTTTTGGGTTATGTTATACAGTTTTACTACGGTTCTTAAATATTGTAAATGGACTCGTTATAAGGCCCCATTTAACCTCCTTTCGGCTTTACGCGCAGTTGTGTAACACCCTGTATATACAATAAACTAATTTCAAAACAAGCTTACTTTCATTACATAACATTTACATTCCACTTTGTTTTCTGCAACAATTGTTGTCTGGCTATAAATATTTATAAGTAAATAAGTCAGTAGGTCAACCATCTTAAGCAGCATACATCTTTTGCAGGCTTCACACACAGTGAAGAGCTTGAATCACTGCAAGTCTGTGACGCAGGCAATGCACGGTGAGAAGGGATACAACAAAGACTGCAACGGCAAGAATGCACAGCACATCATCGTACCTGTGCCCCTTGGTAAGGATCTTTTCAAATTCAAAATCATTTATTCAAATAGACCTTCGCAGGCACTTATGAAAAGTCTGACTCTAATACTCTAATACCGGTTCGGAAGGTTGCATTTGCTGAAAAGAGCCGGCAATAAACTCAGCAATTACTCTTTTCAAAACAAGCTTAGATTCATTACATAATATTTACATTCTAATCGCACTGACAACAATTGCGTGCCCCGACGCGGCGGCAACACTACAAAGTAGACTGAATCTATATTTAATAAGTAAATAAATGGCAAACTTAAGCAGACCAGCCCCCACAAGCAGCACCTGATTTAATAATCTACATTAATATTATAAAAAGGTAAAATTTGGTTGTCAGGCCTCCAGCCTGTGGAAAACTACTCTTTCTATGTCAGGGTTTGAAAAATTGTTGCAAAGCTTGCTGGACATGAACAACTTTTTTTAAAAATAGAATACCTTCAAACCTTTGTAAAATTGATACAACAAACAGTATATTTAATAAAGAAAACTCGTTTACAAAAAAACTTTTAACAGACTTCAAAGTACACTAAAAAGTGATCAAATCCTGATCTGATGACAATAGGACCAAACGGGAAGTGTACCTTTCCAAACAAGAAAGAATTTTCCAAATCGGTAAATAAATTTATGTTTGTTACCTCATAACTCCAAATGAGGTAACAAACATTAAAAAAAACCTAATTGAGAACCTCTTCTTTTTTTTGAAGTCGGTTAAAACCAAGTGTCGGTAAAAACCACATTTCTTGTATGGTATTCCCTTTAATTTAAATTTTATTTCATTTTTATTATTTGTTGCTATAGCCGCAATAAGGCGCCGATCCCACAGAGAGAGTTCTGGAGTTCCGAGTTCTGCATTCCGTGTTGACTATTGTGCACACAGCAAGCAGTTTAGTGTTCTAGAGTTCTGCAATATTCGCTACTGATCGTACATCATACACTTTTTTTTACTTTCAAAGGCCCCACATAGCTTAAAGTCAACGCGGCATGCAGAACTCGGAACGCGAAACTCTAGAACTGTTCTCTGTGGGATCGGCGCCTAATACACATTATGTGAAAATGTCAACTGTCTACCTTTTCATCAGATACAGCCCACTGACATACAGACGAACGGACAGCGGTAGCTTAATAATCTCTTTGAGTACAGAACCCTGATAACATTATAGAATTACATACTTACTTGGCTCTTTTTAGAAACTCAAAACTTTAAATGGCAGTCTTTGACTAAAATTATTGATAGGATTGTATCTTTGTCCAACAGGTACAATAATAAAGGATTGTAATGGCGAAGTGGTGGGGGACCTGGATAAGGAGGGGGTGATGTTTGTGGCCGCGAGGGGCGGCGCGGGGGGGAGGGGGAACAAGTTCTTTCTTACTGACACTGAACAGGTAACTAAACTATAAAAATTATAGGTGTGATGCATGCAGTCGCAGTGTGCTGGTAGTGACCAGTACATAATGTTGTCCCTTGAGCTTTCCCTGCTGCCTGTCATCAGTACAACCCGTCAAACAGTGCGTTTAGTGTAGCCGTCCTAGCGTAGCAACTTTGCGTATCCGTCCTAGCGTAGCGATCTATCGTAGCCGACCTAGCGTAGCGTAGCCGATCTAGCGTAGCGTAGCCGTCCTAGCGTAGCGATCTATCATAGCCGACCTAGCGTAGCGTATCCGTCCTAGCGTAGCAATCTATCGTAGCCGACCTAGCGTAGCGTAGCCGATCTAGCGTAGCGTAGCCGTCCTAGCGTAGCGATCTATCATAGCCGACCTAGCGTAGCGTATCTGTCCTAGCGTAGCGATCTATCGTAGCCGTCTTAGCGTCGCGTAGCCGTCCTAGCGTAGCTATCTATCGTAGCCGATCTAGCGTAGCGTCCCAGCGCTCTGTTTAACAGGTTGTACTGATCACAATATATACAAGTCGACGTCCTAGCTGGATGGTATGCTATAGCGGGTATTACGTGACTCGGTAGGCTCCGTCGATAGCGGAGATGGGCGCGGTGGGTGAGACGGTGCAGTACTCGCTGGAGCTGCGGTCGATGGCGCACGTGGGGCTGGTGGGCGCGCCCAACGCCGGCAAGAGCACGCTCCTTAGAGCCGTCACCCGCGCGAGACCCAACGTCGCGCCGTATCCCTTCACCACGCTCAAGCCGCATATTGGTGAGTGTATTGTGTATATATTGGTGAGTTTTGTACAGCTCGGTTAACTCCAGCTAGCACGTTCAACACATTTACACGTCGCGTTTGTGTAGTGTCTGAAATAAGCGCGCAGCGTCACGTCGCACTGCATGCGTCTTTCTCTAAGTAAGCGAAAATGCCCCCTTGGAGGCCGATGATAGATAGATAGATAACACTTTATGATTGAAAAAATACAATAGAAAAACTTTGAATAATAAAAAAAGTGTTACAATGAGTGGCCTTATCACTAAAAGTGATCTCTACCAAGCAACCAAAAAAATACATTGTGTAATAGAAGCGAATATATCGGCCTTTCGGGGCCCCCGTGAGTGTGAGGGCCCCGTGTATCATGGTAAAGACGGTCCTGTCTACCGTGCTATGGTTTCCTCACACCGAAACTCAACCTAATTATAAGATTCAATTCACCGACGTCACTTTTTTTTTTTTTTTTTATACTACTTAGGTAGCAAACAAGCATACGGCCCGCCGGATGGTAAGCGGTTACCGCAGCCTATGGACGCTTGCATCACCAGGGGTGTTACTCGCGCGTTGCCGACCCTGCAGAAATCTCTTCACACCCTTTTTGAAGAACCCCATGCTGTACTCCATTGGGAAAACCACGACAGGGAGCTCATTCCACAATCTGAGCGTCCGCGGAAGGAAGCTCCTTTGAGACCGCACAGTTCGAAACAATTTTGGTTCCAATATGTGGGGATGGACTCCCTGTCGATGGCGAGAGTTGCGATGGTAGAATGTAGCCGTGGGCATCATCTTAAACAATTCTTCAGAACACTGTCCGTTATACAAGCGGTAGAATACACATAAGGAGGCAAAGTCTCTCCCTCCTCACTTATAATCTAATTAAAATTAATGAAAGTAATACTTCCAGGTATGGTCCCGTATGATGACTACGAACAGGTAGCGATAGCTGATCTACCTGGTTTGATTCCCGGCTCGCACAAGAACTACGGACTAGGTAAATATTTTCTTTATAATGTCTAACTAGGTTTTGCCCGCGACTTCGTCCGCATGCCGGAATAAATAGAGTGCAATGTTCAGTAATAACTTACCTTTTTTCAGGTATACAGTTCCTTCAACACGCGGAACGCTGTCGTGGTCTTATATACCTACTGGATGGTACAAACGACCCCTTATCACAATATAAGACTCTAAAACACGAATTATCACAGTATAACGAAAATTTGGCAACGAGAACTAGCTGTGTTGTTATTAATAAAATAGATTTAGACGAGGGAAAGAGAAATTTTGAAAAAATAAGCAAAATTATGAATGTTATTGGTATTTCTGCAAAAACTGGGTTGAATGTACCAGAACTGTTGAAAGCTGTTAGGGTCATGTATGATGGAAAGAGTTGAGTGGGAAGTTGGGTTGCGGATGGGTGACCGATTTACTAAATAAGTATTTATTAAGCTATGTTAAAACTTGTTGATTTGTTTAAATAAATTAAAACAACAAAATAATGTCATTTGTTTTATTCCAATTTCAGTCTATTTAAAAAAATACACTATTATTAAAAATTAAAATCTTAATACTAGTTCAGATCACATGATTTACAGATTAATTGGTTTGTGATGATAATGGTAGCGTTACCACAATTTGTGGCAAGTGTGGTAACACTACCATAATTTTGTGGCGAGTTTGGTAAACTTACCACAATTTTTATGGCGAGTGTGGTACAACTACAATCTTGTGACAAGTGTGGTATTACCACAATTTGTGGCGTGTGTTTGACCGCAACCTCACCATGGTAAGTGATGATGCGGCCGAAGGTGGTGCGCACACAAAGCCTAGAAGGAACTGGCTCTCAAGTGCAGCTGTCGGAACACACCGAAAGGTGCTTGGCGACAGATTTTCAACTTGAGGTGGTAGCCAGCCAGGCGGGTACTACAAAGTACCCTACCACCGTGCTATGGTTTCCTCACGATGTTTTCCTTCACCGAAAGCTCAAGCTCATTGTAGGATTCGAACCCGGGACCTTCGTCTTGGAATCCGACGTCACTACCACTGAGCTATCATCGCCTACTAATGAGTGTCACTTATCATAATTTGGGGAGAATTTTTATTTCAGAAGGCAGATAACCAGGCTCTCCACATGATACTAAGTGGTCAGTCGACTTTGGACATAAGCGATACCATAGCCATAAAGGCTGCGACAGCCGACTGCGTTAAATTACGTTTTGTTGCGTGTAGATCACCAACCAAATCCTTACCAAAATGCTATTTAACTAATACACTGATCAAATTATCACGTAAATAACGTCGATTTTATGACATTGGTGCGTATTCTGTTGTAAATCGCACTAAACAATTTTTAATCACATCACATCTCTTTCTTAGAAACTTATTGAAAAAGCATAGAACATGTTTAATGCTGTAAAATAAGTCTTCTGTTATCATTTACGGGTAAATAGTCTTAACCATTTTAGATGTCGACGATGTGCGACGAGAAATAAATTTCTTACATCCTTTTCTTATGTTCTTTGTTAGAAAGAGATATAGGCCCTGATTCTGTTGTTCACAACTAAACTAATTCTAATCTCACTATGTCTCTTTCTAACAAAAAACATAAGAAAAGAATGCAAGAAATTTCTGTCAAATTAGTCCAATGCTTGTTTTCAATATAAATTTAGTCGCCATCTATTGCGGTTACGCCTAAATACACGCAAAATAAGACGGCAAAGATTAATTTGACAACTTAAAATATGTTCTATCCTTTTTCAATAATGTTCGTAAGAAAGAGATGAGATGTGACTAAAATTAGTTTAGTGCGATTTACAACAGAATCGGCACCATTGTGTGACTAAATTAGTTTAGTATTTTATTTAAATAACGTTTTACTTGAGCATTTAAACAGTGTTTTAGTTAGCGTTTCATGAGTAAGGGAGATTAAAGATATTTAAATTACAAAAACATCTAACTTAAATGGAATTGCTTAAAAAACACAATGACAATTCAAATAGGCTAATAATACTTTATATAAAATTGTTTTTTAACACAATCTCGCCGTGGTAAGGAATGTGACCGAAGGTGGTAAGCAAATAATTTGTCCAAGTGGGGTTTCTCATACCGGTAGGTTTGTGTGTGGTAGCCGGCCAGGTGGGTACTATAAAGTACCCTATGTGCTATGGTTTTGCTATGTTTTCCTTCGCCATTTTATTTTAACTACCCCTTCGTTAATGCATAATGCTATGAAGTCCCAGGTAAATGCAGATGTGGCAACACTATAGGTTCTGGTAACATCGACGGCAATGCTTCTGTCTTCTTGCCTTTTTTAGCTTTTTTCGGCTGCAATTTTACCTATGAAAAAAATATTGTGGTAAGTGTGGTATAATTGCCACAGTAAAGCATTAACATTGTTTTATGACAATTATTTGATAGATCTTATGAATTTCAAGATGTATCTTTTCAGTATTTAAATATAAGTTTGTTTGCGTAAAAATTGTTTTGTAGAAAAATGGCGGATGGCACCTAAATTCTAATCCGCTTGTATCTCATCAATCACTGTATATTTCAGCAATATGATTGTATTGCGCTATGAGACAGATGTTGTACAACATTGTGGAGCTGATATTTTAAAGAAAAGAACTGTAATATAGAAAATGGCGGATGGAACCTAAATTCTAATCCATCCTAATATTGTAGTAATGTTTTACTACAATAACCACCACTAGTAAAACATTACTTTTATGGACGGTGACTGATTGAGGACTACTGTGAAAGTGATTTATTATGACTGGAAATTATAATATAATTCGACACTGGCAGAAATAAGTCCTAATTTTGACTTGGTTGCCAAACTTAAGAGCACTCAATTCGCCATACTTTTCATACAAAACCTCTGTACTTATTATGGCGTTGTTTTTTCGTTAGATGTTTTGAATAAATTGGTATCTTGTGCACTATATCTAGGCGAAATTAAAAAAAGTGTGTTACAAATTCAGTCAAAGCCTCCGAAAAACAGCGTTTTTGCACAAATTTTACCTCAACTTTGGCCATATCTAATGTACCTATAAATTGTAAAAGTAAAGAAAACATTTAGATACCAGGCTTGCAAATGTATTGGAGATTCTAAATAACTTACTTTTTTTTCACAAACTTGTAAGATTTTTTCACAAGAAGTACATGGAACAGCCTAGCGAAGCGGCCGCGAGTGATCAGCGGAATTTACCGACTGATAACCGACGGCTCTGATGCTATCTCTCTTTTTTCGCAGTCAAACAACAAGCTTTTAGACTATGCTTGCGTTGAAGTTGCGCCGGCCACAGAGGGCCGCCTTAAAACTATGTTGAGTGCAGGTACCTTGTAGTGCACCTCCCGGACATGTCGGTAGAGGCTGGAGTACCAGCCGAAGGCCGCGGCGCAGTGCGCGCACTGGTACGGAGTCTCGCTTGTATGCATCGCTATTATGTGGTATTTTAGCTTCGCCGAGTTCTGAACATGAAATTAATTTTTTTTTTTTTTTTTTTTTTAAACGACAAATCGGTAAACAAGCATACGGCCCGCCTGATGGGAAGCGGTTACCGTAGCCATATGGACGCTTGCAACACACGAAGCATCGCAAACGCGTTACCGACCTTTCCCCCCTCCCCTATGAGCTCTGGCGACCTCACTCACGCGCAGGAACACAACTTTACACAACATAAAGTTATTTGGCTGCGGTATTCTGTAAGGTGGAGGTACTTCCCCAGTCGAGCTGCTCTTTGTGCGAATAAACGCTATGCTCTACCTCTCTTGAACAAATAATTTATTCATTCAAATAGGCCTTCACAGGCACTTATGAATAGTCAAACTCTAATATTCTAATGCACGGCTCGGAAGGTTGATTTTGCTCAGAAGAGCCGGCAATAAACTCGGCAATTACTCTTTTCAAAAACAAACTTAAAATTACACCAGATGTTCCTGCGAGAGCGAGCGCTACAACCACGCATTTTTATCATTTAAATATTCTTTAATATTGTAGTAAGCCTTCTGTACTAAAGCGGCCTTTATACGTTCCCTAAACTTTAGTGACGGTAAATTTAAAATTTCATTAGGGATGGATCTTATTATAAAATTGTACACTCAGTCCTAAAAATGAACCTTGCACTTTTTGGAGTCTATAAGAAGAGGTCAAAAGTTTATGCTTATTTCTAGTATTAAAAAAGTGAGTATAATCTGTAAATGCTCACCTGATAAGACTTTCCGCAGACATGACACAGATTGTCTTTCTTCTCTTTGTTCTTGTGAACGTTCTGCAAATGCACGTACAGAGACGTGTGGCACTTAAACGGCTGAAATACAATTTATTATCTGTAATATCCTGATACATTCAGCTGCACTTGAGAGCCAGTTCCTTCTAGGCTCCGTGCATCTTCGGCCACGTCATCACACTATACACAGTAAAAAGAAATGTATGAAAAACTATACACAAAGTACACTAAGAATTAATCAAATCCTGATCTGATGACAATGGCACCAAACGGGAAGTGTTACCAAACAAAAATAAATTTCCAAGTCGGTTAATAAATGACTGAGTAATGAGGTAACAAACAAAAAAAATACGACGTAATTGAGAACCTCCTCCTTTTTTAGAAGTCGGTTAAAAATACAACAGAATTGAGAACCTCCTCCTTTTTTAGAAGTCGGTTAAAAATACAACAGAATTGAGAACCTCCTTTTTTGAAGTCGGTTAAAAATACAACATAATTGAGGACCTCCTCCTTTTTTAGAAGTCGGTTAAAAATACAACATAATCGAGAACCTCCTCCTTTTTTAGAAGTCGGTAAAAATACAACATAATCGAGAACCTCCTCCTTTTTTAGAAGTCGGTTAAAAATACAACATAATTGAGAACCTCCTCCTTTTTTAGAAGTCGGTTAAAAATACAACAGAATTGAGAACCTCCTCCTTTTTTAGAAGTCGGTTAAAATACAACATAATTGAGAACCTCCTCCTTTTTTAGAAGTCGGTTAAAAATACAACAGAATTGAGATCCTCCTTTTTTTGAAGTCGGTTAAAAAGATAAAAATATAATAACAAGACACTTTGGTCACACTCTAACCAGTTCATACAATCTTAACTTATTGCCTATACTTTTAATGACACAAACACTTTGGTCTCGTTGTTCTAAGGCGCGGCAATACTATCAGGAGTACTATTACGTTATGTAACAGGTGACGACTGAGCGACGATAAATTATCGCAAGGTGTGAGTCCCTCCTTTAGGTCGTAACCTATACTATCTATACTAATATTATAAAGAGGAAAGATTTGATTGTTTGTTTGTTTGCATTGAACATACTCCGAAACTACTGAACCGATTTGAAAAATTCTTTCACTGTTGGGAAGCTACACTATCCCCGGAAGACATAGACTATATTTTCAAAAAAATTAGGAATCCTTACTAAAACTCCAATAATGTAACCCAAGGTGTAAAAAAAACGGTAATTGTAGGGTAGGGCACCACGTGAACGAAGTCGCCGGGCAGCTATTAGTTAATATTTTATGCTTTTTGTTTGATTTTTTGATTTTGGTGTTGCAAGCGTCCATAGGCTACGGTAACTGCTTACCATCAGGCGGGCCGTATGCTTGTTTGCCACATTAGTGGTATAAAAAAAAAAAAACCAATGAACTTACCTTATTACAGAGTTGACATTTAAATTTGATTTTCTTGAGATGTTCCCAGTCGATGTGGTCGCGCAGTCTTGTTTTGTTCACAAACTTCTTACCGCATTCGTTGCATACAAAACTGTTATAATAAAATAATACACATTATTTGGATTAATTCATTAAAATAAGCTGGGAGAGTTTACAACTGTAACGCTTCTTTGCACTTGTTGTTTACAACTGTAACGTGTTGTTGAACTTGTTGTTTACAATTGAAATAAAGTGTTGTTGCATTTGTAGTTTACAATTGAAGTAAAGTGTTATTGCAATTGTAGTTAACAATTGAAGTAAAGTGTTGTATCACTTGTAGTTAACAATTGAAGTAAAGTGTTGTTGCACTTGTAGTTAACAATTGAAGTAAAGTGTTGTATCACTTGTAGTTTACAATTGAAGTAAAGTGTTATTGCACTTGTAGTTTACAATTGTAACGTGTTGTTGCACTTGTAGTTTACAATTGTAACGTGTTGTTGCACTTGTAGTTTACAATTGTAACGTGTTGTTGCACTTGTAGTTTACAATTGTAACGTGTTATTGCACTTGTAGTTTACAATTGAAGTAAAGTGTTGTATCACTTGTAGTTAACAATTGAAGTAGTGTTGTTGCACTTGTAGTTTACAATTGTAACGTGTTGTTGCACTTGTAGTTTTCAATTGTAACGTGTTGTTGCACTTGTAGTTTACAATTGAAGTAAAGTGTTGTTGCACTTGTAGTTTACAATTGAAGTAAAGTGTTATTGCACTTGTAGTTTACAATTGTAACGTGTTGTTGCACTTGTAGTTTACAATTGAAGTAAAGTGTTGTTGCACTTGTAGTTTTCAATTGTAACGTGTTGTTGCACTTGTAGTTTACAATTGTAACGTGTTGTTGCACTTGTAGTTTACAATTGTAACGTGTTGTTGCACTTGTAGTTTACAATTGTAACGTGTTGTTGCACTTGTAGTTTACAATTGTAACGTGTTGTTGCACTTGTAGTTTTCAATTGTAACGTGTTGTTGCACTTGTAGTTTACAATTGAAGTAAAGTGTTGTTGCACTTGTAGTTTACAATTGAAGTAAAGTGTTATTGCACTTGTAGTTTACAATTGAAGTAAAGTGTTGTTGCACTTGTAGTTTACAATTGTAACGTGTTGTTGCACTTGTAGTTTTCAATTGTAACGTGTTGTTGCACTTGTAGTTTACAATTGAAGTAAAGTGTTATTGCACTTGTAGTTTACAATTGAAGTAAAGTGTTGTTGCACTTGTAGTTTACAATTGTAACGTGTTGTTGCACTTGTAGTTTACAATTGAAGTAAAGTGTTGTTGCACTTGTAGTTTACAATTGAAGTAAAGTGTTATTGCACTTGTAGTTTACAATTGAAGTAAAGTGTTGTTGCACTTGTAGTTTACAATTGTAACGTGTTGTTGCACTTGTAGTTTTCAATTGTAACGTGTTGTTGCACTTGTAGTTTACAATTGTAACGTGTTGTTGCACTTGTAGTTTACAATTGTAACGTGTTGTTGCACTTGTAGTTTTCAATTGTAACGTGTTGTTGCACTTGTAGTTTACAATTGAAGTAAAGTGTTGTTGCACTTGTAGTTTACAATTGAAGTAAAGTGTTATTGCACTTGTAGTTTACAATTGAAGTAAATTGTTGTTGCACTTGTAGTTTACAACTGTAAAGTGTTGTTGCAATTTTAGTTTTCAATTGAAGTAAAGTGTTGTTGCACTTGTAGTTTACAATTGAAGTAAAGTGTTATTGCACTGGTAGTTTACAATTGAAGTAAAGTGTAGTTTACAATTGAAGTAAAGTTTTATTGCACTTGTAGTTTGCAATTGAAGTAAAGTTTTATTGCACTTGTAGTTTGCAATTGAAGTAAAGTTTTGTTGCATTTGTAGTTTACAATTGAAGTAAAGTGTTATTGCACTTGTAGTTTACAATTGAATTAAAGTGTTGTTGCACTTGTAGTTTACAATTGAAGTAGTGTTGTTACACTTGTAGTTTAACAACTGTAACGTGTTGTTGCACTTGTAGTTTGCAATTGAAGTAAAGTTTTGTTGCATTTGTAGTTTACAATTGAAGTAAAGTGTTATTGCACTTGTAGTTTACAATTGAATTAAAGTGTTATTGCACTTGTAGTTAACAATTGTAAAGTGTTGTTGCACTTGTAGTTTACAATTGAAGTAGTGTTGTTACACTTGTAGTTTAACAACTGTAACGTGTTGTTGCACTTGTAGTTAACAATTGTAAAGTGTTGTTGCACTTGTAGTTTACAATTGAAGTAGTGTTGTTACACTTGTAGTTTAACAACTGTAACGTGTTGTTGCACTTGTAGTTAACAATTGTAAAGTGTTGTTGCACTTGTAGTTTACAATTGAAGTAGTGTTGTTACACTTGTAGTTTAACAACTGTAACGTGTTGTTGCACTTGTAGTTAACAATTGTAAAGTGTTGTTGCACTTGTAGTTTACAATTGAAGTAGTGTTGTTACACTTGTAGTTTAACAACTGTAACGTGTTGTTGCACTTGTAGTTAACAATTGTAAAGTGTTGTTGCACTTGTAGTTAACAATTGTAAAGTGTTGTTGCACTTGTAGTTTACAATTGAAGTAAAGTATTGTTGCAGTTGTAGTTTACAATTGAAGTAAAGTATTGTTGCAGTTGTAGTTATCAATTGTAAAGTGTTTTTTTTTTCATTACCTGAAGTCAGTCTCGGCGACATGTCTGCGCGAGATTCGCAAGTGTTGCTTGTAGGTGGCGACGGACGCGAACCGTTTGTCGCACAGCGCGCAGTACAGCTCGCCCGAGTCGAGCGCCTTGTACATAATAATAATAAATATAATAATAATAAATATCCTGGGACATTCCTCACACACGGTCATCTGATCCCAAACTAAGCAGAGCTTGTAATATGGAAACCAGATAACTGATATAATACATATACTACTTTTTGTTTGTAAATACATACTTAATATACATAATTACACCCAGACTCAGGACATACAGACATGTTCATGCACACAAATGCATGTCCTGTGTGGGAATCGAACCCACAACCTGCGGCGCGTAAGGCGAACCTTAACCAACTGCGCCAACTGGCCCGCCATAATGGATCATAACTCAAACGCGTAATACATAAAAAACGTGATATGGCCCTGATTCTGTTGTTCACAACTAAACTAATTTTAATCTCACTATGTTTCTAACAAAAAACAGAAAAGGATGCAAGAAATTTAGTCCTTACAAATTAGTCCAATGCTTGTTTTCAATATAAATTTAGTCGCCATCTATCGCGGTTACGCCTAAATACACGCAAAATAAGACGGCAAAGATTAATTTGACAACTTAAAATATGTTCTATCCTTTTTCAATAATGTTCGTAAGAAAGAGATGAGATGTGACTAAAATTAGTATAGTGCGATTTACAACAGAATCGGCACCATCGAATGTACAAAAAAAAACATTGTATTCAATTTAGGCTCTGATAAGACACTTATGAATGTTAACAAACTACTCTACACCGTTTCCAAATACAACTTGAACTGAGAAGACTCCGGCAAGAAACTCAGCAAGTCATTTTTCTTTATAAGCTTTTATTTAACTAGCAATGTATGTATGTATGTTTGTTCGTTCGGTTGGAATCTTGAAAGACGAATTTCACCCACTTCCAGTCGGATCGACTTGAAACTTGGTATACATTAGTATATTGAATGACCCTACCAACCTAAGAACGAATACTCTTCGATTACGACAGCGAGGTATTCTGAATGTCCCTTCGACAAAGACCAAGTATAGAGCCAACACATTTGTTTTGCGCGCCTGCAACTCTTTTAACGAATTATCTAATGATATAGACCTGTTTTGTTCAAGCACTGCATCAATTAAAAGACTCACATGTAGTAACTTCTTTGGTACTACTAAAACTAACGAAGACTGCTAGCTTTTGAATTTGTTAGTTTCTCTTCAATATTGTATTGAACTGTCTCCATATAATTCTTAGTTAAGTATTTATAGTCTGTTTTCTAACACAACTAACTTCTAATTATCTGCATAAAAAATGTACATATATCTTATATATAGGTGGAGATTTGTAAATGGCATAGGATCATCTATATGTTTATTTTATCGTTGAAATGAAGCTGTAAATCTTCCTAAGAGTAAATAAATAAATAAAAATAAATAAATAAATGACAATGCAAGTACAGTCAACATGAAAAGCTTGTATTAAAAATATTTTTTTTATTTTAGTACTTGTCAATCTTTACATTGAGTAATGAAATACTTATACTAGTCTTAACTAATTACCTTGTGACTCCGCATATGTCTGCCCAAGTTAGATTTCCACTGGTACACCTTCCCGCACCGAGGACACGGGTAGCGATTCTGACCCTTATGTAGGACGCTGTAAGGTACATTAATATATAAGGGAATGGGCAATACGCGGATCGGTGGAGGCAGGCTAGTGGTCAACCTACTGTTGGAGTTGTCAATCCGCCTAGGAGGCATCCAACTAGCTTAACGACTATCACAATTAAGTGATAACCGGGACCAACGGCTTTACGTGCCTTCCGAAGCACGGAAACGCTCGATTTGAAATACCACTAGGCGGTCACCCATCCAGGTACCGACCACGACGGTGGTAGCTTGTCATTTGTTCTCGGTAAAAGGTGTCGATAAAAAACGAGAAATTGTCAATCATTATACATATTTTAGTTGTTCAAATTATATACGCGCACTTCGTTTCAAGGCATTTAGACCGAACCTGTGCTCACATACCGTACTATCGTATAGTTTCTCTATAATATTCTAAAGGGTAATCTAGACTAGAAGGGTAAAGGGTAAGGCGATGATAGCTAAGTGGTAGTGACGTCGGATACCGAGATGAAGGTCCTGGGTTCGAATCCTACAATGAGCTTGAGCTTTCGGTGAAGGAAAACATCGTGAGGAAACCATAGCACGGTGGTAGGGTACTTTGTAGTACCCGCCTGGCTGGCTACCACCCTCAAGTTGAAAATCTGTCGCCAAGCACCTTTCGGTGTGTTCCGATAGCTGCACTTGAGAGCCAGTTCCTTCTAGGCTTTGTGTGCTTACCACCTTCGGCCGCATCATCACTTACCATGGTGAGATTGCGGTCAAACACAGGGCTATAAACAAAAAAAAAAAAAAAAAAGACGAAGGCCCGGAGCTTGCGCTTTCGGTGAAGGAAAACATCGTGAGGAAACCATAGCACGGTGGTAGGGTACTTTGTAGTACCCGCCTGGCTGGCTACCACCTTCAAGTTGAACTGTCGCCAAGCGCCTATCGGTGTATTCCGACAGCTGCACTTGAGAGCCAGTTACTTATAGCCGTTGCGAATTAAAAACTAAATAAACATAGCAATACGAAAAGTGGAAATATTAAGAACAACAAAATTACCAGCTGGCATTTTGCTAGCCCTGCCACCCTATTGTTACGCCACTGCATACATTATGATCTAGCAAGGTTGATATTTTGTAAGAAAAGTAAAAAAAAAATGAGAATTCAGTGTTGGTCCCATAGTAAAAGTTGTTCAGCATGACTAATCCAACATAGGTTTCGAAAATATGCCATCTCGAAATCTACACCTGTTATAACTACACTGACTCACTTGCGATGGTATCGATAAGTCTTCCGTGAGCTGAACATTTTCCCGCACTCCACACACTGCGGTCTCTCCGGTAGCTTTTCCTTCTCTACTTTATTCTGTACGGCCACACCGTTCACTTTGATAGCCTAAATGCAATGTCATTGTAAATAAATAAATCTTATGAAGATCGAAGCTTATAAAATTTGTCAATCTACCATGCTAGCTGATCCCAGCGGTTTCACCCGCGTACAGTAGTACCCAACTGATATGGCTTACCGATGTACCTGCGCAAGAGATACATTTTCAAAGCGCGGGAAACGCTATTGGTCGGCAGCTGCCGCCATGTTAGCGCGCGCCGTGCGGAGGGGCGTGACTTGTGAGTGAGACCGAACTAACAGCTGCAGTGCCCCCCTAAAAAGGAAGCTAAAGCAATATTAGGTTCAAAGAAACTTTATTTCTCAAAAGAACATAGTTCACTTCATGAGAATTTACAAAATTTACTTAAATATATTTGACACGTCCAGTAAAAATCTTAATAAAATAACAAAGAAAAAGTAAATAAAAAGTAGACATTAAACAGTTAAGTTTTAAAAAGAAAATCTTAAAAACAATTTGTAAACAAAATAATGATTTTGTGTTTATCAAAGATAAACTATTATATGTTAGAAAAAAAATATGTATAAATAAATAAGCTGTCACCAAAAAACTAGAACAAAATAATTGAAAACTGTTTTACAGAAACTTAAACCGACTTCAAAGTACACTAAGAAGTAATCAAACCATGACGTGATAACAATGGGACCGAATAGGAAGTGTACCCTTCCAAACAAAATAATTTTCCACATCGGTTACCTCCTCCTTTTTTTAAGTCGGTTAAAAATACAACCAAATCAAAACAGCAGAGGACCTAATTTATAGAATATGACATACTCATGACATACTCTTTTAGCTTATGTTTGAATAACGTAAATGATTTTAGGTCCTTTATATCTTGAGGGACCTCATTATATAATTGTGCACCCTCAAATTTAATATTCTTTTTTCCATATTGTGTTCTGGGAACGTTAGTTATTAATTTATTATTATTTCTTAAGTTATGCTTGTGTGACTTTTTAACAAACTTTATTTGGGAGTGAATGGTATTATCAATAATTTTTCGAATTAGAATGCAAGTATTGTATACGTAAAGTTGCTTTATATTCATTAATTTTGTTTCGTTATATAATGTTGTTGTTGGAGTAAGAAAATCATAATTGAATAGCAGCTTTACAATTTTATTTTGAGCAATTTGTAGGTCCTTTAGTGTTGATGGAGGGGCACATCCCCAGATCTCAATAAGGTAAACAAGGTGCGATTTCACAAGGGAATTGTATATTGTATATTTAACATTTCGAGGAAGATTATAGACACATTTTCGTAGGCTACCCATAAGAGACATAATTTTGGAAATTATATGATTAATATGAGGGGTCCAAGACAATTTATTGTCTAGTCTTAATCCCAGGTATTTTTCACAATTACTTCTTTGAATGTTTTGGTTATTTATTGTGAGCGGGGTAAAGTTATTAATTTTTTTATTTTTAGCTGAAAATATAATATATGAGGTTTTTGATGTGTTGATAGTTAAAAGGTTATAGTTAAACCATATGAATAGTTTATTTAGATCGGCTTGTGCGTTTGAAATAATATCGTTTATTGAATGCCCAAAGAAAAATAAACATGTATCATCAGCATACAACGTTATTTGTCCGGTTAAACCAATTTCATTAATATTATTTATGTAAATCAAAAACAAAAGTGGACCCAATATTGAACCTTGTGGTACTCCAAAATCTATAGATCGCATACTACTCATGGCATCACCTATTTTTACAACTTGATACCTGTTATTAAGATAAGAGTTAAGAATCTCATATGTTTTACCGATGATTCCAATACATTTGAGTTTCTTGAGAAGGATGTCATGACTGACGGTATCAAATGCCTTTTTTAGGTCTATAAAGACTCCCAGTGCTATATTTTTCTTATCAATATTGTTCTTTATATTAGTTACAAGGTCAATTGTAGCAGACAAGGTATTCGATTTTGGCCTAAACCCAAACTGTCGATCAAATAAATAATCAATTTCATGTAAATACTTTTCCAATCTAACATAAATTAACCTTTCAAAGATTTTTGATAACACCGGTAATACTGATATGGGTCGATAGTTACCCGGATCAGTTTTTACAGAAGATTTAAATACAGGGCTAACTTTGGCAATTTTCAAACTGTCGGGAAAGATTCCAGATTCGAAGCATTGGTTTATACAATTTGTCAGTTCGGGTGCAATTAGTTTATTTATGCATTTAATGCTTTTAGTAGTTATGCCATCTATACCAGAGCTACTATTAGAATCTAATTTTTTTATTACATTAATTACTTCTTCAACAGAACATGGTTCCAAATTAGTTAGGGATTTTCCACTTGCCAATGTTTTAGTTGGCAATGTGTTTGTTAAGTTGTTGTGATATTTTTGTGGTATTTGATCAGCCAGAAGCTTGCCCACCGAAGAATAAAATTTGTTAAAACTTTCACACACTTGAATAGCATCAGTAATTACATTATTTTCGATTATTAATTTTGGGGGGTTACAACTTGTTTTAATTTTATTATTACTTAGTTCATTTATGAATGACCACATTTTTTTCGGGTTATTGAAACATTTTTTGAATGACTTAAAATAATAACTTCTTTTATCAGCTTTAATTTGATCATGTACTTTGTTTCGTTGTATTAAGAATTTTAATCTTACAGCAAAATTTTTAGGACTTGATTTTAGTTGCCTCCACAATATATTTCTTATATTTATTTCATATATAATGTTCTTATTGATCCAATCCTCTGTTGGTAAATTCAATATTTTTGTTTTCTGTTGTTTGTTTGCCTCAATCTGCATCTTGATATAATCTTCTAGTTCGTTGTAATTTGAGTTTGTTTTAATAGGATTTGCTCTCTGGATACTTTTGTATAAGGAAGTATAATTTACAGTGGAGTAGCGTACTTTCTGCTTTGGTGCACGTTTAGTTTTCCTCATTTCAAAATAAATATTATGATGATCCGATATGGATGATTCGATAGTTGCAAAATAAAAATTGTTTTTTATAAGGTTAGTGCAAACGTGGTCCAAAATTGTATTTGAAGTAGGAGTGGTGCGTGTAGAATATTTTTTATGTATTTTATTCATTATCTTATATCCATTTTCCCTTATCATATTTAAATAATTTGCGGTAGGTCGATCAGGGTGCAATATATCTAGGTTAAAGTCACCAAACACAATACACCTTGTATTCTTCCGTAGTAATGTTGCGTAAAATTCTATAAAATCGTTTGGATTTGTGTCAGGGGGCCTGTACACTAGACCCACCTCAATTGCATATTTTTCCAAGTAAATCCAAATATAGTTATTGCCATCGGAGTAGATTTGTTCAGTAAAAGTATGTTTGATATCATTGAGTACAAAAATAGATACTCCACCACCACGGCGATCATTACGAAAATTAAAATAATGGGTATAATTAGGTATTTGGAGTGATTTCGCTTCATCGGCGCACTTGATCCAAGTCTCAGTGAGTAATACTAAGTGGATTTCATATGTCATACATTTCAGAATGCATTTTAATTCGTCGAATTTTCCAGGTGATAGTATGCTACGTGAATTTACATAGAAAAACCTCAACGAAGTAGGATTAGGGTTCAAGTCAGAATATCGATTCACGGATTGGTATGCTATAGATTCATCATTAGTATGTAGATTACTTACAGGCATCGTAGTTAGTTTTTTGGATAGATTTTCGTGATTTTTGGTACACCCTTTATGTACTTAATAGATATATCACTCTCACCATTTTCAATACGAGTTTTCAATTCTGATCGGAGATCGGCCAAGTACTTTTGTTGATTCGGTGTAAGATCAGAGAAAATTTTAATCGTACCTGGAAGCTTAGATTTATTACGAAATATATGTTTAGTAATAACTTGAGACTCAAAGCTGATCTTAACTAGGCGATTCTTTTCCGGATCATATTTTCCCAAGCGCAAGCATTTTATAATATTAGGATGATTGTTATCTGTGTAGATGCTGCTTAAAAGTTTTGCTATTTCCTTCTTCTCATAATTCTGTATTTCTGAACCACAGATTTCTCTCGATTCTGGTATTCCTAAGAATATTATATTATTTTCCCTCTTTTGCCTATCATGTATCTCTTGTATGATTAAATCGTTAGTGTTGGTGGAATATGGCGTCATCATCAACGAGCCAATATCGCTTTCTACTTTTTGAATTTTTTGTTCACTAGAAATACTCTTTTCTTCCAAATTTGACAACTTAGTTTTAATTTCATTTTGTTCCGAGTTCACGTTATCCAAACGAAACGTAATACTTTGAACATCTCTCTTTACTTCGTTAATGTCATCACGAATTAGGGTCAAGCTTTCTTTTTGATTCTGGGCAAATTTCTCTAAGAAATCCATCATATCGGAGCGAAATTTGGACATTTCCTCTTTAAAATTTGTATCTAATGTGGATATCTTGGTGTGAATTTTGGATAAGTCTTCATTCACATCCGTCTCCATAGCTGACTTTTTTCTTTTAATAGTTTTCCGTAAGGTTGTTGTCGCCGGTACGTCATCGTCATTTTGACCTAGTTTCCTTAGATCGGGGAATGAAGAAGCGCTTGCACAATGTTTGTCGGCTGGCGATCGTAAAGTACTCATTTTTATTTTGTCGTATTAACCACCCAAAAATGCACGTAATTAGTATGTAGTTAAGAGCTATAATTGTTAAATCGAGAAGCAATTATCAGGTGGCCGAAGCGATACAAGCAGGTAGCCGGTACCCGGGAAGGGTCGCCTATTGTTCAACGCGCTCACTGATTCACATAAATAAAATGACTTTATTTAGTTCGCACTATTACTGGACTATCACTGTTATTTGTATGTCAATACGTATTAGATTTCTGTGTTGTGATTTAATTATTTTGTTATGAATATCGACACACGTCTGCTCGCGACGATCACTGGACGTAAGTACTAACGCAATTCATTTTTTCGAATTTACGGCAGATCTTATGCAATTCATCAATTCCGAATCTTTTGTTGAATTGAATTGTATATAATGAGTGACTAGTATACCAAAAAATATTGAAATTACGTAGGATCTGACGAGAATTCGAAAAAATTAATTGCATTAGCAATATTGCTTTAGCTTCCTTTTTAGCCACCCTGTATTATGAACCTTATAGTAGTGATCTAAGGTTGATTGTAAGTTTTAAGCATTATTTCGTTAATCTTCGGGGCCATCCTTTCTTTTCTGTGCGAACGAAGATTTACGACGCGCCATATCAGTTGGGTACTACTGTACGTTTACATTTTTTGCGTGGAACCCTGATTCTATTTCTCAAATAAAAGTAGCCTAAGTTACTCCTTATAACATCAGCTATCTGCCAGTGAAATTCCCGTCGAAATCGGCCCAGCCTTTTCGGATTAGCCGGAACAAAAAAAAAACAGACAAAACTTTTTAAATTTGTAAAAATATACTACTTTTTGTTTGTAAATGCATACTTAATAAACATAATTACACCCAGACTCAGGACAAACAGACATGTTAATGCACACAAATGAATGTCCTGTGTGGGAATCGAACCCACGACCTGCAATGCGATAGGTGGGGTCTTAACCGCGCCAACTGGCCCGTCAAATCAATCCTCACAAACTTTCGCGTTTATAATAAGTAGTATTTTATTGGATCTCTTACCTTCTTCGCTTCCTTCGGTGCACTTTCTACCTCTATCTTTTTACACTCTTCTTTTAGTACATCCTTGTCTACACTTATTTCATCTTGATTATCTTCTAAACAAGGCTCAACATAGTCTGCATCATTATCTGCATCTGAATAGTCTACAAACGATTCCTTCTCTTTCTTGCCTTTCTTCTTTACACTTCTGTTCTTCTTTTCTTTTACTTTCTTCTTAGTTTTCTCTTTTACATTCTTCTTTGCTTTTTCTTTCGGCTGCGAGAGAATATTATATAGGGTGAGTGGTAATTAGTAAACGATACTTAGACACATGATTGTACTCATGATAACAAACAACTTTCACAAAAAGTTCTACAAATAGCTTTTTGGACTAAAAATAAAAATTCTACTTTAACATTTTTTGTACATTTCCCAAAATAGTCAGCTTTACGGTTTTTAGAGAAACCGTGAGAAACATTCAAATATGGCTCATATTATACAAAAAACATTCAGGTTTGTGTTAATCAGTATAATACCTCTGCTTATTTTTGTGTAATTTATCAATATGACTGTCACTTATTAAGTCATTACACTAAGCTATTCTACCTAGTTGATAATTTCCCATGAGTCTACGATATTAGTTATACCTTGCTTTCATAAATAAAATACGAAAGCCCAGATAACTTCTGATGTATCTTTTTAATTAACTTTGTACTTTTTTTCTTTATTCACACAATATTGTTTTAATGTCAACACGCGTTTTTAATCGTAATTGTTATTTTAAATTGTATTTTAATCATTTTTTTTTTATTATCTAATATAACATATATTAATATTAAAAGTGAATCAGATCTAATACTTTTTTTTAATTTTAATCATTGATTTATGTATTTTTACCTATTTAAAATTTTATTTTTAATCATTTAAAATTGTATTTCTGATTATTTTAAATTGTATTTTTTGATTATTTTAAACTGTATCTTTAATTATTAAGAATTGTATTTTTGATTATTTTAAATTGTATTTTCGATTATTATGAAGTGTATGTTTGATTATTTTAAATTGTACTTTTAGACACTCATAGAAAATTTTGATTTGATTTATTATATAATATTTAATCTACTTAGTATGTTGTCTTGCATGGTCTACGTTGTGTGCATCTGTAATTGGTACATGTATCAGAATAGTTATATTATAATTATATTAATAGCTACAAATGTGTGTAATACATGTGCTGTTGATGTACCTTTTTATAAATAAATAAATACCTTCTTAACCAAATCCTTCTTCCTCATCGTCTCCAAGTCTAGATTATTGACAAAGGTCTCAGGCTCGTTGTGCTCCACATCCTCTACCTCGGTCTTCACTTCTACAAATGAGTCTGTGTACCTTTCCATCTTGATGTCAACCTCCGGGTAGTTGATGCTGTGTAATTTATATATTTGAAGATGCGAGGGGACGGTTGGTGATGATTTTGGATGTTTCTGGAAAACGTTACAAAATTAAAAATCATTTATTCAAATAGACCTTCACAGGCACTTATGAAAAATCTGACTCTAATACTGGTTCGGAAGATTGCATTTGCTGAGAAGAGCCGGCGATAAACTCAATTACTCTTTTCAAAACAAGCTTAGATTCATTACATAATATTTACATTCTAATTGCACTGACAACAATTGCGTTCTCCGGCGCGGCGGTAAAACTACAAAGTAGACTGAATCTATATTTAATAAGTAAATCAATGGCAAACTCGGCGCTGACCAGCCCCCACAAGCAGCACCTGTTCACAAGTATGACGCGTGTGGCAGCCATCGCCCTCGCCATATTGGAGGGAAGTGAGCGACCCGTCACACGACGCCGCCGCAAGCAAAGGCCTTAAAGTGAGCATGACTTACTTAAGTCTGCAAAGGTGTTATAAGCAGGCAGGTGTTCTACATAGTAAGTGTTTATTGTCGCTTATGGACATTAGCATACTTAGGGGGATTGAGAAATCATAGATGGCAACTTGCAGTGCAACTGTCAGACAACACGTTAAACTTTTCAGTGAAAAAAACAGTTAAATCTAGGACTTCTTTAAGGCGATGATAGCTCAGTAGTAATTACTTCAGATGATATGAAGGTCCCGGGTTCAAATGTTACGATGAGCTTTAGCTTCCAGTGAAGGCAAACATCGTGAGACTGGCACTTTCAAATCTGTCATGTGTTCATGTGTTTCGACAGCTACACTTGAGAGCCAGGCTTTGTGTGCTTACCTTCGGCCACATCATCACTTACAGTAGTACCCAACTGATATGGCTTACCGATGTATCTGCGCAGAAGATACATTTTCAAAGCGCGGGAAATGCTATTGGTCGGCAGCTGCTGCCATGTTAAAGTGTGCCGTGCGGAGTTGCGTGACTTGCGAGTTAGACGGAACTAGCAGCTGCACTGTATTATTAACCTTATAATAGAGATCTAAGGTTGATTGTAAATTTTTTACGCATTCTTTCGTTAATGTTCGGGCCCTACTTTCTTTTCTGTGCAAAGAAAGATTCACGACGCATCTTATTAGTTGGGTAATACTGTACCATTGTGAGATTGCAGTGAAGCCTTACCTGATAAACAAATTCAATTAGTTTATGGTATGACGATTTTACTTGGTTCTTGAATAACTCGAAGCGACGCAAAAGCGCCTTGCATTCCCAGCATACTCGCACGCTTATTTGAGATAGATCGTATACCTTAAAAAATAACGTATTTTTATCAAAAAATTTCAACCCTGCTCGCTGAGTAATAAAAAAAAAGTATGTAAGAACAAGTGTATGTAAATTAAAGTTTCTCAGTAAATTTTAACAGAAATCTTTATTTGTGTCACATTATCTATTTAAGGACGGTTCTATAAACAATTTGATTACATAAATAAACAATATATTACCGGTATTTCAGTCATTATTTGAGAGTAAACTTCGTATGATTTTGTGGCTTCAAGAAAGTATAGATTTCTTCCCGTACACAAGCAGGTACTGCATAAATCCTCCATAATTATTTTTGAGGACTTTCTCTCGAGCTTTAGGAATATATTTCATTTATTATTGTTCGGCGAAATGTGTGATGAAAAGGTAAAAGCGATTGTTATTTCTTGTTGCAATTTGACAATTATTTGTTAGTTTCACTGACATGAGATGATCAGTGTTGCCAACTCAAATTTTAAAAGAGAGCCAGATCAAGCTAAAAAAGAGCTGGATTTATTTTAAAAAAAAGCCAATCTAAAATACACATTTTCACATAAAATTAACAAAAATCATCATTGTTGGAATTATCATTTATTAAATTAACCAATCGCACTCCGCAATAACTACAATATACTTTGGTTTTGTCATTACTATAAGTTAATCAATCTCGAAAATGAGCCTCAGAGAGCCATTCTATGCGGAAGTTTTGAGTGTATGTACTTACTTGAACTTACTTTACTTCACCAAGTTCCATACCATCAATATTTTGTACACAAAACTAAACACAATATCGGACCGTATATTTCTACTAGCTGGCCCGGCACGACTTCGTTCGTGTGGTGTTCTACCCTACCCTACAATAAACTACCCTAAAATAAAAGTCCTCTAGTCCTTCTCCTGGTTCTAAGCTACCTCCCCACCAATTTTCAGCCAAATCGGTTCAGCCGTTCTTGAGTTATAAATAGTGTAACTATAATAACACGACTTTCTTTTATGTATATAGACGGGCCGATGTTGAGCGTGCCAAAGAAATAGACATACAAACATACAAACATACACTCGAAAAACATAACCCTCCTTCCGGGTCAGTCGGGTAAATACCTATGCCATGCCGGTGAATCGCGACCGAAACCATTATATTGTTGTTATGTTTGGCGGGGTTTATAAAATATTTAAAGTATATCAATATGTTGCTGGTAATGTAATCTCAACATTGGAAGTGATTCAAAACTCTAAAATGTTTTATTTTTTGTACAAATCAATGTATGGATCTCGCCATGATTCTAATACCCACAGTAATAAAAAAAACTCCTCATAACATTTACTTTTAAATATTATTTATTAGTAAATTTACAAACTACTTGCCACAGATTAAATAAATCTATACGCCATTTTTAACCTCAGTGTTGCCAACACTACCATTGACGCCATCTTTATTTTTATCTTTGTTCTTTTTCGGTTTCTTCTTCTTCTTTTTGTTTGGATCCTTTTCTTTATTAATGTCATTGTATTTCAGTAACCTTTTATACATTTTAAGTAATTGTTTTGCATCTTTTTTCATTTCCCTTGTAATTTCTCCTTCTTTGTCTCCTGCAGAAGTTTCTAGATTATTTTCTTTCGTACCTACATCTTCTGTAACCTCTGGTATAGGATCAACATATTTAGTAGAGGCTTCTAAAGTATTGTATTGTTCTATACTGCCATCTTCTAAATTTTCTTCTACTTTTTCAACAACTTCTTCAACTACTATAGGTACTTCTTTCTTACTCTCCTCCATCTTTTTCTTTAACTCCTTATTTTTCTTTCTCAAAGCATTAAGTATATTTGCTGTACTTAAGACGCGTTTGACTTTTCTACTATCCAAATATCTGTCTTTCCATGATATATTTTCTGGATCTTCCAAATGTTTATCAGCTTCTGAATTCTCATATTCTTGTATTTGTTCCTCTGTGACTACTTCTTCACGATCAATTTCGTCTATTTTAGCTGATAGAGCTGCTATTTCTTGCGCTGTGGGTTCCTTAGATAGAACAGTCCCTTCGACTTCATAACATGAGGAATCATCGGATAGTTCTAGATATTCATAAACATCATCATCTATACTTAATTCATCAGTTTCTTTATAAAAGTTTTGATCAGCGCCCTCCCGAAAATCCGACTTCGATTTTTTAGATTTCTTTTCCTTCTTCTTTTTGTCTTTCTTCTTCTTTTTCTTTTTACCACGCTCCTCATCAGATATACAAACTACTTCAGCCTTAAGTTCTACAGCTTCAACTTCCGAGCTATCCCTGTCAGATACTTCACCATCTGACCGGTCATTGTCTATTTTTGTCTCTATACTTGCTATTTCACTCGCGCCTTTATTTCTAGTTTCTTCTATGACACCATTTTCTGTATTTGGTGTGTTGTCTTTGATTTCATCATTTATTATAGGTATGTCCTCTATTGTCGATATTTCTATGGGTATATTAGTTTCACTTTGACCTGTTGAAGAAACATCATTGACATCACGAGCTTCTGTATCTGTGGCTTCTATAGTTTTTGTTATTTCAGATTTATCATTTTTCGAAGATTTTTCCGTGTCTATTGGAGCCTGTTCTAGAACCTCCTTGGTTTTATCCGTTTCTTTATCATTGTTTTCAGTATTAACTTCAGTATTACTAATTTCATTAGTTCTATCTTCTTCTTTAGCCAATCCTGTAGATTCATCAGTTCTATCTGAGATTTCTTTCTCTATAACTTTATTACATTCTAGGTTTTCATCTAATACTGTTACTGCACTGTCTTTTCCAGGAGAATGATCTTTAGAAGATACTTCTATCATATCCCCTTCCTTCTCCTTTCGTTTTTCCTGTTCATTCTCTCTTTCGTTAAGTATCTCCTTTTCTTTTCGAGTTTCCTTCTCCAAAACCTCCTTTTCCTTCTTCTGTCTCTCCCTCTCCTTTTCTTTTAACTTCTCTCTTTCTTTCGCCCTTTCTCTGTCTTTCTGTTTCTCTCTTTCCATCTCTTCATCATCATCAGAGCTGCTACTCTCAGAATCTTCAGAGCTAGAAACACTCTCAAACACCTTCCTATCTAAATCTTCTAATAGATCCATTTTCTCTGAATCGGACAGCTGTAACGTTATCTCATCATGATCACTCCCTTCTTTTGCATCACTCTTGTTCTTCCCCTTCTTCTTCTGTTTCTTTTTAGGCTTAGTTACTTCTCGCACTTCTTTATTAACACTGACACTTATTTCACTGGGAACACTGTCACTTTTCTCGGGCACATTAGGCACGGATATGAGCACTTTGTTTCGATTGAGTTTTATCCTCCTGGTTGGTTTAGCTTTGGGGATGGTGATGACCAGATTGTTCACATGTTTGGTGACCGCTTCAGGTTCAACTATTATTTCTGGTTCCTTAGGTGCTGGTGGTGACGGAGGTCGTTTTTCTGGAAAGAATATAAAGTATTAATATTTGATAGCAATTTTCTTTAGGCCAAGTGTTGGCTGTATGATAATAATAGCCTTTATTTTCAGACAACATAATACATGATTAATTATGTTTGTTGATGTTATAGTATAATTAATAAGTTTTATAATCAATATCTAAATTTTATGTAATTTAAGTGTTTAATTTGCCTCAACCCTGTCTGTTTGCCTTCCATTGACAAAGGCCTCCTCCAATTGTCTCCATAACATTCTGTTCCTAGCTGTTCTGGCCCACGTGCCACCAGCGACTGCTTTTATATCATCAGCCCAGCTGTTGGCTGTATATGGGTGTCATATTCCCGTAACGGATTTTTATCCGGTTTTGATGTTTAAGATTAATTCATAATAATGTTATCAGTGTAATTGATTAATAACATAATATCCTGTGACATTCAGTCATCTAATTGCAAACTAAGCAGAGCTTGTACTATGGAAACCAGATAACTGATATACTACATATACTTTTTGTTTGTAAATACATACTTAATATACATAATTACACCCAGACTCAGGACATACAGACATGTTCATGACAGCAAATCCAACGCACCCTTTAATATCTGCATTCATACAAACAGCACTTCACTATATAATATTACTAGCAGTCCCCTGCGGTTTCACCTTCGTTCCCGGGATAGAAAAAGTAGTTATAGATAACACTTGGATAATGTAATGTAGCTTCCTATTTTAGGGAAAGAATTTTCAATGGAATGGAAATGGAAAAAATTGAATGTGGAGGAACGCAGACTAGTACAGTAGTACCCAATTAATATGGCTTACCGATGTAAGATACATTTTCAAAGCGCGGGATACGCTATTGGTCGGCAGCTGCCGCCATGTTAGCGCGCGCCGTGCGGAGTGAGACTGCACTGTATTATGAACCTTATAGTTGATTGTAAGTTTTAAGCATTCTTTCGTTAACATTTGGGGCCATACTTTCTTTTCTGTGCGAACGAAGATTCACGACGCGCCTTATCAGTTGGGTACTACTGTAATAAATGATATAGATATTACCAGCAGCAGCGTCCAACTCCTCAATCTTAGGCTTCTCCTCATCGCTGCTGATCTCCACCACCTCAGCGGGCTCTTCTTTAATCTCCACATCTGACTGGTGCCCGTCTGAACGATTCGATGTTTCAGCCGGTTGAGTTTCTGATGGACGTTCTGTGGATACATAATAATATTTATTTTGTGAATTGTTGGTATATGTTTTAAAAAAAAAAATTGATAAAAATTGTTTAAAATCTATCTTATCGAACTAAGGAGCGAGGCATCTGGGATCTAGTTCGCGTAGTTTGTCTGTGGTAGCGCTCTTTTGAACTAGTTCGTTCGCGAACTACACAACACTACAATATCTTGTCCAGAGCCCGATTATGTGAGTGGGATCTATAATAAAGTACCCAAAGAAATCCAAGAGCTACCTATACATAGATTCAAAAAGATAGTTAAACATAAGTTATGCACGAAAGGGTACTATAAAGTTTCTGATTTTGTAGATGACAAGAATGCATTTGAATGAATTGTTCGCTTCGCAGGCTATTGTTATATATATTTTGTAATTATAATACTTCTAAGTACATATTAAAAAAAAAGACTTGCTGAGTTTCTTGCCAGAGTTTTCTCAGTTTAAGTTGTATTTGGAACCGGTGTAGAGCCATTTGTTAACGTTCATAAGTGCCTTATCAGGGCCTAAATTGATTAAATGCTTTTTGAAATTTGTTTTTTGAATTTTGATGTGCCCTCTTGGACATTTGCCATCCACCTTCCCGTAGTATTAAACAGTGATGTACTTACTGGCATGCTCCTGGTGCAGCTGTGCTCTAATGGCGCGCGCCCGCGCTTGAAGTTCGAGCAGTTCCAGCACAGTCAGCCCGGCTCGGGAAGCCTTGCTCTTGTCCTGATCCACCGAGCCGGACTCCTTACTCTTGCGTTTGCTCTTCGATGATGACCGACGACGGTGTTTGTGCTATAATGTAGTGTTCATAAGGGGGTCCATCCATAAATTATGTCACACGTTAAGGGCAGGGGAATGACTAAGTGTGATATTGTGTGAAAAGCGATGCGAGGGGAATGACTAAGTGTGATATTGTGTGAAAAGCTTTAAGGCGATGATAGCTCAGTGGTAGTGACGTCGGATACCGAGATGAAGGTCCCGGGTTCGAATCCTACAATGAGCTTGAGCTTTCGGTGAAGGAAAACATCGTGAGGAAACCATAGCACGGTGGTAGGGTACTTTGTAGTACCCGCCTGGCTGGCTACCACCCTCAAGTTGAAAATCTGTCGCCAAGCACCTTTCGGTGTGTTCCGATAGCTGCACTTGAGAGCCAGTTCCTTCTAGGCTTTGTGTGCTTACCACCTTCGGCCGCATCATCACTTACCATGGTGAGATTGCAGTCAAACACAGGTCTATAAACAGTAAAAAAAAAAAAAGGGATGGGAGGAGTTCTGTTTCGTAACGTCACTCAAAATCTAATGGTGCGTCCACGCTTCGCCCAAAAGGTTTACCCTCAAAGGGCCATACCTTTTAGGATGTGCGGGGCTGCGCGGCAGGGCTGTTGACGCGTCGACCAAAGAACGCTTAAAACAATCTCGCTCTATCTAAATTAAAGGGTAGAGCCGGCCCTGGATGACTCAACATATTATTTATTTTAAATTTTTAGTTAACTGATACTGAAAAAAAAAAACAAACTAACTGGGCATATACAGTTATAACCATAAATCAGAACCATAAAGTAAAAGAATTTATTCATTCAAATAGGGCTTCACAGGCACTTATGAATAGATTCTAAATGCAGGGTTCATAGTAAAAATATTTTCATGTAATATACCTTCTTCCTCTTCCCACTCCCGGGACTGAGCATCCCCTCGTCAGACGAGATACTGTCAAGTGATATAGTCTCCAGCTGTTCAGGCGATGACTGGCTCGAGGACTCCGTGTCGGAGGGGGGCTCTGCACCGTCCAGTGTTGCGCATAGACGCTTCGAGCTTATGCCCAGGAGCTGGTGGAAATATTGAATAATTGTTAATTTAAATTGTATTTTAATAATTGATTTATATATTTTTACCTATTTAAAATTGTATTTTTAATTATTTAAAATTGTATTTTTAATTATTTAAAATTGTATTTTTAATTATTTAAAATTGTATTTTTAATTATTTAAAATTGTATTTTTAATTATTTAAAATTGTATTTTTAATTATTTAAATAAATTATATATACATATAACAAAGCACTTTGTATTTACAGGTTTATGAGAGGTTAAAAAAGTTTCAACCAAAGTAAATCATTATTAAGGCAATGACAGCTCAGTGGTAGTGACGTTGGATATCGAGACGAAGGTCCCGGGTTCGAATCCTACAATGAGCTTGAGCTCTCGGTGAAGGAAAACATTGTGAGGGAACCATAGCACGGTGGTAGGGTACTTTGTAGTACCCAACTGGCTGGCTACCGCACTCAAGTTGAAAATCTATCACCAAGCACCTATTGGTGTGTTCCGACAGCTGCACTTGAGAGCCAGTTGCTTTTTGGTTTTGTGTGTGCACCACCTTCGGCCACATCATCACTTACCATGGTGTGATTGTGGTCAAACACAGGCCTATACAAAGTAAAACAATTATGGCCTAATTGAGTTACTAATAGACTTTGTAAACTTGCAAATTCAGTTTTTTATAGACGAATTTGGTGTCAACTCACACGTTACCGGCCCTTTCGCCCCTCTCCGATGAGCTCTGACAATGTTACTCACGTGCAGAAAAATGTTATTATGGTAAGGTTTTCCGTAAGGTGGAGGTTCTCCATAGGAGCTGTTCTTTGATTGAAGGGGCATAGCTAGCGCTGTACAATGTCATTGTAATTAGATCTTTATGCCATTCAAAATAAAGTGAATGTAAGTGTATCACTCGCTCACTGCACGGCTTCTCCCTCTCTGCATGAGCTCTAGTTACAAACATACGTAACATTTGGGAAACCTATATCCTAACTAAGATTATAAATGCGAAAGTGAGTTTGTTTGCACCTTCACACCTCAAATACATCGGATCATCATGAAATGTGGCATGCAGATGGCCTATGGTATTGAGAAGGACATAGGCTACTTTTTATCCTGGGAACGCGGGTGATACCGCGACGGACAGCTAGTTAAATAAAAAGCTAAGTAATGTTTAGGTCAGTCAGCTGACAAAGTACCTCAATGGTGCCGATTCTGTTGTAAATCGCACTAAACTAATTTTAGTGACATCTCATCTATTAAGTTGTCAAATTAATCTTTGCCATCTTATTTTGCGTGTATTTAGGCGTAACCGCGATAGATGGCGACTAAAATTATATTGAAAACAAGCATTGGACTAATTTGACAGGACTAAATTTCTTACATCCTGTTCTTATGTTCTTTGTTAGAAAGAGACATAGTGACATTAAAATTAGTTTAGTTGTGAACTACAGAATCAGGGCCAATTGCTCCCAACACAACAAACATGTATGTATATTGATACTATTTTATCCTGGGTGACAATTGTACCTTAAGCCATGGCGTGGTAGCCAGGTTTTTAAACGAAAAGGTGAAAACCTCTAGGTTCCTTACAAAAATACGCTTACACTGATCAAAGTGTAAACAAAGGGATTTTCAGGCAATATCTACTAACCTCCTCCGTACACAGCTCCTGCAGATCATTAATAGATATATGCCGAATGCATTCCGGGGCCAGAGCCATCAACTCCTTGTATTTCAGAACGGAAAACACTTGATGCATTAGCTCTACGCGATCGTGTATGTAGAATGCCAAGTCGTGGTCCTCCTGCTCCTTGGTGTAGGATGTGGAGGTCTCAGACTTCTCTTTTTTCACTTTATGCCTTTTCATTCTCTTCATGTTTATTTAGAAATGTCTATTTCTTTTGGATACCGCTCTTCTACCACAGAACAATATACTCTACACGACTAAAATATAATTCTAATCTGACAGATTGTCAGTGCTGCCAACTCTTCTAACCTAAAAAGAGCCGCCAGACACTTTTTTTTTATATGTCACACGGCTTGTGTATTTTGGCATTTTCCAGGTACACCTATATTATAAGTTCTAGCCACAATAAATCACTTTCACATAGAACAGGCAGTCACCGTCCATAAAAGTCATGTTTTAGTACAATGGTGGTTGTACTTAAACTTTTAACGGACTTCTTGAGACAAATTGAAAAGTTACTATACACATGATCCATTTCATTTCACTTCACTGGGGCACATGGATTGATCTTTATTGGATAAATAAAAGTCAAAATACACGAATTTGTGAAAATAAAAATGAATACGTAACGTCACTCTGCAAGTTCCCGCCAAAAAGTCCCGCCAGCCACTTGAAAAAGCGCTTGAACTAAAATAATAGTTGGGGGAAAAAAACTATATTCAGTGCAAAATTCAAACTTGATTCAAACTAAAGCCGGCTAGGCTATATCCACTCGATGGAACTTCTTGGGGTAATGTTGAGACTTTATTTCAAAACAAAAACAAAAGCCGGAGCGTTTCTTGGTGGTTTCCTGGCCGAGATCAACTTATTTGTTTGTAAGTTTGTAATAACCTTAACGCTATCGATATGATCATGATCCAGATATACTTATACTATGGATATGATATACTTTTTGACATTTCTAACATCCCTAGATCGGTCGAGTTTCAAGAAATAGGGTACATTCCGAATTGGTTAAAATCGCTCACAGCACAGCGCTCACATCAACAATTTGCGTACAGAAATAGATATCACGTTTATGACAGCTGAGAGCGGTCAACAATTCGGAACGCCCGTTATCGCGCTCACAGTATTTCAAAAGAGAACATTTGAGAATTTAATTAAAATCTGAATTAACAATGTGCTAAGTCTCCTTATATCTTCTATAAGTTGACTCGCAAAAAGGAATATCCGCGTTTTTTATTATTTTTCTCTCATCAAATCATAAAAAGTATCTTTGCCAAAATTAAATAGAAAACCAACAATCTTATGAGAGGTAGAGTACAGCGTTTATTCGCTCAAAGAGCAGCTCGACTGGGGAAGTACCTCCACCTTACAGTATACCGCAGCCAAATAACCACAAACTAAGTAGAGATACTACGCATAAATAACTTTATGTTGTGTAAAGTTGTGTTCCTGCGCGTGAGTAGGGTTGCCAGGTCGCCAAACCTAGTAGCCGGACAGACCAGCCAGTTTGGCCGGACATTTGGGTGAAAAGGCCGGACACCCTACATTATTGAGGATTTTGTCTCAGTATTAATAGGTACGACAATATTTTTTTTAATGTAAAATCAAGCTTTTTTTGATTATTATCATTAATCTTGTTAAATTCTAGTAAAATAAAAAATTAAATCGAATGCCAAATCAGTCTTAGGTAGATACTTTATTATTAATCAGTCAAATAGTCATCAGTCAAAATTAAATTCTAGATACTTAAACATTTATCAACATATTTAAATTCGCGCTCGCTCGTTCGCAAAATGTAAAAAGCCTAACAAAAGCCGAACAAGCCGGACACGCAATCAAAAAGCCTACCTATGTCCGGCTTTATCCGGACGCCTGGCAACGCTACGCGTGAGTAAGGTAGCCAGAGCTCATAGGGGAGTGAGGAAAGGTCGGTAACGCGTGAGCGATGCTTCTTGTGTTCCATATGGCTACGGTAACCGCTTACCATCAGGCGGGTCGTATGGTTGTTTACAGACTTATTTGTATAAAAATTATTATTTTTTTGCCTAAAACAATAATAAACCGTCACTTTTGACAGCGCTCAAGATGATATCAGTCTAGAGCATGGTCGGTGTGAGCGCAACATGGCGCATGTCATGACGTCATCTATGACGTTTCACGGGACATCGTGAGCTGACTCAAACTAATTTGGAACGGGTTTAAGCACGCTCAAATCTATCACAGGCGTCAATTCGGAACACATCACAGATTCAAGGTCTGAAGAAATACGTTTTATGTTTAACCTTATTATTTAAAAAAAACTAATATTCTACAACTATAAAGTAATGAAAAAAAATTAGCAATCAATCTCAAATGTTTTTGTGTGTCAATCAATTGTTTTTATGTAAAAGTGATAAAGTTATGAAATAATAAATACATATTTTGATATCCTTCGGGGAAAATGCCTTTGGAGGAGGTATTTACTGAATGCTTAGACAGAGCTATCCAAAACGCAGTCGTATCTCTTCTTGGGCATATCTCTCCAAAGGTATCAACATTCATACCTCAATTAAAAAATATGAGCAGAAAATATTTAATAACTTTAAAAACACAGAATTTTGCGAAAGTTCTTCAATTTTGTTACTAACTACTACAAGTAATTTAATTTTCGCGCGGTGTAGTAGTAAAAACAAATCGGAAAAAATGGGTGTCGAGAAACTGTACGAAAGTGATAATTATATTGTGATAAACAAGCCGTATGATATGTACATAAATTCCGATGATGAAAATGAGAAGGTAAGATCTATATGTTTAGATTATTGTTAGATTCACGTAATTTTAGGTTATAATATTGCATTACTAACGAACGGTAGAGCGGCGCCGAGTTTAGGGTAGTCGATAGTGATATCGATATATTTAATTACGATTACGAATCAAATTTAATCGATTGTATTGGCGCAATTGGTTAAGATTCCACCTATCACGCCCGCAGGTTGTGGGTTCGATTCTCACATAGCCTTGTGCATTTGTGTACATGAACATGTCTGTATGTCCTGCCTGGGTCTGGGTGTAATTATTTATATTTAGTATATATTTACAAAAAAAAAAGTTGTATGTAGTATATCAGTTATCTGGTTTCCATAGCTCTGCTTATTTTGGGACATAGATGACTATTATACTAGGTTTGGGATCAGATAGCCACGTGTCAGCCAGCGCTGTCCGTCAGTCCGTCCGTCTGTTTGTCTGTGGGCTGTGTCTCTTGAACCGTAATAGTTAGATAGCTGACATTTTCACAGAATTTATATTTATATTGCCGCTATAAAAGCAAATAATCAAAATTAAACTAAATTTAAAATTGAAGGGGGCCCCATACAAGAAACGTAATTTTTTTTTCATAGCTCTGTTGAGCTAATTAATATCGTATGGAAACCTCCGTGTGCGAGTCCGACTCGCACTTTGCCAATTTTTCCATGTTATTTTAATATTCTAGAACACAGTTACCTACCACATCGCCTCGCCCGACTCACACCTCTCATCGTCAGTAAACCCCCTCCACTTTGTCCAACGTCTTGACTACGCGACAAGTGGCGTCCTCTGCATCGCCAAGACGAAGACAGCGGCAGCGAAAGCGGGAAAACTGTTTGAGAAACGCAATACTAGAAAATATTATTTAGCCGTGTTGAGAGGTCATGTTGGATTTGAGCTGGCTGATGTTGAGTTTGATGTTGGTAAGTTGTTGTATTATTAACAATGAACTCATTAAATTAAGGCTTTTATAGCCCTGTGTTTCCTACAGGGAGCTTGAGTAGTGAACGAAAACAAAGTGATGAAACCACAGCACGGTGTTAGGGTACTTTGTAGTGCCCGCCTGTCGAGCTACCGCCCTCAAGTTGAAAATCTGTCGTTCACCTACTGATGAGGAGTTTCTGGCCGGTTCTCTCTCAGTTGAAAGCCGACTACCGAACCGGTGGTAACTTCAGTAGCCTCCATAGCCCTCATAAGTGCCCTTCTAGGGCCCAAATTGAATAAATGACTTTGACTTTGATGAGATCTGGTAGCAGCACATAAGAGCCAGTTCCCGTTTTTTTATTTTTATTTTATGATTTATATTTCACGAATAGCAAATGTTGGTGAAGTATATTAAAAAAACACTCTATAAGCGTACAGTCGCGGTCTAAAAATGTTTACCACCTTGCGGTCTATAATCGCTTGCACATTTCTGTTTCATAAGGTTGACCGGAAATAAAATGACTTTTGATAGGCGTGAATTGTAATTGACATGAAAAATAATTCAAAGAGGTGTTATACCTAGTAAGAATTGAGTTCTCTTGATATAGCACTAAATATAGTTTGCAATAAAAAACTGCCCTTTGCTGCAGGAATAAACATGCCATTACTTTATTACCTTTGTATTTTTATTTAATTACAAACGCTCAACAAATGTCGCAATATAATTTAAAAAAATATTATAGGACTCTCTGCGGGATCGGCGCCTTATTAGATGAGTTTACATAATCAAAAAGTCATTGACAGCCTTTTTCCTATGTTCGATACTTAAAAACATTTCACAATTTAAAAATGTAATATGTTTGTTGATATGACTTATTCGGCCTTATTGCGCGCGGTATGAGATGGAATCGAGTTTGAAAAGTGATAAACATTTTCAGTCCCCGACTGTACACTGTGTCTTTGGGCAAAATCAAAATGTCATTTATTCAGATTAGGCCCTGTTATAGCACTTATGAACGTTAAGTTGATACATACAGTTGAATTTATCACCGGCTCAACATATTAATAGACTCAAATACTAACAAAAGATGAGCCATAAGTCTTATTTGCTCTATACCAGGCACAGATCCGTCCACAGCAGACTCGAGCCACAGAATGGTGGCGGTGACGTCGAACATGTCCACCCTGAGCCTGCAGCCGCGTCAGGCTCACACGCGCATGTTGGTTCTCGAAACTGGATTCTACGACACCGATCCTGTTACTGTTGTACTTATGAAGCCTATTACAGGTAATTTCTACAGTATTACCCAACTGATAAGGATAGGTTCTTTATATCCCGGGAACGCGGGTGAAACCACGGGGGACAGCTAGTGTAAAATATCTGTATAATCTCATTATGTTCAGGTCGCCGCCACCAACTGCGAGTTCATTCGAACGCCCTCGGACACACGATACTTGGCGACTACACATATAGTAGAACGGCCGATTCCACACCGCATAGGATGTTCTTGCATGCTACCAGGTAAATTCTATTATTTTGGTACCTAAACTTGTTGATTAACTTCTACCCAATGGTTTTTGAACATTATTTACATGACACTATACGTCCAAAATAATTGGACTGTTTTACAAAAAACTTAAACCGACTTCAAAGTACACTAAGAAGTAATCAAATCCTGATCTGATGACAATGGGACCAAACGGGAAGAGTATCCTTTTAAATAAAAAAAGAATTTTCCAAATCGGTTAATAAACGACGGAGTTATGAGGTAACAAACATTAAAAAAAAATACATTCGAATTGAGAACCTTCTCCTTTTTTTGAAGTCGGTTAAAAAAGAGAATGTGACGCCTATCTGTATTCCTTTCTCTTTTTGACGTATAGCGTTGTCTCCCTCTGTTCGATGGTTCGCCGCACTAGGTTCGGTCGTCTGGTACAGAAGTCATTAGAACTGATCCCAATGCTAATTTCCTTACAGATTGGTACTGCCGTTACAGCAAGAACCACTTGACATTCAGACAGCAGAACCTTTCTTTTCTGATCAACAATTTAGTAGCAAATGGAAATCGAAACGTATGTTTTATAAGTACAGGAGTAAAGAAGACTTTGCAACCGCTTGTGATATTATTGATAAATCTTATGTTATTGGAATTCAGTATAAATTATTTAGTTGTAACAATTAAATTATTGTAAGTATTAAATTTATTTTATTTCATGGAACCTTACAGATATTTTTAAGTAAATAATGGGTACTATTTTTTTTTGATATTTTGAGCAAATATTTGCTCGTGTATGGTCCAAGTTAGACCAATCAAATAATAAGGTGCTGCGCAAACGAACACTTTTGTGTCGGATACAAGCTAGAGCTACCAATGAATATTTGATCATAGAACCAGTATGAAATCAGCCTCCCTGCGCTGACGTAAACTGTGTCCGATCGCAGCTACAGGACACAGCAACTACGGTTTCCTGTGATGCGTGTTGTGGTGTGCCGTGTGTCGGTAACAAAAACTGCCTAAGGTCACAAAAAAGAATATAAAATAGAAGTATTATTATTGATGTAGGTATTAAAGGGAATCGATGAATTTATCGCCATTTATCCATTACCCTTTGCCCAACAAAAACAGAATTTTGTATTTCTTTAAACTTGGATCCTCTTCTATTAGCGGGTGTATCCGCGTTCCCAAGGAAAATTTCACGGAATTTTGAAAACACCTTGAAAAGTCACGATTGATATTCATTTCACTTCACTAATGCCACTTAGATTAATCTTTTTTGGATACCTACTACTTTTTACCTACATTCACATGGTAAAAAGTACCTATCGTATAGCACTCGGGGATAATGTAGTTCCGGAGATTACGTCTTGCATCTAAGCAAACTTTATCTCTACATAATATTTACACAAGTTTATGAAAATCAAACCCGCAGAGAAAAGTACCCACAAAAAGTCTCGATTAAGACCGAGACTTTTCTATCGATGAAACTTATCGACAAAATGTTGGTGAGCACTATTCTATTATATTGTTTTGTTCAGCGTTGCCAGATGTTGCCAGATCGTTCCTTTTGGATAGTTTTGGGTTCTATTTTACGGGGACCCGCCCCGTTTTCGTTCTTATGTTTCGTGCGTTCTTTTCGTTCCTTTTTATCATGGCTTTGAGTATCAAAGTTTGTGAGTGATAAATGTGATAATGATGAATTATCTGCAAAAATAATATTCATGATGTTTGCCGCCTGCAAGCCATTGTCTAATTAAAATAACTCAATTCTAAAATTGACAAATATATTTTATTACTTATTCTTCACTTGCATTCCTTCACAACGAATTTCGTTCCTTTTCAGTCATCCCTGCGTTCTTAATCTCGCAATCATTACTGGCAACACAGGTTGTCAGTCAATGCGACTGTGCCATATCAACAAAAAAAACTGTTTATGTTTTTATAAAGCATTATCGTACTATTAACATCATATTATTATCCGTTTATTGAATAGTATCTCTAAGTAATCTGTGTTAATATACTAACAATCTGATCAATCAATTAAATTTTCGGTGTTATAATCAAAATACGTGAAAGAAATAGCCGAATTAAAAACGTCTCTATTGAATACTTTCAACTGCATTTTAAACAGATGTAAATATGCTCCATATTGTCGTGTTTGCTTCCACATCAGTAGTCAGAGGAACCTGGTACCCTCTGAAGCCTTCAGAACCTTAATGAGTATGCTGAACTTAAATTATGAAGTCGAAGTAAGTACTGGGTAATAATATTTACCACCTGACCTGACACTGTCGCCAAGCACCTTCTATTGTGCTACCTGAGCTGTATATGAGAGCCATGGTCAGATTGAGAAAAAAAAGGCACATAGTTAAAAAAATACCCACATTCTACCATTAAGAGGACTCAATTCGTCATACTTTTCATACAAAACCTCTGTACTTATTATGGCGTTGTTAAACATTTTTCGTTAGATGTTTTGAACAAATTAGTATCTTGTACACTATATCTAGCCGTGTATCTAGGCGTAATTTAAAAAAAAGTGTGAAACTAATTCAGTCAAAGCCTCCGAAAAACAGCGTTTTTGCCTGTACTTTGGCCATATCTAATGTACCTATAAATTGTAAAAGTAAAGAAAACGTTAAGATACCAGGCTTGCAAATGTATTTGAGATTCTAAATAACTAACTTTTTTTTCACAAACTCGTAAGATTTTTTCACAAGAAGTATACTCCTGGAACAAGTTTTATGAATGCGAAATCATGAATGATGACCTAGCGAAGCGAGCGCGAGTGATCATCGGAATTTACCGACTGATATTCGACGGCTATGATGCTGTCTCTCTTTTTTCGCAGTCAAACATTACGTTGGATGAAACAACAAGCTTTTAGACTATGCTTGCGTCGAAGTTGCGCCGGCCACAGTGGGCCGCCTTAATTTCTCCGTGATCTGTGCACAAGCCATAAAGCTGAGACCTCACAACCTTCTTCAACTATTTACTTCATAAGTTGGTATAACTGAACATATAGAAAAACTATGGAAAAGATTCTAATTAAATGATGATAATACAATATCATAATGTAGTACCTACTCGTAAAAACCTAAAAACTTACTAGATAAGTTAAGCTACTTTTTTTTAATTGAAAAAAGTATGTGTTTATAATGTTTTGGAAAAATAGGCAAAATAGTCCTCTATGTATATAAAATGTTTCCTTGCTGAGTTTCTTGCCTGTTCTTCTCAATTGAAAGCTGACTTACGAACATCAGTAGCTTTGACCTTCATAAGTGCCTTACTAGGGCCTAAATTGGATCAATGGCTTTGAATTTGAAGCTGCTCCTCAAAATTACTGATATCTTGACTGGAGTACATAGGTCATGCACTTTTTGGAATCCTATTTGCACTGAAAATGGAGTATTGGTCTTTTTAAGGTTCTCTATCTGATTATAGCTGGTCCCTGCAAAATTGTGCACACAGCATCTGTTATTTAGCTGCTGACACTTCCAACTCCCCAATGAGCTCTGGCGATGTTACTCTTTAATACAACAAAGTTATTTGGCTGCGGTATTCCGTAAGGTGGATTCCCAGTTAAGCTGCTCTTTGAGCAAATAAACCCTATGCTCTACCTCTCTCGTAAAAGGAAAAAGGACAGAAGGTAGTTCAACTGCTAGGCACTGTATACTACATTAGGACGTTGACGGGCCAGTTGGCGCAGTTAGTTAAGATTCACCTTACGCGCTGCAGGTTGTGGGTTTGATTCCCACACAGGACATGCATGAACATCTGTATGTCCTGAGTCTGGGTGTAACTGTATGAATATGTGTAAATGTATATTAAGTATGTATTTACAAACAAAAAGTAGTATATGTATTATATCAGTTGTCTGGTTTCCATAGTACAAGCTCTGCTTAGTTTGGGATCAGATGACCGTGTGTGAGGAATGTCACAGCATATTTATTTACTATAGATTACAGACCACCCACCATCAGCTATACTGCTTACTTGTCAGCCTTATTAAATACATACACCATCTTTCTCCAGGATGACTTCTTCATCTGTCACATATGTGAGAAGAATGCATTAACAGCACTACACTTCTGTAAGGCAATAATAATGGCGAGAGATGTGGAGAATCTACTGGAGAAACTCAAAGGGAATTCGGAGAGATTTGAAGTATCGATGCGAGAATTACAAGAGGGTAATGATCCTGTGAGTTATACTGTTATTTGAAGATCTGTCAATGACCAATTTGATCTGATAGCTGCACTTGTACATGTTCCTTTAGATCAGTGTTTTTCAATCTGTGGGTCGCCGGCAGAAGGAAAAAGGCAAGGTAGACTTCGTGCAAGCGGGCATCCATCCAACTTACCTCTTATTTAGTTGCAGACCTCTCGCGGCATCATTATCATAGTAATTTAATTAATAAATGCTTTGTCTGTCTGACAAGGGGGTCGCCAGAATTTTTCTACCTGTAAAGGGGTCGCGGTATCAATAAGATTGAAAAACACTGCTTCAGATAAATATCCTAGGACTTTCCTTGTGCCCTTATGGTAAAAATGGAACTGGGGTGAACCATTATCGAGAATAATATTGGGGCATTTCTCACACAAAATTAAACGAGGAGAATTCCACGCCCTCAGATCATAAAAACAAGGACCCCATGACCAAATTATATTTTATTGATCTAACAAAATATATTATCTGAACTAGTCTTAAAAATGTTAATAAGTGCTTGTTAGAATTTAGTTTTTTTTTAAAGTGAGGATAGTAGGCTTTTCTTGATGAATATATGAGGTAGAAGGTGGTAAGTTAATAAAGCCTAGAAGGTATAATTTTTTTTTTTACATATTTGACTGAATGATGTTTCAAGGTTCACACAATCACATTTGTCTGTGTTCAAGGTTCATCTATGTCTTTATTCCATCAAAACTTATATTATGCTTGAACCGATTTATAAGTTAGAGCCTCTATGTCCTCTGGGGTGACATAGGGTCAATAAATAATTATAACAATAAAAGACACAACTTTTTTTAAAAGTTAATAAAGTTTTAAAAAGTAAAAAGTTTTGTTAAGAGTGAATATTTTTAAATTACCCTTGACTGCTGTACAAATTCAGAACGAATATAACTTTGGAACTTTTGGAATGGCAGTCGTGTTTTTTAACAATTTATAATTAAAAAAAATACAACAAAAGTATTATTATTTGTTATGTTCAAGATTCTGTACAATGAAATGATGAAGTGCGAGAAACAACTGGAGGCCATCCGGAATCGCTTCAAATTGTCACAATCTAAGATGGTTAACGTCAACACCAATCAAGAAGAGGTATCTATGATTTCATTCAGCTTAACGTTCATAAGTGCCTTACTAGGGCCTTAACTGAATAAATGACTTTGTTTTTTTTTATCCTAACTAATATTATGAATGAGGCATGAAGACGTAACAAACAAACAAACTCAGTTTCGAGTTTGTTTGTTTGTTACGTCTTCATGCCTCAACTACTTAACGGATCATGAAATTTAGCATGCAGTTAACCTAACTATGGTATGGAGAAAGCCATAGGCTACTTTTTATCCCGAGAACGCGGGGGACAGCAAGTTTTTAATATGTGTGTAAATTAATAGATTACTCAATAGTTGATACACTACTCCAAATTTTATGATCGCTATTTTGTTTTTTTTTTATGACTGCGTTTCCGCTTCGCGGTTTCAATCGTATTCGCGGGATGAAAAGTAGTCAGTAGTAGTAGATAATGTAGCTTCTTATCAGTGAAAGAATTGCCAGAATCAAATGTAGTTCTGTAGATTACCTCCTACATCCAAACTTACAAACTTTGCCTCTTTATAATATTAGTGTAGATTTACTTTTTATTTTCACCTTTATATGAATTGGATAAAGATGATTATTACTTAAACGTAGTAAGCTATTTATGATTTTTTCAATGCAATTTCAACGACGGCAAATAGCGTAAGAGGTGTGACATTTTATTTCGTATTAAAAACACACTAAGGTTAAAGTTGCTTTGAATAAGGCGCCTGAATCTGTGCACTTGCCACAAGTGTGACTCGTTTAGTAGAATTTCATAAGTCTTAGTAGTTCCTGAAATATATTGTAATTAATAATCAGATTGCTTTTTGGACAAGACTGCTTATATGTTTTTCACTTTCGATTTATTACCTCCTCGTACTTTCTATATTAGGTATCTACTAAGTACGGTCGAATTTCAGTAGGTACCTACCTACACTACGCGGTTGAACAAAGAAGTAGCTAAATAGGTATTTTGGTACAAGGTCACAGCTAATATTAATGACAAATTCAAACCATTCTCACTTTACTATTTACTACGACAAGGGTAAATCTACTTGTATGTTTAGCTAGTTCTGCGTTCGACTGTACACGCAAATTATAGGTCTATCTACAATGATTAATGTTTTAATGGTTATTTACAATGGTTAATAGGAGTTTTCTTCCGCGGACGCTCGGACTGTGGAATGAGCTCCCCGCCGTGGTTTTCCCAATGGAGTACAGCATGGGGTTCTTCAAAAAGGGTGTGAACAGGTTTCTTCAGGGTCGGCAACGCGCGAGTGATACCCCTGGTGTTGCAAGCGTCCATAAGCTACGGTAACTGCTTTCCATCAGGCGGGCCGTATGCTTATTTGCCACCTTGGTGGTATAAAAAAAAATATAATTGTATAATTTCAATCAAACATAGACTGCAGTTTGCATGTATACAGTAGATGGGCTGGGAACTGTTATTACGAATTATAGGAAAAGCGCCTTCAGAACAGTTTGTGTACTGGCCTGCTGCGCCATTATAATATACTGAACCTTTTGTTCTGTAATCTGAGCACTGAAAAATGCTTAGAACATTCACTGAACACGTAGATATCGATAATGTTTAATAGTAACGCACAAACATGAACGCGTCTACTTTTCGCGGACGATCCTGTAAACTAAGCGTTTTTGCAGGTTGCGGCGGCGCCCCCCCCACTCCCCGCGAGTTCCCCTAAATTGCTCTGCGTAAGTACATTCGTTGCACAACTGTCTTCCTAATGGTAAAACTGTGGTTATAATTTAATTGTATTTACACTTTCAGCCCAAACCACCGCGTGTATTAGCTATAAAGCCAAGTCCACTAAATACTATTAGTAAGCGTAAATGTAGGTAAGTTTTATGATGTAATAATGGTGCCGATTCTGTTGTAAATCGCACTAAACTAATTTTAGTCACATCTCATCTCTTTCTTACGAACATTATTGAAAAAGGATAGAACATATTTTAAGTTGTCAAATTAATCTTTGCCGTCTTATTTTGCGTGTATTTAGGCGTAACCGCGATAGATGGCGACTAAATTTATATTGGAAACAAGCATTGGACTAATTTGACAGGACTAAATTTATTACATTCTTTTCTTATGTTAGAAAGAGACATAGTGAGATTTAAATTAGTTTAGTTGTGAACAACAGAATCAGGGCCATTTTCATGCAGTTGCTTTTAATTACCGTGATAGTATCCCCATTTTAAATGAATATTTTTGGGCTTTTAATTTACTACATCAATTTTAAGCGCCTTGGTAAAAAACGACGGCATTTAGCATAGCATTCGTATCAAAGTTTTATAAAATCGTTCCTAACGATCGGCGGGGCTACCGCGTAAGTCAATGGTAATGAACTTCATTGAACTGAGCTTAATTGAAATCCCATTTTATTTTTGTTGATTTTAATTTGATTTATGTATTTAATTATTATTCTTAGAAGAAAGAAAGAAAGAAAATGAGTTTATTTTGAAATACACACAACACCACATATTCCAACATCTTATGTTGCAGGGCTCATGTATTGTACCATTGTACCAACTTTATTCTATGTAATACACACATACTACATGAAGAAGCAAATAAATAAATTGAAAACATTTAGACCTCAAACGGGTCACCGGAAGAGTCAATGGTTGACCTTGACTCGTTTGATATTAATAAAAATGCAGAAAATGAAAGCCCAATTCAATGAAGTTCATTACCATCGAGTTACGTAGTAGCCCCGCGGAATGGTAACGTAGTAGTTTTGAAAAAGAGGTAACACCCTAACAGGGTCTTTGTATACATATATACTGTATTGTGTTATTTTGTGTAATAATAAATAAATAAATAATATGAGGAAATCATAGGGTACTTGATAGAAGCCTAAGCAGTCGGTCGTCTGGTCTGTCCCCGAATACTTATTGATAACTTAGAAATATGATTCACTTAATCAAATTAAAAATGTCTTCTTTTAGGTCAACTCCATACAAAATAGTGATCACTACTAATAGCATCATTGACAAAAACCAAAAGATAGCAGTGAATAGAAGCCTAAAAGTAGGCATGGCCAATGAAAAAGTTTCAAAAGCACTAATACCACCCGGAAAAAGTTTATTAAAAAAGAAAACTATTAATAAACGTTATATATCAACTTTTACGGTACCAATATCAAATAAAGTGCCTACTCAAGTTCTTATAGAGCAACCTACATCAGTATCGAATTCCATGCCACTGTTGGATCCATTATCCGTATCGGCTGCATTACCAGTCCTGAAATTATTACCGGTTGTGAATCCTATACCAGTAGGGAATTCTTTACCAGTAGTGAATCCTATTCCAGTAGGGAATTCTTTACCATTAGTGAATCCTATACCAGTAGTGAAACCTACTAACGTAGTGAATACTAAATTAACGAAAACTATGCCAGCATCGGATATAGCTCCAATCAACCCATCCGAGATCATGTTGCACCCGATAGTCATGGATGCCAAAGGTTCTATAGACGTACCTTCACTATCAGCGAAGATAGTCGATGGGCGTTTGGTTTACCAAGATCCAACAAAACCTCCCATTATGATAATGACAAACCCCAAAGTACCTTTCGCGCTCAATACTAAAAACATTGACACGAATATTCCCATAACTCCAATTATAGTAGCGGGTGGTTTTAAAAACTCTGAAACAGACAGAAAACCTATTGGAATTCTAAGAAAACAAGAACTCGCACGAATGGCTATTGTAAATGACAAATCCAAAGTTGTGTTTGCGAATATAAAGCCAACTAATGTCTTAGATAATACTAATTATCCCAAAGTAGTTGTAAATCAATCTATAGAAGATGATAAAGAAAGTTTACATGAAACTTTGATAATTAAAGAAGAAAACGATGATGCTACTATGTCAGATGACGAATTACTGAATGTTGATGACATGAAACCAATCTCTGAAGACACTAATGGCAGTTATGACAAGAAATTAGATGTTGATATGGAAGGATATAAAAAAGAAGAGTATGTTACGTCTGAGACAAAAGATTGGACAATTGATACATCAATAAAATCCGATTCGGTAAGTAGTTAAAATATAATAAATAATAATAAAATTTATTTATTTCTCCCACAATAAGTAATTATAAATAAATAAATATCCTGGGACATTCCTCACACACGGTCATCTGATTCCAAACTAAGCAGAGCTTGTACTATGGAAACCAGATAACTGATATAATACATATACTACTTTTTGTTTGTAAATACATACTTAATATACATAATTACACCCAGACTCAGGACATACAGACATGTTCATGCACACAAATGCATGTCATGTGTGGGAATCGAACCCACGACCTGCGGCGCGTAAGGTGAACCTTAACCAACTGCGCCAACTGGCCCGTCAATTAAGTAATTAATTAGTAATTTGTACACAAAAAGTTGTTTGGTAGCTAAAAAGCTATTTAACTTAGATTGATAGTTTCATAGCGACATTTCAAATGCTGCAGGATATTATCAAATAGGATAATAATTATGGAGTGTAAGTACGACAAACATGAGATTTTGAAACTGAAAAATTTTGCTTCTTCAAAAAAAAAAGTTGGTCATATAAATAAATATCCTGGGACGTTCAGCAGTGATAACTTTATTTACTGTTTATAGACCTGTGTTTGACCGCAATCTCACCATGGTAAGTGATGATACGGCCGAAGGTGCACACACAAAGCCTAGAAGGAACTGGCTCTCAAGTGCAGCTGTCGGAACACACCGAAAGGAGCTTGGCGACAGATTTTCAACTTGAGGGTGGTAGCCAGCCAGATGGGTACTGCAAAGTACCCTACCACCGTGCTATGGTTTCCTCACGATGTTTTCCTTCACCGAAAGCTCAAGCTCATTGTAGGATTCGAACCCGAGACCTTCGTCTCGGTATCCGACGTCACTACCACTGAGCTATCATCGCCTTAAAACTACACCTTTTTCTATTCCAATATTGGTAGTTAGATTAGAAATCAGACATATCTGTGAGACACCTTATTTTTTATAATATTAATAAGGTACATATCTCACCCTCTTATTTCAGGATGACGACGACCCATTAATAATCCCGGGCATTGACGGTTATAGAATCTAGACTAGACAAACTTATTCCTAGTTCTGAATCTACACGTTACGAGACGCTGCTTCTCATCGCAGTACACCAAACACAGCCTGTCAGATCAGATCTTTACTGGTCGTACCCATGAAAGCCCCGCTTAGTAGTCAATGCATACCTTTTGAGCTTGCACTACGTATGTGTTCACAACAGCCTGGAATTAAGGAGAACGTCTTGAAGGTGGTGGAGGTTCTCCAAAAAGGGTGTGAAGGATGTGCAAGATCGGCAACGCGAAATTTCACTCGCAGATAGATTGCGTCACAAGTTCCTGAATCGCGCTATCGAAGTTCAAACATTCTGCATGGATACAACTGTGCAACATGTACAGTCCATGGCGGAAGATCTTCCCTTGTATATGGTGGAGTCATATAGGCTACGGTAACCAGTCCACTATCAGGCCGGCCGTTTGCTACCTGAAAAAGGTGTCCACGCCATACTAGGCCCGCATGGTGAACTATGGCCTCAATCCCAATGATGGCTTATGCTGTAAGGTCATTTCATGATGAACTATCCATATGGATACTATGGCTGATAAAAGGATTGGCCTAAGAGTATATTTTGCTTGCATATACCCAATTAAATTGGGTCTGAAATATTGTAATTATTTTGTTTTGTTTGTTTATTAATTTTAAGTAACTTTATATTGTTTAGAATCTAAGTGGATAATAAAAGTCAGTGTGGTTTATTATTTCTTTTTAAAATCGTTTTTTTTTTCTGTTGTTTTTAACCGCAATCTCACCATGGTCAGTGAAGGAACTGGTTCTCAAGTGCAGCTGTCGAAACACCGATAGGATTGGCAACAGATTTTCAACTTAAGGGTGGTAGCCAGCCAGATGGGTACTACAAAGTACCCTACCACGCACCGTACTATGGTTTCCTCAGGATGTTTTCCTTGACCGAAAAGTGGCTCATTATGGGAGACCAAGAGACCTTCGTCTGTGCATGTGTGTGTCACTACCACTGAGTGATCATCATCGCCTTCAAATTTGGCGGCACTTAAGATCTAGATTGTTTCTCCGAGGTCGAAATAGACCTAATCATTGTCAGGATTTTGTAATGTGTGTATAGAACACACACGTAGTATTGTCTATGATTGGGACCATGTAGTACTACGAGTGAACTGGAGAGAACCAAGGTAGAGAGACCAATATAACCAAATATAACCGATCATTTATGTAGTCAGTAGCAAATACTAGAACATAATACATAGACAATATAATTTATCATAATACTCAAGTTTCAAAGAATCCTATCCTACTATTATTACTGATGTGTAAAGTTTGTATGGATGTGAAGATATTTGTTACTCTCACGCAAAATTTATAGGATTTGGATGAAATTTTGCATACATTATATGTTCTGGATTAGCACAAAGTATGCTTATCCCAGGAAAACTATTCCACGAGAACGAGGGTGAAACCACGGGACGGAAGCTAGCATAATATATTCGTGTTTTTATGATCTGAGGTTTTTTTTTGCGAATAGACTTGAGTTGTCCACAATCTCTCCAAGCACCAAAAGAAAACTAGATCTCAAGTCAAGTGCAGTTGTCCTCGCATACCATCTTGCAGTGTTAAATCTAAATACATTAATAAGTAGATAAGTATGTATTTTTTATGATTAATATGGTTGCCATCCATTAAAAATATGGATATCCTAGTTTCGTGCGGTTTCACCCGTGTAAGCTTAGTGTGAGGTTTATATATTTGAACGCCCTAATATCAGAAACTATGTAGGTAGGTATATATTTTTTGCGTCATGGCGTTTACTGGTGAAAGTCACAGACCGGAAAAACAAGATTCGCTGAAAACTAGTTGTGAATAAAAGAAAAGCTAGAAAGATTGAATCGGCTGACGACTTTTTGGCGAGAACTTGCGAGTGACGTTGCAGTTTCGTTTATATTTTCATCATGTTTATTCTATTTCTATGATTTTCATAAATTCGTGTATTTTGAGTTTTATTGCATAATAACGGTGGTATTTTATCCAATAAAAATCCATGAGGTGCACATGGATTGATCTATTTTAGTGAAGTATAATGAAATGAATGATGTGTGTAAAGAGTTTTAGTACACAATGACCATCATTGTAGTAAAACATGACTATTATGGACGGTTACTGACTGAGGACTGTGAAAGTGTCTAAACCTAAAGTAGGGGTATTCCGAGGGAATGCGAGGGTGGCCATCTAGCAGCACTACTTGTAGATAAATAACTTAGAGAATTTAGAATTCTCTAAGGTAACCAAATATTTCCTCTTATTAAGTAACTGTGGTACAGCATTATTATTACATTATCTGTGGTGCAGCTGTCAGATCAAATGTCAAACAAAAAAAGCGAGATTGTTGTGTGTGTGTATAGATTTCGAAATTACGCTAGAATTTCACTAAAAATCTTTAATAAAAATGTGTATGAGTATATAAATAAGAAGCTAAACACAAGTGTGGAAACTTTTATATAATTACGTTGTAATTGATGCAAAATGAATGATAGTGAAATTTCTGAGTTGCTTCGCATTTACGATAATATTCTGTTGAAAAACTTGCCTTTCTGCAGTATATGCCTTCGTGTAGAGGACGAGAGGAGGCTAGTCCAGCCTAAGGCTATGAAACAGCTCATTGAAGTGCTGAATTTGCCTAAAGACTACCGTGGAAGCGTAAGTAATATTTTGATATATTTTTACTTACTGTCATTCGTTTTGTTGCTCTGTGGGCTTGTAGCTTCTTCATTTCAGCTGAGATAATCGCCAAAATAGTTAATTTCGTAGGTTAAAGCCCATATTTATAACAATAGATTTTTCGAGAATAGATTTTGTTGATCAAAAATGGACACTACAACATACAAGTAACATTCAAATCAGTGCCCCGGGGCCCCCAGGCTTAGGGGGCCCCTCGGACTCTGACTTACAAACTATAAATTGAACACAGACATATAAGAAGAAGCAGAAGAAGCATTCGCAAAAAATTGCGTAGCAGTAAAATAAATAAAAATAAATTAAATAGTTTAGTGGGGCACCATGTTTCTAATTTGTTTCACTAGCATTATTGGAATAAAAAGTGTCTGTTATAGGCAAATATAATTTTTGTGCCATTGAGGTCTCAAGAGGTATTAGATATATTCTTGAATGTCTAATATGAGTAAGAATAACATTTTGTTATACGGACCTTACTAAGTAAGATAGCATGATTGATTGCATTCTTATACAACAAAATAAGTATGTCTTAAGGCATGCCAAATTAAATCTGTCTACGTATCTGTAGTTGTCATTGTGAAGTTTTATTTATTTATTTATTTACATGGCATAGAATGTTGCATTTTTATCCAGGGGATCTAAAAATATTTTAAATGCCTCAAGTTATTGTAGAGCCATTTGTTAACGTTCACAAGTGCCTTATCAGGGCCTAAATTGAATAAATGCTTTTTGAATTTGAATATTCCTTGGTGCCTCCAAGGATCAATAATAATGTCTCTAAAAGTCTTTAATTTTTTGTACAAATCTCGCCATTATCTTTTGTTCTTAGTGGTTTTCTTTGTAACCTATCCAGTTTTTTATTTCCTGTTGATTGCTGTATGTTAGTACTCACACATGTACAATTTCATGATACAGTATGGTTTGTTACATTATCGCTTCTAATCAGTAAATATTTTTTTTTTTTTTATTGAGACCAACAGCTTTATATTACATAAATATCTTAAACTAAAAACATACAACTACCGCCAATAATAGGTCTCCATAATAAAAATAAATTCTTATAGATAACTTAATGACTAAGAAGTGACAATCACACAAAAAAAAATACAAATAAAAGCAAAAATTAAAGTGAGAGCAACCTAACTTAATACCTTTATATGTAGGTATGTTGATACCGACATATTAGTATTTAAGCATGCCCAGAAACAAGAACTATAATAAATTGTTAGTTTATATATAATTTAATTACCAAAAAATTATAATATTATAGATAGATAACATGCTATTTCGACCCAGCATCCAATATAGATTTCTATGCCGAATGTTGAGTTCCTCTCTCTTGCTCTTGATATGTTGGTTCCACGTCAGACGGCGATCCAGGTGTATGCCCAGATACTTTACACTGTCTTTATGTGGTAATGTATTATTATCAAGGCGTACAGGGGGGCAATTTTCTCTCCTAAGCGTGAAAGTGACCTGCACTGACTTTGCTGCGCTAGCTTTAATCCTCCACTTTTGAAGCCACTTTGTAATTGCATCGAGTCCTTGTTGGAGTTGCTCTGTGGCCAGTTCAGGCTGCTTGTTACTCGACATTATGGCAGTGTCGTCGGCATATGTAGCAGTCATGACTCCGTCTATCTGTGGTAGGTCTGAAGTGTATAATGTATACAGAATCGGTCCCAAAACCGAACCTTGAGGCACGCCTGCTCTTATATCGTAGAATTTGGAAGTCGATTCAGATTCTTTCACTTGAAAGATTCTCTCTGCGAGATAAGATTTCAGCAAGATGAAATAGCTGTGCGGGATACTTGATCTTATCTTACAAAGGAGACCCTCGTGCCAGACCCTATCAAACGCTTGCTGGATGTCCAAGAATGCAGATGAACAGTACTCTTTTTCCTCTAGAGATTTTCTTATTTTCTCAACCACTCTATGTACTTGTTCGATAGTGGAATGTTGCTGCCTAAAACCAAATTGGTGGTTTGGGATTGTATTACTGTTCTCTAGTAGAGGCATAATTCGATGAAGGATCAATTTTTCACAAACTTTTGACAAGATAGGTAAAAGGCTGATGGGTCTATATGATGTGGTTTGGTTTGCTTGTTTCCCTGCCTTGTGTATCATAAGGATTTGTGACACCTTCCAAAGGTCTGGAAAGTGTTGAACCCTAAGTATTCCATTATACAGCATGGTTAGGAAAACTACCGCCTTTCTTGGAAGTTGTCTCAAAATTTCCTTTGTAATGAGGTCATATCCTGGTGCCTTTTTGTCTTTGAGGTCATTAATAGTCCTCCAAACTTCTTTTACTGTGACCGGTACAGGTGGGAGCGACATCTGTATAGGCTGGGTAAGAATAGATTCGACCTCTTTCTCTGAATCTGTATCGCTGGCGTGATTCGGGCTAAACACATTCGATAAATGTTCTGCGAACAAGTTTGCTTTTTCTTGCGATGTGCGGGCCCAGCCATTGTTGTTTCTCAGCGGAGGTTTTGCCGGCTGTGGTCTGTCATACGACTTTGTAAATTTCCACAGTGAGTAATCCGTAGTTGCAGTGGGTGTGAGTGATTCCAGTTGAGCCTCTAGAGTCCTATTGTGCCAAGTCTTTAGCATTTCTCTTAGACGTGACGCTTGCCTGTTAAAATTTGTTTTATCAGATGGTAATGGGATTAAATTATATATAATATAATTTAATTACCAAAAAATTATAATGGACAAATTAAAAAAAAACAGTAAAAAAAAGCAAAACATTAACTGTCTCCTTCATACTCATAAGCTTGACCGCGCGCAAGAGAGACGGACAGACTTTTCATATTTACAGACACTTCACAAGCACAACATTTAAATGTGTTGAACGTGCCAGATAGCTAAGGTAGCTAAGGGAGGTAGCTAAGGTACTACGCAATCTGGATGTGAATAAAGCCAGTGGCCCTGATGGTATTCCAGCCATTGTCCTACGGAACTGTGCGCCTGAGCTGTCTCCTGTCCTAACACGCCTGTATCGCCTCTCTCTACTAACGGGTCAAGTTCCAAAAGCCTGGAAGCTTGCAAATGTGCAACCAGTGCCCAAAAAAGGCAGTCGTGCTGACCCCTCAAATTATCGCCCGATTGCGATCACGTCCATACTCTGTAAGATTATGGAACGTGTATTGAATCGGAGGCTCCTGGCATACCTTGAAGATAATGATCTCCTCAGTGACCGCCAATTTGGCTTCCGCCAGAAACGGTCGACTGGGGATCTTCTTGTGTATGCCACACATCTATGGAGCGAAGCTATTGAGAGATATGGTGAATCACTTGCTGTTTCCCTTGATATCTCCAAGGCTTTCGATAGAGTCTGGCACGATAGCCTGTTAAGTAAGCTTCCTTCGTACGGAATATCTGCTGGTTTGTGTGCCTGGATTTCAGATTTCCTGAGCGAAAGGTCCATACGAGTTGTCATAGACGGGTGCTCGTCGGATCTATTGGCAATTAATGCCGGGGTACCTCAGGGATCAGTTCTCTCCGCGACATTATTCTTGCTGCATATCAACGATCTGCTAAAACCCGGTATCTTTGGGTACGCAGACGACAGCACTGTCATGGAGAGCTATTTTTCAAGCACACAGGCCACCAGGGAAGAAATCTTGACGCTTAGAGAGGCCATGGTTGAGCGTATTAACTTGAACCTGCAAGCAGTCTCCGATTGGGGCAAAGCTAATCAGGTCAAGTTTAATCCCTCCAAGACACAGGCGTGTCTATTCACCGCTAAAAGGAGTCCTTTCAACCTCACTCCTTCTTTTCAAGATATATCCGTACCGATTTCCGACCAGCTTGAACTCCTAGGCATAACCTTAACTACCAAAATAAATTTTGGTAGTTCTATTGAGTCAAAGGCTAAAACCGCTGCAAAAAAGTTAGGCATCCTCTGTAAGGTGAAGCGGTACTTTACACCGGATCGGCTATTGCAACTGTACAAAGCACAAGTCCGTTCGTGCATCGAGTACTGCTGTCACCTCTGGGATGGATCTGCCAAATACCAGCTGGAGGCCCTTGACTCAATAGACCGTCGTGCTAGGAGACTAGTCGGTGATGTTTCGCTAACTGAGGCGAAATTAACGAGCCTTGAACATCGGCGTAAGGTTTCATGTTTGTCGGTCTTCTATAGGATATATTTTGGAGAGTGTGCTACAGTATTGTTCAATCTAATTCCTCCATCCCCATTTCTCCATCGAAACACAAGACGCCGGGAGAATTTCCACCCATACGTCGTCGACATCCCGCGTACCCGGACACAACGCTTTGCTTCATCGTTTCTTATACGAACAGCAAAGGAGTGGAACTCTCTTCCGGGGTCTGTGTTTCCCGACACCTATAACCTAGATGTATTCAAGGCCAGAGTGAATAGGCTTTTTCTGGGTAAGCGTGCTACATCCTCGGCCTCGTCATAACTCCTCATGGGGTCAGTCGAAGGTCAAACGCAAGCCCATTTTACATAAAAAAAAAAAAAAAAAAAAAAAGATTTAGTTAACCAACTGGTACACTTCAGGTGTATCCCATAAGTCCATGTAGTTTTAAGAATTGTTTTATATATGGTTATTTTAAAAGCTGGGGATGACCTTGATTTGTCTCCAGTCAAACAGTAAAATCTTCACGGGTTCCACAAGGAAGTATATTGGGGCCTGTATTTTTCCTTATATATACCGTCGAAATACCCACACATGTCAATAACAGAATAGGTAAAACAGCACTATCATCAGTATTCATATTATCAGTAAATAAGAAGTCAGGAACAGAATCTACAAATCTTCACAACACATTTGTCAGAAGTTAAAGAGGTTTGCAATGCTACAATTCAGTGAAGATAACTGACAGAAATAAAATTAGTTGTTGCAAAGTACACTAGGCACTGAAATAAAATCTAAATGCATATGAAAGTATGTACAGTACTTTAATTTTTTTTTTTAATTGTCTGTCCGTCTTATCTCCCAAACGGCTGGACCGATTTTGACGGGACTTTTACTGGCAGATGGCTGATGTTATAAGGAGTAACTTAAGCTACTTCTGTTTTCGAAAAATAATTAGGGTAACATGAAAAAAAAAATTATATGGGTTAGACCGCCGGGGTAAATACTAATATTATTATGAGAGTGTGATATTTTTGAGTCGGTGGAGGTTAATCTCAGGATCTACTGATTTAATTCTATAAACTATTTCACTGATATGAAGCTACAGTACCCTGAGTTGCTACTTATCCCAAGCCAGAACTAAACGGCGTTGGGTAGCTAGTACCTAATAAAATATCCTTACAGACTCAACCAGTATGCTACATGTGCGAAGCGTACGCTGCGTCAGTAATACGCTTCCATGCTGTAGTGAAGTCCTCAGTGAGCATGCAGGAGCTGTTCCACGACATGCTCCTACGCAAGAGGTTTGAGAACCAAGTGCGGGACTGTCTGAGGAAGCATCAGGGTGCCAAGATTGTGAGTATGTTTGGATTATACGTGTGATTCTGTGTTTGAGATATAGATTACCATGGAGTAGTGCAGAGAAAATTCGATGAAATCCGGAGAAACTGTATAGCTAGCATTAATAGATAGATACAGATATGTGGCCTGCGTTTCTAAGGCGATGATAGCTCAATGGTAGTGACGTCGGATACCGAGACGAAGGTCCCGGGTTCGAATCCTACAATGAGCTTGAGCTTTCGGTGAAGGAAAACATCGTGAGGAAACCATAGCACGGTGGTAGGGTACTTTGTAGTACTCGCCTGGCTGGCTACCACCCTCAAGTTGAAAATCTGTCGCCAAGCACCTTTCGGTGTGTTCCGACAGCTGCACTTGAGAGCCAGTTCTTTCTAGGCTTTGTGTGCTTACCACTTTCGGCCGCATCATCACTTACCATGGTGAGATTGCGGTCAAACACAGGCCTATAAACCGCTATAAACAGTAAAAAAAAAAAAACAAAAAAAAAAGATCGGTTACCGAAAGCTGCCACCTTCACAGTACTCACACTTATGCAATTTCACAAAACAGTATGTTTTATTACATTATTGCTTCTAATCAGTCGGTCAATTCGAATGGACGAATGCAAAAAAGACCACTCTAGCAAAAGCTATCTCGTTCATACTCATAAGCTTGACCGCGTGCGAGAGAGATGGACTTTTCATGATGCACATGCAGTGCGACGTGACGCCGCGCGCTTATTCACAGACACTACACAAGCGCGACGTGTAAATGTGTTGAACGTACCAGATTTAGTGAACCGACCTGTTACACTATTGTTATGATTAAATATACGATATGTTTATCGTGGTGACATGTTAGGAGGAGGAATGAGAGCCACGTGACTATAGAGTTATGAATATGAAAGTGGATGGATATACGGGAAGAGGAAGACTGAAAAAAGAGAAGGATTGTGTGGAAGATTACATGGGTAAGAAATCCTGATGATACAAATGCATTTTTAACCGACGAAAAAACGGAGGATGTTTACAAGTCAACGCGTATATTTTTTTTTATGTACGCAGACTTTTTACAGAGTAGTCCGATTTTGATAATTCTTTTTTTATTGGATAGGGTATACCTCGAAGTTGGTCCCATAAAAAACCTAACCTAAGGGTGGGAAAATAGGGGTGATTTATTGTTCACTCACAGATTTTAATGCTGAGTTGTGTATTACATCAAAAGATATCAAAAATTAAGCATGTAATAATAATTAGTAGATTATAGACACAAAAAATGATAAAATAAAAACTTTTTAACAAAAAAATTAAACCACCGAAAAACTGCAAAACCTTATAAAATCCAAGTTATATTCAAAATTATTTTTTGCTTTTCAGTTTTTTCGGTGGCTTAATTTTTTTTCAAAAAGTTTTTATTTTGTAAGAATATCCTATTTAAATAGTTGTGGTTGCCAAAATTGGACCGTGAATCACCTAAAAAAAATTTCTAAATTCGGGACTCACCTCTTGGTTTTCATGGAGGAGGTCATAACTCTAATGAATGGAGGACTTTACAGGACCCACCCAATATTCAATCGCGACTCACCAGTTGGTCGCGACACATTCAAATTCATTTATTCAAATAATGAGACCTTCGCAGGCTCTTACGAAAAGTCTGGCTTTAATACTCTAATACCAGTTCGGAAGGTTGCATTTTTTGAGAAGAGCCGGCGATAAACTCGGCAATTACTCTTTTCAAAACAAGTTTAGATTCAATACATAATAGTTATTTACATTGTAATCGCACGCGTGCCCCGGCGCGGCGCTAAAACTACAAAATATACTGAATCTATATTTAATAAGTAAATAGCAAACTCGGCGCAGACCAGCCCCCACAAGCAGCACCTGTTCACAACTATGACGATTGTGGCAGCCATCGCCATCCTCGCCATACTTTGGGAACGACTGCTGTTTTTTTTTTACTGTTTATAGGTCTGTGTTTGGCCGCAATCTCACCATGGTAAGTGATCCTGCGGTAAGCACACAAAGCCTAGAAGGAACTGGCTCTAAAGTGCAGCTGTCGGAACACACCGAAAGGTGCTTGGCGACAGATTTTCAACTTGAGGGTGGTAGCCAGCCAGGCGGGTACTACAAAGTACCCTACCACCGTGCTATGGTTTCCTTCACCGAAAGCTCAAGCTCATTGTAGGATTCGAACCCGGGACCTTCGTCTCGGTATCCGACGTCACTACCACTGAGCTATCATCGCCTTAAAATCAATATCTTCAAAAATTAAATTAGCTGTAATCGATACTGAACAAAGTAGTTTCAGAAGATATACTTACATTGTTTGTAGGTGCACAACAAGGTTCACAAACAGGCGTTGGAGTGTGAGATACAACTCAAGAAGATCCGCTCGCGGTTCCGCCTGCAGCAGACTGAAGTACTTGTTATTGATAGCGAGGGTGTAAGTTTACATCCTAACTAATATATCCTACACCTATCCTAAATATTATAAATGCGAAAGTGAGTTTGTTTGTTACGCCTTCACGCCTCAACTACTCAAAGGATCATCATGAAAGAATCATGGCAAGATTTGTCCAATAAAGAGAAGATTTGTAGAGACGTTGGGATGGCGTTATAATTGATTCTTGGTGCCTAAGGAATAACTATAGGCATTTAAAGTATTTTTAGGACCCCCGGGATAAAAATGCAAAATTATATGCCATGTCAGGCAAATCGCGACCAATGTTGCTTGCTGGTAATGTAATCTCAACATTGGAAGTAATTCAAAACTTAAACCACCTTATTAATAAATAAGTTCTAAGTCAGTCTTGTAATAACCAGGTATTAAGATAGCCTCATCCCTTTTTGTTTATATGACATTAGAAAGTGACGGATATATTTTAATCCTAGGTTGTATGTAAATGTATGGATCTCGCCATGATTATTTGGTATGCAGATAACTTATGGCATGAAGGACAAAAGCTATTTTTTATCCCGGGAACGCGGGTGAAACCGCGGGGGACAGCTAGTTACATTATGTAACTGTTCCTTATGCTTTATACGGCCAGCTTGGTGGTAAGCGGTTACCGTAGCGCTATGGATGCTTGCGAAGTTTCAACACCCGAGGCATCACTCTCTTGTTAACCGAATCGCAACTCCCCAATGAGTGCGACCTTACACACACGCAGGAACACAACATAAAGTTATTTGGCTGCGGTATTCTGTAAAGAGGTACTTCCCCAGGCTGCATTGCTCAACCTCTCTTAAAATACTTAGGCATTTCCAGAAAGAAAGATAGTAAAAAAGTATGTTTTTTTTTTCAGGCAACATTGTCGGAACAAGAGGCAACAGTGGCCAACGACCCGTTAGTAGTAACATTACAAAATACGTGAGTTTATCAAAAACATGCACATTTATTGTAATTTTTTTTTATGTTTGTTACCTCATAACTCCGTCATTTATTAACCGATTTGGAAAATTATTTTTTTGTCTGGAAGGGTACACTTCCCGTGGTCCCATTGTCATCAGATCAGTGTACTTTGAAGTCGGTTTGAGTCTTTTGTAAAACAGTTTTTTATCTTGATGGATAGAACGTCACTAACCTAAACCGCGATATCGCAGCTTTCTTAGGACTCATGATTTATAAGATCCTGTAAATTTAGTAGAGATGAGAATGAAGGCTTTAAATTGATAACGAGGTTTAAAATAAAATTTCAAAACAACTGTTCCCAACCTGTTCGATAGGATGTTAAACAACATTTACTATGTTTAGGTTAACTTTTGACCGCAATCTCATCATGGTAAGTGATGATGTGGCCGAAGGTGGTGCACACACAAAGCCAGAAGGAACTGGCTCTCAAGTGCAGCTGTCGAAACACACCGATAGGTGTTTGGCGCTTGCATCCAACCAGGGGCTCTACCGCGTAACTTTGGTGGTAATCGTGACGAACACCATTAATAAATTTCATCCAATCAGGGCCCACGAATGGTCACAGTCGCGTCATAACGCGTACGCGTCATTGGATGAAATAATTAATGGCGTTCGTTACGATTACCACCAAAGATACGCAATAGCCCAGCAGGTGGGTACTACAAAGTACCCTACCACCGTGCTATGGTTTGAGCTCAAGCTCACTCAGGCATCCGACGTCACAACCACATTGACTAGAATAACCCTTTTTTTTACAGCACACCAGGGCCCGGATTAGAAACAGTGATAATACTAGATGATGAAGACGAACCAAAAATGATAAAACGTAATATAAATAAAGCCATAGACGAATTGATTCCCGATCTAAACTCAAATGCCCCCAAATTAGTACCTATAGAAAAACTTTTGGAAACTCCAAATGCTAACCAAAATGTCGCTTCTCTATTGCCAAATCAGATGCAGGTTATTCAGCAAGATAAAGATTCAGCTCCAAATTTTATGTTGCATCCTATTGTTATTGAAAACGACGGATCTTTTAATGTACCCTCACTTTCGGCTAAATTAGTAAACGGTAGACTGATCTATCAAGAAAACACCAATCCGTTATTACAAGCAAACGCTTCTAATCCTACCATTTTAGTAGGCAGTCAAGATAAAAACGCAATTTTTATAGGTAATCAAGATAAAGCTTCCATTTTGGTTGGGAATCTTGATAAATCTGTGGTTCCATTCCAATCAAATCCTACCATTTCAGTAGGAGGTTCAAAAGATTCTACCATTTTGGAAGGAAGTGGAGATAAAACTGTAGGAAATGATGTGTCAAATATTATTATTAAAGAGGGTAGTGTGACTTGTTTGAATGAGGTAGACAGTGCATTAGATAGGATTTTAAAGGAGAAAGCAGACCAGCTAACGAGTAACTATAAAAGAAGTTTCGACGGTAGCAATGGTAGGAATAAGAAGAGAGCCGTAGATTCGGAGAAACAAAGCGAGAAAGAGAGCAGAATAGACTGGGAGGACAAAATACCTATGGATGTCATTTCTATGGTGGTGAGTAGATATTTTTTTTTATCTTAGACTGTTTTTCTCCTTCGGGTTCGTCTGCCTTCCCGAGGGATTAATTTTTTCCCGGGATAAAATTATTCCAGGTTATGTTCCCTTTCTATAATTCCGCCATTTTGATTTTGTTTCAAAATGGCGTCCACACATGATTTATACGTATAAAAATCGATAGATAACATCATTACAATCAAGAAATATTCTGTGACAAAGCATCGTAAAATATCACCTTTCCAAGATAACAACGGAAATTATACTGTTAATAAGAAAAATAATAATATAATATTTTTAATGGAAATTTAATTACTAAACCCAATAAATTAATAGTTAAAAAAACTTTAAAAAAAACGCTTTAAAATAGTAAGTAAGCATAATAGCAAGATTTGTAATATTTTGTGTTTCGTTCTTAAAGCGTGCCAAACGGGAACCTATTACTAAACCCTCCGCTGTCCGTCCGTCTATCAGTCAGTGAGCTGAATCTCATGAACTATAAAAGCTGAAATTTTCACAATAGTCTATTTATATTGCCGCTATAACAACAAATTATAGAAATGAAAGAAAATTAAAGGGATTTTTTTTTCATAGCCAAGTTGAATTGTTAATATTGTACGGAACCCTCCGTGTGCGAGTCAAACTCGCACTTGGTCGGTTTTATTATGACACGATGTGCCATCGGCGCATGTTCCAAACTGAAGTAGAAGCGCGGAATATTACCGTACCGTAATATGACACTCAATTATCCTCTTTCAGGACGCAGTGGACCCTCATGCAGATCCGAAACTTCGATCAAATCATTCAGCAGGGCTGAATCCAGCGGGCCAAAATTCAGTGGGGCTAATAGGGCAAGCAGAAACCCTCATAACCTCCGACTTGCCCCCCCGCGTTCCCCCCCTAGCTCCACTAAACACCGCCGCCCCTCTCGTGGTACAAGACAGCCCCATGGGCATCATATCTGAAGTACGCTCGGTTGTCGAGATTAGTACTAGTACTCAGACTGAATTTCACGGAACAGATATTATAGACCTGTGTTAAATTAGTGTTTTTTTTGTGAAGTTATTTATCAGTGATATTGTGTACAACTGCAGGCAACTAATTCTTGCGCTTTCGACTTCGATGTCGAATTAGACATTTGGCGAAAAAAGTCCGCCATGTTTTTCGGCAAATGTCTAATGCGACAGTGATGCAGAAAACACGAGAATCGAGGGCCTGTTTTCAGACTCTATGATGCTAAGATTATTCATAACTGATATATTTATAATTCATACTTATGTTTGCTACTACAAAGATGCCCGAAGACGTACCCTCTGTAAAAAAAAATACTTAAAAATAATTAAGTACTACGTACACACGGCAACACATCAAGCTATACATTTCCAGTATAAGCTGATCTCGCATTGTATAGGATTTCCGTACATTGGGAGGTCAGCCTATACTGGAAATGTATAGCTTGTTGTGTTGCCGTGTGTACAAATATCTTGCGAGCCCTTATTCTTTAAATGTCTGTGAACTTCACTTCTTTTTTGCCGCGATTCACTAAACTTTTTAGCTGCCGTACAGCTAAACTAAAGCTGGCACGTTCACAGTACTCACACTTATGCAATTTCAGGATACAGTATGTTTTATAACATTATTGCTTCTAATCAGTCAGTCAATTTTTATTTATGAGCAGAAACAATAACTGTCTCCTTTATACTCATGAGTTTGACCGCGCGCGAGAGAGACGGACAGACTATTCATAATGCGAATGCAGTGCGATGCACGCCGCGCGCTTTTTCACGTGTAAATATGTTGAACGTGCCAGATTTAGTTAATCAACCCGGGGCTCTACCGCGTAACTTTGGTGGTAATCGTAACGAACATCATTAATAAATTTCATCCAATCAGGGCCCACGAATGGTCATCGTCGCGTCATAACGCGTACGCGTCATTGGATGAAATAATTAATGGTGTTCGTTACGATTACCACCAAAGATACGCAATAGCCCAGCTGTACGGCAGTCAGAGTGGGTCGTGTTTATATTGCGTCTTCATTTTTATTCGGTAATCTTCGGTTTTACGAGAATTAACGATTTATTCTTGCTTTTGTTACTCTTTGCTTGAAAAATTTATTATATTATTTTCAATATTAGTTTAATCCTTTGGATCGCGGTGAATAAAAAAACAATGAGGTTTCTTATGATGTCTATGCTCAAAATACCTGTCAAACTGTTGATAATTCGGAACAATTTGAACTTTATTTATTTATTGTAATAAGAACGTCATACACGATTTGACAGGTATTTTGAGCATCGAGAAAACCCCTCATTGTTATTAATTATAGGACGCGCGTCTCTCGCGAAAATCAACGTTAAGTTGTTAGTAAAACATTTTTGTTGTATGCTATAATAATAAGCTGCGGTGTACAGTAGTAATACCAATAAAGGTATATGTAACTAAAATAATATACTTAGTTTAAGTTGTTTAAAAAATATACTAAAATAAAAACATAATAATTATAGTTTTTTTTTTACCCAACATGACAGTAACAGAATGGTAGATACCGTCATCTGTCGACTATTTGATAGTTTTTCGACATTGAAGTAGCATTACGAACAGCGAAAAGCATGGCGGATCACAGTGCAATCGTGGGTTCGATTCCCATTTGTGTGATTGAACATGGTATTTTTTTGCAGATAGATTCACCAAATGTAGGTGTAGATAGGCCTTAACATGCTATTGCTAGTTAGTGTGTAATGACCTTAATATCTAATTAAGTAGTAGTTTTTTCATCAATAAAAGGATAGGCAAGGGTCAATCGACATACAGCCCTTATATCTAAGAATATGACCTACTGATATATGGGTCGATTAAATACTTCTGGAATTTAAGAAAAGTTTATTCTGTCAGTTTCAAATGACATTTATTGAAATTGCCCTCGATTTTGGTTGTAAATAAATAAATATTGCATCTGTATCTACATCAGATCTGTGAAGCTATGTAATATATTTGTAAATATTTAATTATTATCTATGACAGAATGCGATTTTAAATTGAAAAGCCCATTTGTGTAAGTACCTTCCTATTTTTATAAGTCCATGCTTCCTAATAACATTTTCCGAAAATCTGAAAAATGCCTTGGTCTCTTGGCCAAGTTGAGCCGCACTTTAAAGTACTTGGCAAGTCTTGGTTATGAGACGGCAAAGTATGCCCAAGTTTTGAACAAAAAGCATTGTTCTATCACAGAGTATTATACAGAGCAACAGCTCCCTACAAACGTCTATTATATTAGCCTATTCTTGTAGGGCTGTCACACTAGGAAATAAATTTAATTAGAAAGCTGGGTAATTTTTTTAATAATTATAAATTATAAGTATAATTTATTGAGGTGCGTCTACGCTAGGCAAGCCGAGCCAAACCGCTTTGCACGTTATCATCGCGGCGTCAAGTTTAGACTTACAACGAGCCTAGGCTTACGACACGCTCGCCCAAACTCGTGGGATTTGCTAGTTCCCAATTTCCCATTGAAGAATTCCACTACCCAAACTCCAAACCTACTACAATTAGGCGTTATAATACCAAGATGACTCAAATAATAGCGTTTTGATCACACTAATATGAACTCTTACTCGAAAGTAATGAGGGCAAATTTGTATTAGATTTTTTTTTAACATTGGATACATTATTGAATTAGAGTGAAATTCCTTTATTGCAAATATGAATGTTATTATTAATGTTTAATATAACGTCCAACTGTACCTAATCATTATTACAACCATTGTAAACAATGAAAATAATGTCATTATCACACACTTGAAAACCTAAAATAACAGTGTCTACATTATTATATAATGTACCTAAATTATAACAGTTTAAATACATATAAGTATTGTAATATATGCATAAAGTAAAAGATATCTTGAACTTGGCTTGACACGCTACTACGTGTCTAGATGACATGAGTCCAATTTCGCCCACCACTAAAAATATTACTCGTACCTACATAGGTACCTACCTAGTAAGAAAATTACTTCATTTGGATAAATTATTGGATATATTTATATTCCTCCTGGAATTATTTATAAACGCACTGCAATAAATAACCATTTTGTTTGTAAGTTGTTCTTAAAATTCTTAAAAACAAAGTATCGCGGTAACGAGCAGCGAGCGACGACGTACTGCTAGCGATGTAGGTATCGAGGCGTGCCGCTCGGTCGCGAGTCGCCCCCGACTCTCAGACCCTCGGGTTCGCCGGAAACACCCGAAGCGACTTCTCGGCTCTCGTACGTGAACTCGTCGGTGAGCGCTCACGCACACATCGCTGCGCATGTAGTGAAGTACCTACCATTTCGCGTTCTTAGGAGCTGTTTATCTGTATAGTAATCTGTGGTTCTATTGTTTGTTGTTGCAATCGTGTTGTGACGTTTTTGCATGTCTACAAGTAAAAAAAAAAAAAAAACTACCTGCGCGCGATAAGTTGAGACTCCCTTGCCTGCTTCACTTCCCTGATGGCGCCAAGCTATACATTTCCAGTATAAGCTGATCTCGCATTGTAAAGGATTTCCGTATAATGATAGGTCAGCTTATACTGGAATGGTATTGCTTGATATGTAGCCGTGTGTACTTATAGCATGAAGCAATAATCCCGCTAAACGTACAATACGGGAGCTACATAACGTGTAGTAAACAAGCACGCAGCTGTTACGTCACCGTACCAGGGTGCCTAGACAAGATGGTTGTTGACAATCGTCATCGTTAGTAAACGATCAACCTTTGTATGGGATTGACATTTCAAATCGAAATATCACGTGATTTTTAACAATCTCTAATAATAATAAATTTATTTATTTTTCTCTCACAACAGGTTTCTTATGAACTAGGTTGGTACTACATTAATAAAGTTAACCTGTTTTGTAAGAGACTGGTACCTGAGCTAGGTTTATAAAAACCTGTATTACAGGTCACCAGTGCCCCATTATGTCAATCCCATACAAAGGTTGATCGTTTACTAACGATGACGATTGTCAACAACCATCTTGTCTAGGGGGGCAGGTCTCAACTTATCGCGCTCGGGTAGTACAGAATTCGAGAAATGAACTTGCCGACCTAGGTACCTACTATCCATTTTTCCCCGGATTGTCTCAGATTTGGGTGACAGAACAAAGTGTACTATGCCATTAAGTAGTTAGAAGACTAAACGGACAAATAAAATCAGATCACGCAAGCGATTAATATTTATTTTTACTTTCAACATAAACCGCCACACAATTTTGAAATGTTCAATTCTTGCTAGCTATAAAAAATGCCGCGGTTTCTTGAGTGTTGCCATTTTAAAGTGTTTCGATTTTAGGTCGATTTGTGAATTTGTGACGTGAAACGTGAATACTAAAGAATCTAAATTGTAAGTATTATTAAATTAGTAATTATTTTAATATAACATTAATATACTTAACTGCATATTTTACAAAATCTTCAAACGTAAGTTTATCTATGGTTTATCTTTAGAAAACGTTTTGTTATGGCTACGAAATCACAGGGAAAATATTTTGTTAATTAATTTCAGTCCTTTAAATGCCGATATCGCCTTTGACAGATTTTGTTTATTTACTTACAAGGTTACTTTGCCAGTGGATTTATTAAAAACTTTTCTTTGAAAAGAGTGGTCACGCTAATGTCGGTTAATTTTCCCCCCTTATCTTATTGATTTCCTATTTAATGTTAATTGATTAACTAATTATTCAACTGATTAACTAATTATTCAACTGATTAATTAATTATTCAACTGATTAACTAATTATTCAACTAATTAACTAATTATTCAAATAAAGTTCCTTGAATACACGCCACATAAACAAAACATGACCACTCTTCTGCAAAGAAACGTTATTTAAAAAAAATGTTCCCTAACGGAGAATATATAAAATATTTATTTATTATTAATTTCAGTAAAAAAAATGGAGGGGTCAATCCTCTCTCGCAGACCGTTTAGAAACTTTAATTCTAATTCGTGCGGGGGCCGCGCCAGGTTGTATTGGATGGGAGTGGTGATCGTGTCTAGCACACTGATGTTAGTTATAATACTTATTGTCTTATTTCTCAAAGGCGAATTGGTCAAATAAAAATTTTGAAACGTGATTTGATTTTGTTTTTCTATTAGGTACTCTATACGTTGAGGTTATATTCACCATTGTCATTTATTCAATTTAGGCCCCAGATGGGCACTTATGAAGGTCACATTTACTGTCTTCTTCAGTAAATGTGACCTTCATAAGTGCAAGAACTCAGCAAAGTTACATTTATGAAATATTTTTTGGTCATTTTTTTTTCTTTTGTTTGTTTGTCCTTGTCAGTCGAGGTGATAAAGGCTTTTGTATCCCGGGAACTATAGAAAAATTGCGGGATAGAAGCTATTTCAAATGTTCATTGTGTGTATAGTCGTATGACCATAATAATATATAAGTAATTAAAATGCCGAGCTTTTATTTTTTTAAATATAAAAATAGTAAAAAAATATAGACCCGATTGTTCGGTATATTTTTTATTAGTGTAATACAACCTCCAGAATACTATTCACCCATCACAATCAATGTAACATGACTAATGTTATACCGATTATCTTATTTCCCCACCACAGAAATCTATCAGACATCCATAGCTGTGGAGGTGATGCAATGGAGTCGCCTGTACTAAAATGTCCTACGACACAAAACGCTTTCAGGATACGCGACCGTATCCATGGTCAAGACACGTGGCTTGGCAAGCATATAAAGGTGGTCATCATCGTCGTAGTTACGCTGTCTGTTCTAATTACTGCAGTGATAGCGATAATTCTGCACAGTTAATATGATATCGGGATGAATGTTGTGCAGTAAAGTTTTGAATTATTAAATTGTCTTTTTTCGGTTTGACAATTGTTTAATTTCTTATTTTAGAATAGTAAACTTGTTTCGTGTTGTTCTTGGAGTGAAAAGTATCCAGTGATTCAGGGTATATCTGTAACGTGTCACTTTAAATCCCGTAGTTTAGAAACATAAACTTAATATGACTAGGCCTAGTTACTGGGATGAACCTGCGTTTTTTACCTGAGTTTGACTTGACAATATATGATATATTTAGCCCCAGGTAAGATCTTATACCCATTATCCTATTTCCCCACCACAGACATCTATCAGACATCCATAGCTGTGGAGGTGATGCAATGGAGTCGCCCAAGCCTGTATTAAAAGGTCCGACGACACAAAACGCTTTCAGGATACGCGACAATATCCATGGTCAAGACACGTGGCTTGGCAAGCATATAAAGGTGGTGTTCATCATCGCCGTAGTTACGCTGTCTGTTCTAATGACTGCGGGGATAGTGATACTTCTGTGCCATTAATATGATCGGGATTAATGTTTTCGTGTAGTAAAGTTTTGAATTATTAAATTGTCTTTTTTCGGTTTGACAATTGTTTAATTTCTTATTTTAGAATTAGTAAACTTGTTTCGTGTTGTTAGAGGAGTGAAAAGTATCCAGTGATTCAGGGTATTTATCTGTAACGTGTCACGTTAAATCCCGTAGTTTAGAATCATATACTTAATATTACTAGGCCTAGTTACTTGGGTGAACCTGCATTTATTACCTGAGTTTGACTTGACAATAAATGGAATGACTAAATTCGACATGGTATACATATATAACATACTCATAGTAGGGTCGAACTTATCTCCGTATACACTGGAGTCACTGGACTGGCCATAAGTATGACCAACTGATTAACAGATTTCCAATCCAGAGTATAAAGATGTAGTCTTGAAAGAAGGTGGTACTCACTTGAAATACTTACACATGGCAAAAAAATTCAAAGATTCGATACAAGGTGTTGTTTAAGTTTTCTTTTTATGTAGGACATAAGCGTAATATTACAATTACCAAGCTTACATTGCATTATAAATCGCGTACATGGAAGCTGGCTATACAATAAAAAAAAAATGAAAATTCATTTTGTGCCCCACACGTTTCTGGGTCAAAATTGGGGAAGCTATTAACCCGAATTTTTCATTTGCGATTTTTGAAAATCGGTTTGATAGTAGATATTATGTAAGTCATAATGGAAATTTATTTATTTATTTATTTCATAGATTCATAGCTTATTAGCCAAAACGAATCTCATTATATAATCCAAAATCATAATATTAATTTAAAAAGAGTAGGAACGCTAATTAAACAATAGACATTAAAAAATAAAAGTAAAAGTAAAAGTTATGTACAGACTATCTCAATAATGACCTATGAGATGAAATTATAGATTTATTATCACTGAGTACACGCCGAACACACTCGGGGCCGTCTGTAATCTATTGGCGGCCCTGTACCCCTAACCCCTAGACAAAGTACATTTCGTTGCGAGGAACAATCCCGTTTGCGCGTGTATGTGTATGAGATTGACAAAAGGATACGCTAGATGCTAGCGTAACCGCAAGGCGTAGATTCGTAACATTCTGGATTTATCGAACTAATAGGTAGGAACATACAATATACCGGAAAACAAATCTTTTAAAGATAGGGGTGAGAGGGAGAATTTGGGGCCCCCATCGATCACGGGGCACTGTGCCTAGTGGAAAAGAGGGACCTGACCACACTGCAATACGTAATATAATTAACAAAAAAAGTGTGCAATCACTCAGAATTTTATAAATAAATACGCTACGGGTAAGAGTAGTAAGATAAACCATTTCTAGGCTTTGTGGTGCTTACCACCTTCGACCACATGGTGAGATTGTGGTCAAATACTACGTTGTAGGTACTTACGGATTGAAAAAAGTATTTCAAAGACGATTTCTTTCTGTTAAAAGCAAGTACTAATTAAACGTCACTTGTAACACTTGCTTTATTCCTACTCTAAGGTTACGCATCCACCAGAACTGTGCGAGTTAGCGACGCTGTGAAACGGTGTGACCCTTTCCACCAGAGATGTGCGAGGAATGTGTAATAATGTGTACAAATGAGCGGTGCAAACATAGGTAGCGGACTCTTTTCTCGGACGATACCACCTCTATTGACACACATTTCTTGCACACATTCCTCGCGCTCATTATTCGCACAAATTTCTCGCACTCATTCCTCGCACTAATAACTCGAACGCATTTCTAGCTTGTTTTTTATATACAAAAACCCGCTCCGCTATGCCCATATCCACCGGAGCTGTGCGGAGCGAGGCTAGGTAAATTAAGTGATTCTATTGCTGCTTAAAAACACATTCCTCGCAACGCAGCTTAGTACATCTCTGTTCAACCCTAACACTAAACATCGTCGGTATGAATCTACCTTATTTAGGTACCTACTTATTTATTACACTTTTAAAATTAGAAAACGCCCTAAACTTTCTATAAGATATTTTTTGCACTCAATTCATCCTATAAATATTTTCCCTACCGCAGAACACTATCAGACATCCTCAGTGGAACAGCACGATGGAGGGACGCGGTCGTCTCTACGGTGAAGACTCCTGCCTTGGCAGACATTTCAAAAAGATCAACATAATTGTAGCTGTACTCGTCACTACTCTAATGAGTGCGTTAATTGGATTGGCTCTATACAAGTCTTTAAATAAATAATGATGATATTCCTGATAAAATAAAACAGTTATGAATTACCTAGGTAGTTTCTGTTTCGGTATTTGGAATTTTTATTTTAGATAACACAACGTAGGTAGATTCACGAAGTTTATATAATGTTTTAACCACAATTAGGTTAAAAAATTATATTTTCTTCTTATAGAGATAACAAGCTGACCGTATCAAACAATCAAATTATTATCAGAAATAATATATCGATGAGACGAAAAAAATATAAAAAGACAATGAAAAAAAAAATCTGCGGCAATATTTTTTATGCTAGACAGTCATTATTTTACCACGCACACAATTAAACTAACAAAAACTTTTTTATTCTTCTTCTATTTTTTTTTAAAAGTTTATTTTTCAATTTTGAGTGGACTATATAGGAATATGGAAAATATGTAAGTCAGAAAATAGCCCTGACACCTTTCCATCAGACCCCTAATGACAGTCACAACAACCCATCTAGGTGTAAACTTCTCATCAATACAAATTAATCAAGCCCAAACACCAGGTACATGCTGTAAATCGTTGAAGAGTTCCCTCGACAGTCTTTCGGCTCCATCATCAGATCGACTCCAGGCCTTCATCAAATAGTAGTGCTTTCAAATACTTAATGAAAAAATAAACTAACGTTCTAGTCACCACTACCGATTTTCGAAGGTTCCTCTCGATTTCTCTGGGATGCCATCATGAGATCCTAGTTACCTCATCATATCCTTACCACCCTTGGGATATCTCCTTTCCAACAAAAAAATAATTATCAAAATCGGTTCATAAACGACGAAGTTATCCGCGAACACATAAAATATTTATAGGTAGGTCGAATTGAGAAACCTCCTCCTTTTTTGAAGTCGGTTAAAAATGAATTACATTTTGGATAAAAAGCGCAAACGCTTGGATTGCGGAATGAGTTAACCGCATTTCTAGCTTGTTTTGTATGTACAAAAACGTCGCTCCGCTAAGCCCATATCCACCGGAGCTGTGCGGAGCGAGGCTAGGTAAATGATGTGATTCTATTGGCGCTTAAAAACACATTCCTCACATTCCTAACACTAAACATCGTCGGTATGAAGCTACCTTACTTAGGTACCTATTTATTAATTTCACTTTTAAAATCAGAAAAAGCCCTAAACTTTTTAAAAGATATTTTTTGCAATAATTTCATCATATAAATCTTTTCCCTATCACAGAACACTATCAGACATCCTCAGTGGAACAGCAGGATGCAGCTACCGCAGTTTCGCAGGCGCAGTCGTCTCTACGGTGAAGACTCCTGCCTTGGCAGAAATTTCAATACGATCTACATAATTGGTGCTGTACTCTTCACTCTTCTATTTATTGTGTTTATTGGAGTGGTTCTGTACAGGTTTTTTAATGATGATGATGATATTCCTCATAAAATAAAACACTGATGAATTACCTAAATAGTTTCTGTTTCGGTGTTTGGAAAATTTTGGATAACAAAAGATAGGGTATGCAATTCAATTCAAAATTATTTATTCAAATAGACCTTCGCAGGCACTTATGAAAAGTCTGACTATAATACTCTAATACCGGTTCGGAAGGTTGCATTTGCTGAGAAGAGTCGGCAATTACTCTTTTCAAAACAAGAATAAACAAAAATATTTACATTCTAACCTGTTCCCAACGAAGCCACCAACGATACTGATGGCAAACAATAAATCCTATACGCGAGATAGGAAAAAAAAATGCTTAGTCCTGCTCACACATACACGTTTTGACATATACGTATTAGTAGCCTGTCTATACCTACTTACTGAGTCTACGACTAAACGAAATAAACCGTATATTGAGCGCTACTCACGATAGTGCGGTAAGAATACTAAGAATCTTTTGAATGCAATAACCATGCAATAACCAAACATAGGCTGCATTCCGAATTACCGCTGTAATCGCTGTAATCGATTTGAGCGTGCTTAAACCCGTACCGAATTGAACAATGACAGTTAACGATGTCCCGTGAAACGTCATAGATGACGTCATGACATGCGCCATCTTGCGCTCACACCGACCATGCCCTAAACTGATACCACCGTGAGCCACCGTGAGCGCTGTCAAAAGTGACGGCAAAAATCTAATAAGATTATTGGTTTTCTATTTGAAAAAGATACTTTTTATGATTTTATGAGAGAAAAATAATAAAAAAGCAGATATTCCTTTTTGCGAGTCATCTTATAAAAGATATAAGGAGTCCTAGCGCATTGATAATTCAGATTTTAATTAAATTCTCAAATGTTCTGTTTTGAATACTGTGAGCGCGATAACGGGCGTTCCGAATTGTTGATAGTTCTCAGCTGTCATAAGCGTGATATCTAATTCGGTACGCAAATTATTGCTGTGATCGCTGTGATCGATATTATCCATTTCGGAATGTACCCCTAATCGCGAAGTTTTTTTTTTGTCAAAAAATTACAAATGGCTGACGAATGCGATTTGGCATTGTGATTTTCTTGAATTTCAATTTTATTGATTTATCGCATCAATTACAGCGCATAATTTATAAAAACGCCACGTATATTGTTTAAGTTAGTGTTTAGGATCTGTTTATTGTATTTACAATGTGTAGTTTATGAGTTATTTGTGAGTGGAAAGTAGCGTGGTAGAAAATGACGCAGTTTTTACCACCTAATTTGCTGGCGTTATTTGCGGCGCGGGACCCCATCCCGTACCTGCCGCCGGCCGCAAAGCTTCCCCATGAGAAGAAACAGAAGGGCTACGATGGAGTTGGAGCATTCCTTAGTTTATTTGAGGTTAGATAATTTTGTTCCATAATGGGTTAGCGTAATTTAGTATTGATACCCGTCCACTATTGTGATATTACTTTTACAACTAGCTGTGCATTTATTTGATAGTTTTTAGGGTTCCTCACCCAAAGGGTGCCAACGGGACCCTATTACTAAGCCTCCGCTGTCCATCAGTCTGTCAGTGAGCTGTATCTCGTGAACCGTTATAGGTAGACAGTTGAAATATTCACAGAATGTGTATTTATTGTCGTAATAACAACAAATAATATAAAGAGGGCCATCAAGCTCCCTAGAAATTTCTGTACCGAACCTGTTTTTACCCAGCTGACCCGGAAGGAGGGTTTTTATATGTACCAAAATCTAGATTTCTCTCATTATTTTGCATTTCAGCACCCGTCCGAAACCCCTCCACCAACGAGAGTTGAAACCCGAGAGGAACGTCTGGAGAGAAGACGCAGGGAGCGCGCTGAGCAGACCGCATACAAGTTGGAGCAGGAGATAGCGCTGTGGGACCCCACCACTAACCCACGACACACCGGAGATCCATTCAAGACATTGTTTGTTGCTAGAGTTGTAAGTAATTATAACCTTCTGTATTGGATTTGACAAATACATAGAGTGTAGCGTTTATTTGCTCAAAGAGCAGCTCGACTGGGGAAGTCCTTCCACCTTACAGAATACCGCAGCCAAATAACTGTATGTTGTGTAAAGTTGTGTTCCTGTACGTGAGTAAGGTTGCCAGAGCTCATAGGGAAGGGGGGAAAGGTTGGTAACTCATGAGCGGTGTGTGTTGCAAGCGTCCATATGGCTACGGTAACCGCTTACCATCAGGCTGCCATATGCTTGTATGTACTTATATAATACAATAAGTGATAAATATAATATAAAAATAATGTCAGATAAATAAAATAAATAAATAATACAAACAATCTCCTCTCTTTTACATGTTGTTATTATTACTTTGCCCAACAGGGTCAACAATGTTATTTAGACACAATTTACCACCTAAGGTTTAATATTGATATTGTGGAATCCAAATAAAGAATATGTGGAATGCAGTGGGCACGCGTGGTGGAGTATTGCCCATTCCCTTTCACCTCCATTTGTGAAAGGAGGCCTGTGCTCAGCAGTGGGACATTATAGGCTGATGATGATGATGATGATATTGTTCTCTAGTGATTTACTGTCGGGAGTAATGTATATCCTGGGTCATTTCTCACACACGGTCATCTGATCCCAAACTAAGCAGAGCTTGTACTGTGGAAACCAGATTACTGATATAATACATATACTACTTTTTGTTTGTACATTCTTAATATACTTAATTACACCCAGATTCAGGACATACAGACATGTTCATGCACACAAATGCATTTCCTGTGTGGGAATCCACGACCTGCGGCGCGATAGGTGGAGTCTTAACCAACTGTGGCAACTGGCCCGTCAAATAAAATACGAGAAATTGGCATTCATTATATTTAGTTGTTCAAACTGTGAATGCACAGTTTGTTTCAACGCAGCATTGCACATACCCGTGTTCACAGCACATATTTTAGTACAGTAGCTCTATTCATAATTATATTGTCACACCTCAACAGTTCAGGTAAATTCAGTAGCCAGTAAATCTTGGTGATTATAATTTATATTTGTCCACAGAACTATGACACATCAGAGTCTAAACTAAGAAGAGAATTTGAGGGATATGGAACTATTAAAAAGGTGAGTTTACTCTTTTTTTTTATGCTGGATTCCATCATCAATTTTACATCTACTATAGTTTATAGTGTAAAAAAGTAATTCTCAAGTTATGGTGTGACCAAGGGAAATAGGGATATTCAAATTCAAAAAGCATTTATTCAATTTAGGCCCTGATAAGGCAATTATGAACGTTAACAAATGGCTCTACACCTACACTCTATAATACAATTATATTAGGTATGTTTGTTAAAAAGTAATAACGCCTACTAGAGTCTCTAATAACAATGTTCTACGTATGTGTGCAGCAACCTTTTGTTAGGCGAACTAATATAATGATTTTGTACCTACCATCATTAATTTTTTTTTTTTTTTTTTTTTTTTATTTATCCTAGGTTACACCTTCTTTAGTGTTCCCTATTCATACTACAATCTAGCCTTAATATTAGGCTAATAAGTAATTTAAATTTAACATAAACTTCTATATTGACTATTTCTAAGAATGTGTCCATTAACACTTTTCTTATTGTCTCTATTAAGGGGAAGACACTTTGTTCTTGTGTTCTTTATAATAGCACTTGGACTACGTTACACTATTATAGCTATCACTACACTAACTCAAATGGTTTAGTTCTTTTGAGTCGTCTCACTATGTCTGTGTGATCGAGGAGCTGGATTGCCTCAACGTTCACATGATGATGAAGCCGGTTGTGGTGAGCTTCTGCATATTTTTTAATCACTGACTGTACGAGCTCTACTTTTAGGTCCCGATGGAGGTCGACATTTCTGATGTACCAAGGGGCATTCACTATTTCCCTCAGTACCTTGTTCTGGAAGCGTTGGATAATCAAAATATTGCTCTGTTTGGTGCAGCCCCATAGCTGTATACCATAAGTCCATACTGGCATAAGGACTTGTTTGTATAATACAAGTTTATTGTGTATTGACAACTTAGAGTGTTTTCCAAGCAACCAATACATTCTTTTATACCGCAGGTGTAATTCGTTGATTTTCTTCTTGACGTGAGCTTTCCAGCGTAGCTTAACATCAAGCGTCATGCCGAGATATTTAGCTGTATTCTCATATGGGATTTGTTTGCCATCAATATAGACTGGAAAATACTGGTGTTTCATATTACTAAAGTCTATATGAATAGATTTGGATTCATTAAGTTTAATTCTCCATTTTTTTGTCCAGTTATAAACTTGATCAATAGCTGTTTGAACCTTATCAGCTGCCTCCTTGTGGCTATTCCCTGTAGCCATTATGGCAGTATCGTCAGCAAAGGTAGCGATGGTGTTGTTTTCAAGTTCAGGAATATCACAGGTGTATAATAGATACAGGACCGGACCCAATACACTACCTTGTGGTACACCAGCTCTTATTTCTTTCAGTTCGGAGTAGGCATCTTCTTGCCTTATTCTAAATACTCTATTTGAAATATAAGATTCCAGGATATCAGCGAACTGCTTTGGTAGGTTTTTTCTGAGCTTATGGATGAGACCTTCATGCCATACTTTATCGAAAGCCTGTGCCACATCCAAGAACACAGTAGAGCAGACTTTTTTCTCTTCAAGAGTATTTTCTATTAGGTTAATAATTCTGTGCACTTGATCTATTGTTGAGTGCTTTTCTCGAAACCCAAATTGATGATCGGGTATGAGATTCTTACTTTCAATGATACCTTTTAGTCTTTTGAGCAACAGCTTCTCAAATAGTTTAGACATGATAGGCAGCAGGGAGATCGGCCTGTATGATGTAGCTTCATGTGGCGGTTTTCCAGGTTTTACTATCATTATTACTTCAGCAACTTTCCATAAGTCAGGTACTTGTTTTAACCTTAATGAGGCATTTATAAGGGTTGTTAGTTTGACTATACCTTTTTTTGGTAGATTACGAAGTATTTCTCCTGTTATCAAATCATAACCAGGAGATTTGCGTGGGCTTATATGTTGCTTAATTTCTCGTGCAACTTCTCTAGGTGTAACTAGCTTTATATTTTCATCAGTATCATTTGGCATCGTATTTTTGTCCAAGGTAAGGACTTCATTTGTTTCACCATTGTTAGGTTGAAAGATGGCTTCTAGGTGCTCTGCAAACCTTCTAGCCTTTTGCTCGTTATTTAATGCCCATTTTCCATTCCCATCTTTGATTGGTGGAATTTGAATAACAGGCTTTTTCAGATTCTTGGTGGCCTTCCACAAGGAGTGATCTGTAGTACGATCAAAAGTAATACTTTGTAGAAATTTATTTGTGGACTCATCGTTAAATGCCTGTATTTGCCTATGAACTTTTTTTGTTAAGTTGTTAAGCTTTCTTTTATCTTCAGGGCACCTAGATTGATGCCAGGTTTTCCTTTGTCTTCTCTTTTCAGCTATGAGTTCTATTATTTTGGTAGGATACGTATTTCCTTTGGTTTTCTTGTCCCTGAGTGGAGTATTTTTCCATGCTGCTTTTTGAATGTCTTCTATGAACCTTTGGACTCCATTGTTTAAGTTTTCCAGTGTCTTAAGTGGAATCTTAAGATCTATATAGTTATCTAAGTCTATCTTAAAGCTTTCCCAATCTGTAAACTTATTCACTAATGTCAGAGCGCTTTTATTATATAGAATATTCTCACTTATTTCTAGATATATTGCAGAGTGATCTGAGCTCATATCATAGCTATGCTGTGCTCTTATATATTTGGATGATATATTTTTTATGATGAAAAAATCTATGAGGTCTGGGATTTTATGGGGATCTGTAGGCCAGTATGTGGGCATTCCAGTAGACGTCACGTCACATTTTATGCCTTTTATAGCGCCCAATAATTCTCTGCCCTTAGTAGTAGTTAGTCTGGAGCCCCAATACGTGTTTTTAGCATTGAAGTCACCTCCTAGAACAAATCTACTCCCAAGGCTCTTTAGAAAAGTCATATACTGTTCTTTCCTGATTATATATCGAGGTGGACAATAAATGGCTGAAACAGTTATAGGATATCTCTTGGTTTTGATAGATATCGCCACAGATTGTATTTCTTTCTCTTCATACTTTATTTCTTCGTGATGTTGAATGTTTTGTTTTACAATCACAGCACTACCGCCTCTAGCAGTGTTATCAGGATGTAACGCGTAATACACTTTGTAGCCTTTAAACTTAATGTGTGATTGTTTTGTAAAGTGCGTTTCTGATATTAGACACACATCAATATTTTCTATGTCTAGGATTACTTGCAGTTCGTTTTGATGCTTTAGTAACCCATTTGAGTTCCATGTCATAATTTTTAGTATGGTATTCATTTTGTCGGTTTCAATATAGCTGTTTTGGCACTATTTTCGATTCGTTTTAGTCTATCATCAAATGTTAACATGAGCTTTAAGATATCATCTAATTTACTATCACTACTAACACTTGCTGGAGGACCCTGATGTACTTTGGTGTCTTTTGTAGCTGCTTGGGCGAAAGATATATTTCTACTTGTGAATTTATCAAGTTTTCTTTGAATAGGCTTACCTTGGACAGGACCATCTTCTTTTTCATTGGCTACCTTGTATTGGCGTGTTACAGATGATTTTTTGGTATTTTTGTTTCGTATCAGTTGGATTTCTTTAGCTATAGCACATCCCCTGTAGTTGGCTGGATGCGGATCTCCACAGTGTAAGCATTTTGGCTTTTCATCAGTTGTTTTTTTGCACTCTTTGGTTAGATGTTTACCTGTGCATTTTACGCATCTCGGTGCTTTAGAGCAATACCTTTGTGTATGTCCATAAGCTTGACATCTCTTGCACTGAGGTACTAGTTTGTTGGTTTTGATTGCCTGTATCTCCACTTTATAGCCCATAATAGTTTGTATATTATATATTTTATTTATTTGCTCTTCATTATTGAATGTCAGTTTTTTTTTTTTTTCCGGTTCCGGTACTCTAACAGTGAAGTCGCTTGTCAGTGCTCTCCGAAAGAAATAACAATAACTCAGTGCAAACGAAACAAAAACAAACAAATAGTACAGTTTAAGAACAACGCAGACACTGTAACCAAGATTAATTCATAAAATCAGTGTAATACGTCAGGATTGTAACAAGAAAACAGTGTAAAAACTCAATAAACATAACCTCAATCAATAGTCATCTACCAAGTGTCAGTGTCAAATAAATACCAGCATACCTAAGAACTCGAGGTTGCCATAACAAAATTAAAAATATTTTTTGTACTGTACAGTTTGACATATATGCAGTGCAGCCAACATAACGGAAAAAGTTGCGTTCCATTCCAAGCAGTTTTGTTATGTTATTATATCTCAAAATTTATAACAATGTCTGAAGAAATGTCAATATCTACACTTTACACTATGATGAAACTAGAAATGGATAAACAAGCTACTCTGATAAAGGAAAACACAGAGAAAATTATGATGACCCTAGATGATAAAATTAAACCAATTATTGAAGAAAACAAAATCCTAAAATCGGAAATTGAGGTGCTAAATAAGAAAATAAACTCCCTGGAAAATGCAAACAAAAAGAACAATATTATAATACACGGCTTCAAGGAAACGGAGACTAATTATAATCAACTATTTAACAACATTAACGAGTTACTTAAGAAAATAGATGTCAAAATCGATAAATACGACATAAATAAATTACACAGAATTGGAAAAGAGAAAACAGGAAAAATAAGGCCAGTATTAATCACTTTCACAACATACAACAAAAAAATCGAGACTCTGAAAAATAAAAAGAAAATGCCAGAGTCAACATATATCACCGAAGACTTCTCGAAGGAAACATTACAAAAACGCAAAGATCTACAAAAGGAGCTTCACCAGGAGAGGGAAAAAGGAAACGATGTGTGCATTATAAACAACAAAGTTGTAGTGAAACCAAAAGGAAATGAAAAAAGGAAAAGAGAGAACTCACTATCGCCCGAAAATTCACATAATCAACATGTGTCTGGCAATAACAATAAGAATATATTAGCCCCAGCAAAACTGCACAGAACAGACCCATTCGCATACATGAGATCCAGATCTCACTCTCAGACAGAAGCAACTACACCAAAAGCATAGGAATTTCGAGACATCGGCAACCGGAAAGAAACAAAAACCACAAATGAAACAAAGCACCTAGGAAAGGAAAATCACCCCAACCCGGCTGGTCACCGTGGGGCAAGAGACTACAACCCCCTGGATTTGCTGCCTATAAAGCAAAACATATTAGAACAAAATATATCACATAAAAATAATAAAAAGGAATTAAAAAATAAGAGAAACAGTATTTACATATCAACACTTAATACCAGGACTTTAAGAACAGATGAATCTCTTCAAGAACTGGAATATGCCTTAGATTTTATAAACTGGGACATCATTGGCTTAAGTGAAGTGAGGAGAATGGGCGAAATAATAGAACAATACGAAAACTACATTTTCTATCATATTGGACAAACACCAGGCCTACATGGCGTAGGCTTTCTTGTCAAAAAATGCTACAGCGAACACATAGAGTCCTTCATTGGAACTTCAGAACGAATTGCTCAATTAAATATCAACTTGCCTGGGTATGAAACTATATCAATAATTCAAATATACGCACCCACAGAGATGGCACCTAAGGAGATAAAGGACATATTCTATGAGGACCTGGACCAGGCTCTTGAAAATACACATAAAACAGTTTTCCTCATGGGGGATTTTAATGGCCAGATTGGCGAAAGGCTACCAAATGAAGATGTGATAGGTCAGTTTAGCACCGGAAAAAGAAACAATAACGGACAAAGATTAATAAACCTGGCACATGGACATAACCTTAAAATCCTTAATACTTTCTACAGGAAAAACAAAAATAGAAAATGGACTTGGATATCTCCGGATGGGCAAGTGAAGAATGAGATAGACTTCATACTCTCTAATAAACCCCAATTTTTCAAAGATGTAAACACAATTAATAAGTTTAACTTCAACACAAATCACCGAATGGTAAGAGGAGCAATCTATCTAAACGAGCCAAAGAAAAAAAGAAAGTATCCTAGGAAAGAAATTCAACCATACCAGGTTCCACTCCCCATCCCAGAAAACTTGCTGATAATGTTGAAAGATAAGACCTCGGCTTGGAACAAGAGCGATACTGTACAAGAAAAATACAACATACTAGAAAAAGCACTTCAAGAGGTATCAACAAAACTGTGTATGTTAAAAAACAAAAAAGACAAGATTGGAAATGAAGCAAGACTCCTTATGGAAACCAGGAAAACTCTTTTAGAAAACAGAAAACAAAATAGAAAACAAATAACGCAAATAAGCAAAAATATCAATGAAAAAATCAGAAAACATAGAAAGCAAATAAGAAATAGAACTATCCAATACCACATTGAAAAATCGGGAGGCTTAAAGAAAGCCTTAAAAGAGTTGAGAGAAAATACCTCTTGGATTCCATGCATTAAAAGCAAAACATCTGGAAAGAAAGAAACAAAACGACCTGAAATTATGGAAATAGCAACAAAATTCTACAGCAAATTATATGATGACTTAGATTGCACAAACACTCCATACCTACCGGAGGACAAAGAAGAAACTATTCCCCCAATATTAGAAACTGAAATAAGAAATGCAATACTATCCCAAAAAAACAATAAAGCTCCCGGAGATGATGGAATAGCAAATGAAGTCCTGAAAGGATGCCTAGACCACATTATAAAGGCCACCACAGATTTGTTCAATTACATTCTCACTGATGATATAATACCACAACAATGGAAATCCTCAACCATCATATTGCTCCATAAGAAAGGAGATAAAGCCGAAATAAATAACTATAGACCGATCAGCTTGATATCTAATTTATATAAGATATTTTCAAAGGTAATATTAAATAGAATTAGCTCAATACTTGACGAAAATCAGCCGAGAGAACAGGCTGGATTCAGAAGCGATTTCTCTACAATGGATCATATTCATGTCTTAAAACAAGTTATCCAAAAAAGTAATGAGTATGGAAAAACATACTACTTGGCGTTTGTAGATTACAACAAGGCATTTGACTCATTGAAACATACACACATATGGGACGCTTTAAGGTCACAAGGAGTACATCCAAAGTATATCAAGATGATTAAAAATATATACAAAGAATCAACAGCAAAAATCCAGACTGAAAGGACAGGTTTGGCGTTCAAAATAAAGAAGGGAGTACGTCAAGGTGACCCTCTCTCGCCAAAGCTATTTTCGGCAGTATTAGAACATATATTCAGGAAAATGGATTGGGATACGTTTGGACTAAATATAAATGGCGAAAAACTCAACCACCTAAGATTCGCAGACGACCTGATTTTGCTTAATGAAACCCAAGAAGGTTTGAAAATCATGCTTACACAACTAGAGAGGGAAAGCAGAACTGTAGGTTTGACTATGAACATAGACAAAACAAAATTAATGACAAATCACGTAAGAATACCTATTTCGCTAAACTCCAACCAAATAGAATATGTTGACCAATACACATATTTAGGACAAATTATTTCACCGGAAAACCAAATGCAGAAGGAAATAGACAACAGAATAAGCAGCGCTTGGAAAAGATACTGGTCCCTCAAAGAAGTTATGAAGAACCCACACATACCCATGAAGGACAAGACTACAGTGTTCAACTCATGCATACTACCATGCTTAACCTACGGATCACAAACCTGGGCCCTTACCAGAAAACATAGCATATCACTTAGAGTCTGTCAAAATAAAATGGAGAGAAGCATTCTAAACATCAAGTTACGGGACAAAATTAAACTAAGGCAAATAAGAAGTAAGACAAAAGTTACAGACGTCACATATACAGTGAAAAAACTGAAATGGAATTGGGTAGGCCACATGATAAGAAACGGGAGAAACAAGTGGACAAAAGATGTCACCATGTGGTACCCTCGGGATGGGAAAAGAAAGAAAGGTCGCCAAAAAATGAGATGGGAGGATGAAATTAAAAAAATTGCTGGCACAACATGGCAAAGAAAAGCCACAAACAGGAATTTATGGCAAACCCTAGGGGAGGCCTTTGCCAAAGGGCAAACTGATACTGACGGTACCGATGTCGAAGATTAAAAATAAATAGTACAAAAATATAATTAATTAAAGCATGAAAAAAATATATATATTTATAGTTATTGTAATTCAATAGTTTAATGTTATTGATTAATAATAGTTTAAATGAAATATATGTAATAGAATAGTATCAGAAATAAAGGCTAATTGAAATTGAAATTGAAATTGAAATTGAATTGAATGTCAGCATGAACATATTAAGTGGTTCCTTAGTTTTCCAGCTCAATTTGTTTACTGCGTCTAATATCTTGTGACCTTTGCTTTTTAGGTCTTCTACTATTCTCTCCGGTTTGCATGAAGAGTGAAGTTTTTTGACCAACACTCGTATTGGTCTCTCTTGTTTATTCTCATAAGAATGCCATAGACAATCGTTATCAGTAAGAGATTTTGTTATTTTTCTATATGTTTCTTCATTAGTTGCATTAATTTTGACTGTGTTAGCGTTCATCATTTTGATAGTGAATGCTTCGGGTTTCTGGTTTTCTGATAAGAAATCATAGAAACTCTGGAAGTCTGTAATGCCATCTACTATGATAGGTGGTGGCATTGGAACTTTCTTAACCTTGTCTTTGCTGACGTTCGGTTCTTGGACAAGCGTTTTATCTTGAGTGGGTGTGGTGTTCAATTTTCTCTTCTTTCGTGTTTTTGCTTTTACACGAATCCACTCCGTTTCTTGGGCAAGATCTTCTTCGTCCGTGCCATATTCAACATGGGGGGAAGAAGTCTCCATGGTGGTATTCTCTGTTTTAGAGTTATTCTCCGCAAGGCATTTTAATTGCTGTTGAAGAATTTCAATTTGACTCTGCAAATCCTTTACATGGCTTTGCAGTTTTTCGCGCTCTGCGCGCTCCTCACTGTAATGTTTGTACAACAGATGTTCAGTTTCTGTTGTAAGACTGATTTTACTCTTGCCTGGGGATTTCTTCGAAGCCATTATTACGAATTTATTAGCGAAAACTATCTTCGCCTTAACAATATTATTTGCTGACAAGCGTACGCCACGGTAACTGGGTCATCGCGGTGCGGCCGCCTCGCCGGCTTTGTTATGACGCGTTAGCACTTTGCACTGTTTGGACCGCACGGTCGCGTCTTCGCGAGTTGCACGACTGTTCTCAGCGAAAATTGAACGATCACTGACTTCACTTCACCATCATTAATGACTTTAAAATATTGTTAGTCATTCTGGCTATTCTGGTCTAACGTTCAACGAGAAAATACACTTTTTTATTCATTTTATTTTACTGCATTTTGAATTTCCAAAATCATATCTTCTTCATTAACAATGTTGATAAAATAATAACTATTCATTACATTCATGAAATAATACATGAACATTTAAAATTATTTAAATATTCATCTACAGAATAGAAACATTTTTGAATCAGCCATTTCTTTAATTTGTTTTTAAATAATGAAGGTAAATTGTTTAGGTCCTCTGAGAGGACTCTAATGTACGATGACCATCCACTAATTTACAATGACCATCCCCTAATTTACAATTATCATCTCCTTATTTACATTGACCATCCCCTAATTTACAATGACAATCCACTAATTTACAATGACCATCCCCTAATTTTCATTTATCATCCCCTTATTTACAATGACCATCCCCTAATTTACAATGACAATCCACTAATTTACAATGACCATCCACTAATTTACAATGACCATCCCCTAATTTACAATTTCCACCCCCTAAATTACAATAAACATCCCCTAATGTACAATGACTGTCCCCTAATTTACAATTACCATCCCCTAATTTACAATAAACATCTCCAGATCCACATGGTATTCAGTCAGGAGAACAGCAAACCTCGTGGATACGCTTTCATCGAGTACGAACACGAACGCGACATGCACTGTAAGTGAAACCACTGACACACTCTTGTATGTGCGACGTCACTGTACATTTCCTGCTAGATAGACTGTTGGGATGCTTCTCGTTCTAATGTATTGAGATAGTAAGAGACGGAGCAATCCAACAGTTGATCTTTGAAATGTACAGTTGAGGGGCGACACGGTCTGGTTATGTCTTAAGATAGTTGTAAAGGGAGTAGGGATGCAACAAAAGCAGGGATAGGATTTTATGCTGATATTTAGAGACGCCGCGGCTAGATGCCATTATTCGATATCGATGATTTGTATTTTACCAGTAAAAGACTATAAATTTAAATTGCCTTAAATATAATCAAAATAAAGTATTTATAAAGTATAATTTCTGTATACAGTGTTATTAACGGTAAGAGAGTCCCCATAGGTTCGAGATCACTGGGGCATGCAATTGCACTATAGGACTATTCGCGGCATCTCTTGTTTAATGTTGCAAAAGTTGAAATATTTGAATAAAAATACCTCGACGATAGTGCTAAAGTGTTGTTCTGTTTCATTGGAGCATAGGCATCAAATCATGTTATATTTCTATGCAAAGATTTATGAACACTTTCTTGGCCGATGAAATGGCTTTGACCGTTTCAAAAATTTTTGAATCTACAAAGTCTATTAACAGAACTTTTAAATAATATATTTTTCTCAGTCCATAAAATGAAGACATAGTGAGTGAAATGCACTGTTACAGAATGGTACAGTCAAAGACCGTTTCGTCCCCCAGCGTACATACTGTATTGAAGACCAACAAGTTATGATATCATTCACTTTTAATTGACAAATTAATGCTTTTGTTCATGAAAAATAATCATTGTATTAAAAATAAGGTTTTCCTTGTATAAAGTGATTAATATCATAGCATGGTCGCTTCAAATATCATTTAATAAATGATGTTTGGAGTGAGACTTCTCGGAGGAGATTGTCTCGGTTTGCTTTTTTTTTTAATTAAAGAAATATACATTTTGTACATAATTTATTAATTGGAAGAAGTTGTGTGCTATATTATATTTGTGTATATATTTTTTTGGGGTTTCTGAAATCTTTATCCTACCTGAAATTGTATAAAAGTAATTTTCAAAGGGTGCCCCAAAACTTGCCCCGAAACGGTTAGTTTACAGAAGTGTCCCCAAAGCGATCTCCTCCGAAAATGTCTAAGAGGCGAGACCTCACTAAGTTGGGATACGCATACTGACTGTATGTTATGAATTAATAAGGCGTTTTTTTTCTATTTTCATATAACAGACCCAGCCGTTAAGACCCTACCACATACTCTCGAGCTAACGGGCCACGTACATTTATAGGTTTGTATGTGGTAAGATACCAACATACAAATTTTTAATTACGAAAAATAATCCGACTAAAATTAAAATGTAGTGTCGATTTTTTATTTATAAAATATGCGCTAAATAAGGAATGCGTAAGTACATAAGGGTATGCGCAACAGGTAATAATATTGGTCGATGCGTCGTGTTACTTGTGTCTCGGATGTATTTGGTTTAAAAAAGTAAGTGGTCAAATGAGTGGTTTTATTTACCTACGGTAGGTATGTCACGGTGGGTACTTGATATTTGTATTAATTTATTGTTTGAATGTCATAAATGGCGTCTCGCGGCTCGGTCGGTAGGTATGGAGTAGGTATGACCTTTTTAATACACTTTATTACTATATGTTGTCTCTTTCAGGTGTTAATTTCGAGAAATGTTTCAAATTTACAATTAAAATAAACATATTTTCCTCTTATATTGTTATTGCGATATAAAAAAAGACAAATTTAAGATATATTTCATGTTTTGACCCATTACGGTTTTTCGCCCCATTGCTGAAATTTTTTGCCCCGTTTCTGAGTTTTTTTGCCCCATTACTGAAAAAAGATATGATTTGAAACATTTCCTTTACATTGTAATTCGACGGAACGCGTAATTAAACACAAGCTCTAAAAAAACATCATAAATACAAAGTGCTATTTTTGAATATGGTAGTATTGTTCATAAACTTTTGTGCGAGTCTGACGTTTTTGTAGTATAAATTTGTTTTTCTTTTTCTATTTAAAACATCACTAAGACATAGCACCTACCTGTGCTTTGTTACAATACAAATACATATTTAAAAAAAAAAAAACTTTATTGGAGCAAATTCTAACAGAAGCTCTTTCAAAAAAAAAACGGCAAAAGAATATAAAAAAAATGTTCAATTGCTTCTTTACAACACGATTTTAGTTGCCATCAAAATTGGTCACAACTTCATGTAAATGGTAATTAGCAAATTTTGTCGACAAGTGACTAAAATGTCCGTGATTGCTTTGCGTGAGGAGTTGGTTACTTACAAGTCAGTAATCAGTTTAATTTCTTTTGAGTACCTACGTGTGGGAAAGCCCTTTTAACAGCTTTAAATATTTTCCATCCTTTTTCAATTATGTTTGTAAGAAAGAGATAGAAAATAGAATCAGTATAGTAAGTGAGACTTGCACAAAAGTGTTCTAGAAGCGCATAGCACTGAGCTCTCGGATATATTTCCAGCCGCGTACAAGCACGCTGACGGTAAGAAAATCGACGGTAAGAGAGTCCTAGTCGACGTCGAACGAGCTAGGACCGTCAAGGGGTGGCTGCCGAGGAGACTGGGTGAGTTTGACCGCTATTTTAATGGTTAATTTTAATGGGAGGTGAAATGTAAGTCAAACCATTTTTGGACTAATCCAGTTGGCGTGGTTGGTAAGAAATTTTATAGCACTGCGTGTAAAAACCCGCACATATCACACGATTTTCCGTTTTCCGATTTTGCGATAAGTGCGTTTTTTTAAACACGTGTTATAAAATGTTATACGATACTCGTGCCTTAAGTCATTTGTGCGTAAATGTACTACTTAAGGCACACGTATCGTAATATACTATTTACACTACCAGTAACTAGTACACTGTCAGTAACTAGTACACTGTCAGTAACTAGTACATTGTCAGTAACTAGTACACTGTCAGTAACTAGTACACTGTCAGTAACTAGTACACTGTCAGTAACTAGTACACTGTCAGTAACTAGTACACTGTCAGTAACTAGTACACTGTCAGTAACTAGTACACTGTCAGTAACCAGTACACTGTCAGTAACCAGTACACTGTCAGTAACTAGTACACTGTCAGTAACTAGTACACTGTCAGTAACTAGTACACTGTCAGTAACTAGTACACTGTCAGTAACTAGTACACTGTCAGTAACTAGTACACTGTCAGTAACTAGTACACTGTCAGTAACTAGTACACTGTCAGTAACCAGTACACTGTCAGTAACCAGTACACTGTCAGTAACTAGTACACTGTCAGTAACTAGTACACTGTCAGTAACTAGTACACTGTCAGTAACCAGTAGACTACCAGTAACTATTACGCTTTTTTATTCAATTGGCCTGCATTAGGCCACTGACCCGCCCATAAGGGACGATGACGAAGCCTAAGATGGAACACGCTTACCCAGAAGAAACTTCACTTTGAGCTTGAAAGTCCCTAGATTATAAGAGTCAGGAAATACAGATGCCGGAAGCAAGTTCCAATTTGCTGTACGCATTATAAAGTACCAGTAACTTGTACACTACTAGTAACTCGTATAGTACTAGTAACTAGTACACTACCAGTAACTAGTGCTCTACTAGTAACTATGTACTAGTTACTAGTAGAGCACTAGTACACTACTAGCAACTAGTACACTACTAGTAACTATTACACTACTAGTAACTAGTACATTACTAATAACTAGTACGTTGCATCGTCATTAACCATGGTGAGATTATGGTCCCACACAAACATATACTAAGTAAAAAAATAGTTTGAACAAAAAAGAAAAGAGAATTGGCCAGAATGATGATTATATTGGTAAGTACTTACCAGTTATTCAGTACTTATAGTAATATCGCGATCAAAGTAACAAACCGACAGAGTTTGTAATGTGTATAGCATACAGGATAGATACGACAGTAAATGTAACAATTTTTGTCATAGGACCAAATTCAAAATAGCAAAAAAATAATTGAAATCTATTTTACAAAAAACTTAAACCGTCTTCAAAGTACACTAAGAAGTAATCAGATCCTGATCTGATGACAATGGGACCAAACGGGAAGTATATTCTTCCAAAAAAAAAAAATCAAATCCTTTAATAAATGATTTATGTCTTGAACAAAACAAACATGCTTGTGTTCGCCAATATGGATCAGTTTCTCAAAAGATGGAGTTATAAGGTAGCAAACATAAAAAAAAACAAATGTCAACCTCTTTTTTAAACGACTTCAAAAAAAGGAGGAGGTTCTCAATACGGTTTTTTTAAATGTTTGTTACCTCATAATTCCGTAATTTATTAACAGATTTGGAAAATTGTTTTTTTTTTGGAAGGGTACATTTCCCGTTTGGTCCCGTTGTCATCAGATCAGGATTTGATTCTTGTAAAACAGTTCATTTATTGTAACAAATAGCTGATTTCATTCAAAAGGTCAATATTTCTTAGCTAAAATGTATGAAACACTTGTTTTTTTTTTCGATTTCGAATGTCCCAGCGTAAAAGTAGTAATAGGGATGTTGCCTGGGTAAAAATATAATAATACTAATTAGTCCGTCTGTTAGATTATCAAAAAATATTGGACATGTATTTTTTGCTTTACGAAATCATTAACAATTGACGAAGATAAAGCACGACTAAGTTCTGTAGTGGGGGCTCGTGACGTCACTTGTTACTAAAAAGTGTACCACACCGTGACGTCACGCGGAACTTCAACACACGATATCTTTAATTGACAAAAGAAAAAATACGTGTCTAATATTTTTTGGTAATGTAAATGACGGACTAATTAGTTTTTTTCAGGAATGTAGCCTATTGGTATTTATAAGTAGTTTACGTGGTTTCATTAGTTGTCGTATTGTTGTATACACCGTGTATCCTGTATACATTATCCAGTGATGTGCTAGGCGGCGGTCTGGGCGGGACCAGGCGTGGGGGGGCGGACGTAAACATCAAGCACTCGGGCCGGGAGGACAACGAGAGGGAGAGGGAACGATACCGTCTCGAGCAGAGGGACCGGGACGACCGCCAGCGGCATGAACGACGTAAGCATACTATATTATACAATATTTTTAGCAATACTTATCACAATTTATAAAAAAAAATACAAATCTTAACCAAAAATCTACTTTAAGAGCACTCAATTCGCCATACTTTTCATACAAAACCTCTGTACTTATTATGGCGTTGTTAAACATTTTTCGTTAGATGTTTTGAACAAATTAGTATCTTGTGCACTATATCTAGCCGTGTATCTAGGCGTAATTTAAAAAAAAGTGTGAAACAAATTCAGTAAAAGCCTCCGATAACAGCGTTTTTGCTCAAATTTTACCTGAACTTTGGCCATATCTAATGTACCTATAAATTTTAAAAGTAAAGAAAACATTTAGTTACCAGGCTTGCATATGTATTGGAGATTCTAAATAACTAACTTTTTTTTCACAAACTTGTAAGATTTTTTCACAAGAAGTATACGCCTGGAACAAGTTTTATGATATGCGAAATCATGAATGACGACCTAGCGAAGCGGCCGCGAGTGATCAGCGGAATTTACCGACTGATAACCGACGGCTCTGATGCTGTCTCTCTTTTTTCGCAGTCAAACATTATGTTGGATGAAACAACAAGCTTTTAGACTATGCTTGCGTTGTAGTTGCGCCGGCCACAGAGGGCCGCCTTAATGAAATTATTTAACAATTGAAGCGCTCGTGGTGCAGCATGATTAGCCGTTCTTAATCGATCGGCAAAGTTAAGATACCACCGTCGTGGTCGATACTTGGATGGGTGATCGCCTAGTGGTATTTCAAATTGAGGATTTCCGTGCTTCGGAAGGCACGTAAAGCCGTTGGTCCCGGTTATCACTTAATTGTGATAGTCGTTAAGCTAGTTGGATGCCTCCTAGGCGGCTTGAAAATTCCAACAGTAGGTTGACCACTAGCCTACCTCCACCGATCCGCAGTGGGCACGCGTGGTGGAATATTGCCCATTCCCTTTCACCCTCATTTGTGAAAGGAGGCCGGTGCTCAGCAGTGGGACATTATAGGTTATCTAGGTTATATTATCGACTGCAGCGCCATCTGCCGTGCTGATTTGTGAATCTAAACCATCAAGGGCGCCACCCAAACGTTTACAAAAAAAATCATTCAAATCGGTCCAACCGTTTAGGAGGAGTTGAGTGACAAACGCACGTACAGTAGAATTAACTCCCTGAATAGTTTAGATAGGGTAGGGTAGCACCACGCGAACGAAGTCGCGCCGGGCAGCTAGTATTGTATAGTATTGTTTTAGGTGCACACTGAACAAATTATACTAAATAGATGCGACTCTTGTGAAATTTTATTTTATAACAATATAATTATATGTTGTATAATGCATATGTGTGTATACAGCGGGAGCCCGTCGTCGGTCTCGCTCGCGCTCGCGGCGCCGCTCGACATCGGCGTCTCGCTCGCGCCGCAACAGAGACAGGGACCGCGACCGCGAGAGGGAGAGGGAACGACCGCCCAAGGAAGAAGAAACTGACAGGTATTTATTCACTCTCACCAATTATTTTGCGTGTTCGTAACAAGCAGGGGCGCAGGTACGGGGCCCCCGTATGAATAATACGGGGCCCCGAGCTACAAGGGCCCTGTATGAATAATACGGGCCCCGAGCTACGGGGGCCCTGTATGAATAATACGGGGCCCCGAGCTACAGGGGCCTCGGATGTGAGTAAGCAAAAATTACTAAAAAAATTACCTTCCATTTGTTGTCGTCACAGTCAGGTAGAAGAGCCCCTCAATAAATTTTGATGCAGGACTCGTCTAGGGCAAGCTACGCCACTGCAGGGGCCCCACATTTTTAGCTACTGAGACGACTGTATACAAGGGTTGTTGTTAATATTCAGAGTTTCAAAATACACCAAAACCTCAAAATTAATGTTAAATACAAGTAAAATGAAGCGGTCTTAATTTGCGAACCAATTCTCGCGTCTTCGATATCGACATTGACGAAATATTTAGAATATATTACATTTTTTTCATACAACTAAAATTGCAAACATGCTTAAGGCCCGCCTGATGGTAAGCAGTTACCGCAGCCTATGGACGCTTGCATCACCAGGGGTATCACTCGCGCGTTGCCGACCCTGCAGAAATCTTTTTACACACTCTTTGAAGAACCCCATGTTGTACTCCATTGGGTGCACCACTATGAAGAGCTCATTCCACAGTCCGAGCGTCCGCGGAACAAAACTCCTTTTAGTCCGCACAGTTCGAAACAATTCTGGTTTCAATGTGTGAGGATGGACTCACCGTCGATGGCGAGAGTTGCGATGGTAGAAGGTAGCCGTGGGCGTCAGATCAAACAATTCTTTAGAACACTGTCCGTTGTACAAGAGATATATTTTTCGATTCCAACAGAAAACATGCATTTGTGCGTATGAACATGTCTGCATGTCCTGAGTCTGGGTGTAATTATGTATATTAAGTATGTATTATGTAGTAGCATATGTATTATATCAGTTGTCTGGTTTCCATAGTACAAGCTCTGCTTAGTTTGGGATCAGATGACCGTGTGTGAGGAATGTCACAACATATTTATTGATGTAATGTTTGTTACAGAACATCGCCTCCGGCCTCACGTCGTCGCCGGCGGTCGCGGTCGCGGTCGGCGCGGCGGCGCGGCGCGGGCGGCAAGGAGCCCGCCAGGGCAGACAGGGACAGAGACAGAGAGCGAGAGCGAGAGCGCGCGCCCAGGGACGACTCGCACCGCGAGAGGGACAGGGACAGGGACACCAAGAGACCGCGCCGCGACAGAGACAGGAAGGAGCCCAAGATCAAGCATCAAGATATTAAGATTAAGGAGGAGCCGCAGGATGGTGAGACTTATTCACTCAATTAACTTATACAGGTCGTTGTTTTGGTCAGCGACGAGCGACTCAGGGTCGATAATACAAACGATACTGGTGCAAAAAAAATATAAAAAAACTACTTTATTTTTTTTTAATAATAAAAATAAAAATTTTGAAAATCTTATAATAAACTAAAGTGTAGACATAATACTCAACGGTAGTGCGAGGGAGTACAGGGGTGGGGCGATGGCGGCTTGCGCCTAGCTCTAGACTGTGCACGTGCCGAGTGACCATACTTTGCGGTAATTTTATTTCAAATTGAATAAGGAATTTCTCAACATATTTACAGTATTTAATGGAATTAAGTCCATTTTTGGGGAATATATATTTTGTACTACCGCTCCTGGGTCGCTTGTCGCCGACCAAAACAACACCCTTTATATGTTTAATTGATAACCTTACCGTACCAACGTCTCCATATTAAAAGAGCTCCGGATTAAACAAAGACTCGTCGATTGTTCAAATACGAATCTTCAAACTTTTCGAACATGTCACCCGTTAACATGATTCTATGGAGAGGTTGGTCATCGGTCGGTCGGTCGGTCTCCAACCAGGTGGCTTAACCTCATAAAATCTGCCACGCAATGTACGATTACCGAATGTTCCCGAAACGCCACAAACAGATAAAAATGGAGGAACATTGCAAATGCAGCGGTGATGCGTGAAAGGACAATCCAAGAGTGCACGACTAAAAAGAAGAATTGATACCTTAGAGGTCGTCAAAATTTGTCTGTTTTTAAATTGTTAAATGTTTTTATATATAAGTGAAGATATTTTGGTTTCTTACAATCAATTTCAATCAGTTTTCATAAATTTCAATCGGTTTCTATTTGAAACCAGTTATAATAAGTTTAACAAAAAGGTGTAAAGATAAATCATGATATAGACTATATAAAAAAATTCAACTCAAAATAAATTACTCAAAAATTCATACCAAATTTCTTCCAAGTTTATAGAATTAATATCATAACCAACGTGTCACCGCCCAATGAGGGTCATTATCTTCACGTCACTTGATAATATTATTATAAAATGTTCTCTTTCACGATCTGTGCGCCTAGTACCGAACAAGTCGTGGATCGTGGAGACTTATGTATATACCCTTTCCGTTACACTTTGTTGCAATCAATTTCTATCTGATCCCAGCTGCAATATAGTGGTTTTACTTATTCGACGGACATATAACATTGTTTATCATTGCCAACATGAATTAAATACTACATCATAATGTCCACAGACTACCCAGAGTTCAGCTTGCCGCCCCTCGACGTGCAGATTAAACAGGAGCCCAGCGAGGACGAGAACAAATACAACCCCGAGGAGGCCAACGGGGACGACTACAACTACTGAAAAGGGGCCCTATAGCCAGGGGCCCTCACGCAAAGGGCCCTTCAGCCAGGGGCCCTCAAGCAAGGGGCCCCACCACAGGGCCCCTCACATTGTTAGCTACCGAGACAACTACATACAAAGGTTGTGGTTAATATTACACAGTTTTAAAATAGAGCAAAGAACTCAAGATAAAAATGAATATCTCAATCTGGGCCCCTATTCTCGCGTCTTCGATATTTGGCGATAAACATGTCGAATATATAGGGTTATTAAACACAAACTTGCAGGACTGTATTACTAACATTTTTAGTTCTACAACGTTTTTTAAAGATAGATAACACTTAATTATACACAAAAACAAAACAGAAAGTACGAGAGTACTTAATATTAATTATTTATTTGATGAAACATAATAAATTTACCAAAAACAAACTTTCAAGATTTTGTTGTTCTAACACATTTCAATGGCTAGTCCATTAATTTAATTAATCATGGAAAAAATCTATTTAGTCCGTCTTTTAAATTATCAAAAAATACTAAACACGTATTTTTTCTTTTGTCAATTAAACAAAAAAATACGAAGATATCGTGACGTCACGAGCCCCCACTCCGAACTTTGTGTCGATGTTTCTTTATTTTTTATGATTTGTTAAAGCAAAAAATATTTTTTTGATAATCTATCTGACGGACTAATTAGAATTATTATTGTTACGCGTATAGTTCGTAACATGTAGAGAGTTGAATTTAATTGTGTTATTCGAATCAGACTTCATAAGTGCCTGCGAAGGTCTATTTGAATAAATGATTTTGAATTTGAATAATTATTTTTTTATGAAAGTCATAGAACAAAAGTTGTGGTATATTATGTTAGTAATATAGTCCAGGAGGTCGCAATAAAAATAACTTTTACATTACATTATGTAAGATACCATGTTTTTCGTCAGACATCGTCTAGAATAGGAAAAATTTTTACTAATTAGTCCGTCAGTTAGATTATCAAAAAATATTGGACACGCATTTTTTGCTTTATCAAATCATTAACAATTGACGAAGATAAAGCGTCAAAGTTCTGTAGTGGGGGCTCGTGACGTCACTTGTTACTAAAAACTTTACCACACCGTGACGTCACGCGGAACTTCAACACACGATATCTTCGTATTTTTTGTTTAATTGACAAAAGAGAAAAACGTGTCTAATATTTTTTGATAATGTAAAAGACTGACTAAATATAATTTTTTGTCATCTATTGGTGCCGATTCTGTTGTAAATCGCACTAAACTAATTTTAGTCACATCACATCTCTTTCTTACGAACATTATTGAAAAAGGATAGAACATATTTTAAGTTGTCAAATTAATCTTTGCCGTCTTATTTTGCGTGTATTTAGACGTAACCGCGATAGATGGCGGCTAAATTTATATTGAAAACAAGCATTGGACTAATTTGACAGGACTAAATTTCTTACATCCTTTTCTTAAGTTCTTTGTTAGATAGAGACATAGTGAGACTAAAATTTGTTTAGTTGTGAACAACAGAATCAGGGCCATTTTATACCCAAGGATTTACCTGTAATATAATTCTGATGAAATTAAAATACATTTTAATATAACTATTAAATGATACCATCCTATAACAACGCCAATTTTAATGATTGCAACACTCGCTGCACTAACGATGTTAGGTATTTTTAATATAAATAGTATGTATATGGTATTATTAATGTTTTGTCTTGTTGAAGAGATTTCTATGGAAAATATTAACTGGATCTTAAATGAATTTCTAAGTTAACGACACAAGTAAAAAAATCTTTTATTCAAATAGACCTTCGCAGGCAATTATGAAAAGTCTGACTCTAATACTCTAATACCGGTTCGGAAGGTTGCATTTGCTGAGAAGAGCCGGCAATAAACTCAGCAATTACTCTTTTCAAAACAAGCTTAGATTCATTACATAATATTTACATTCTAATCGCACTGACAACAACTCGTGTCGTGGGTTCGATTCCCATTAAGTGTCTGTCTAAAAGTATTATATCAGTTATCTGGTTTCCATAGTACAAGCTCTGCTTAGTTTGGGATCAGATGACCGTGTGTGACGAATGTCCCAGGATATTTATTTATATTCATAACAGAAACCGATAGTGTAAATATAAACTTAATTTACAAATACATTTAATTTCCAGCTTGTATGGCTTCTATTTGATATAACCCTCCTTTTTGCTTCGTAGTTGGGAAAAAAATTATGATTTATATTTCTTACTAGTTCCCCGCAGGATCACCCGAGTTCCCGGGATAAAAAGTAGCCTATATACTCGGGGATAATGTAGCTTCTTATTAGTGAAATAATTGTCAGTATCGGATCTGTAGTTCCGGAGATTACCTCCTACATACAAACTTACCTCTTTAAACTATTAGTCTAAATACTAAAATTCTCAAAATAAATAGCTAAAAGTGTTAGAAATCTCGTCAGCAAAACTAATGTGTGCGCGCAAATCAGTTATTTGTGTATATCTCACGAGTTACATTGTAACTTTTAAATTTAGGATAAGTTGACCTTAAAATAAATATTATGAATTTATATTGTGTTTTTATTTATTACGATTCCTTACTCCAAAGTTAATTCTGACTAGTACTAGAAGTTAATTAAATTTTAATAAAACTAAGAAATTAAGTAAACTTATTCCAGTTATTCCCCCTACAAATATGGTTTAATTAAAGCAAACCTAGGTTTTAAAATAGCCTCGTCTCTGACGTTAGAAAGCTACTGGTTTTACTAAATTTGCTTTAAATCACCTTTTGTGATTATGTTGAAGCTCTGGCTGGATTTTCATAGCCAGACAGTGACAGTGACAGACAGTGATATCGGACTGTTAATTATGTAATAAAACTTCCAATTATTAGAAGTTATTTCTATAGACTTATTAGGAGAAATTTTTCAATCTTCACAAATCTTTTGTCCGAGGAATAAAATTGATGTTTGACAAATATAGACAAAATAATATTTCTTAGGTTAGGGTTCGTTTTCAATAATTTCAATTTTTAATGTAGGTAATTTCTTGATTTAGTTTATAATATTATTTTGTTTTTTTTTTCTCGTATTTTTAATATTTCTACAATAAATATGCTGAACACCAACATTATAACATCTTGTACCATATTCTAAGAAATAATAAAATTATTCAAAATTCACAATTGGGGTTAAATAAAATTCAAAATTTATCAAATCATTTATTATGCATTGAATCACGTGATATTACAGGCAAGCACAAAGGCACTTTGATACAATTAACTAAAAGCTATTCTTATAAATAATAAACAATATTTAATAAGATGGTAACTGGTACAATAGCCCAAGAGCCCACGACGATCTGACCTTCGTAATTTTATAAAACCTGAAAGTTTCTCTGTGTATGTCCCTAATAGAGGTAAAAACGATCCCCCCATATGAAGTTTGGATCGCGGTGGCTTTGGAAGTTATCAGGTAGCAAAGGTGTCAAAAATTGCACCTCAAATTCGTTAAAGTATAAAGGTCAGTTTTTATATAATTTATTTGGACTAATATAAGAAATCACGTCGTCCATTGTCAGACACATTGAATGGTGGAAACCCCCTGTCAGACACCCTAAAGTATTAAAAAATATTACTCAACTTTCGTCATTTTATAAAAGCTGAAATTTATATATGTTACTTGACGAACTATCAAACGATGATTTCTCAGTTGTCAGACACTTTCGATGGTGGCTTTGCCGTGTCAGACACATTAAAGGTCTACCGTAGGTGCGAGCGCGAGGTATATTCAATGTGATTTATTTTACAAACGAAAGGAGGATAGACCCATAGTTATTTTGGAGAGTTTGTAGATTAAATCATGAAATTAATAAATCATGCAAAAAAGTCTACATCAATGACCCAGTTTTAGAATTACAGATCAAAAATCTAAAAAAAACACAATTCTTTTGAATTTTTTTTTCATAATATCTTTATATTTATCATCAATTCATTTTTTTCCTTGTTTCTTTTTAAGTAACCGGTGTATTTTGTTCAAAGTAGCGTCATTCGAAAGCTAGAAAGTTTATCTGGTTGATAAGTAGAAATAAATTAATGAGAGGTAGTTAAGACGGGTAGGTACTACCCTCTATCGTTTTAGAAGGCGTACAATCTGTTAATAAGTAATTTTTCATAGAAAAAGACATCAGTTTTTTTTTAAATAAAACATGCAAAAAATCTTAAAACATATATTTGTCTTTTATAAAAACTGTACTTCGTTATTATTACTGACTAATGCAAATTTTAATACTTTATAATAATGTAACCAAAATTAATAACAAAATTCCTATTTATATATACTATTAAAAATTAACAAATTAATTAAAAAAATCTTATTTATGTAACGGAGTATTTAATATAAAATCAATTCCCTGGTTTTAAAATAATAGGGATAGTCTACATATTACGTATCTTTATTAAATTAAGAATAGATAAAATTATATGTGACACATATTATATGGACAATCCTTTACGATTGGTAGATGCGAGGCGGGAAAATAGTTTTTTTTTCAAGATTCAGTAAAATAGTCAGATTTACGGTTTTTAACCAATACTGTCGCTAATCACTGAAATATTTAGCCTTATTGTTCAACGAAGGTAAAAATCAATAAAAATCAAATATTTATCTGCTAGTCGAAGCAACACGTGACCAAAATGCTGGTTTTTATTTCGGGCAAAGATTAAGCATTGCCATACAACGAGGCAATGCAGCCAGAATTTTGGGAACGTTGCCTACTTAAGATTAGATTAAGTATATTTTTTAAATTTGTAGTTGTTATACCTAGTTTTAGTTTTATTTTAGTTTTTAAGTTATTTTTATTTGTTGTCTTTTCATAACTTATTAAGCTATTTTGCCTCATAAAAAATTAAAAACATGCAAAAATCAAATTTCCCGCCTCATGCCTCATCCACCTTCACATCAATGAGATAGCACTATAGTGGGAAAAGAAAAGCAACTACTTACATTCACTTTCACTAGTATAGTGCTGTCTCATTCATATTAATATAAATTATTATAGTAGTATCAACATGTGAAGCGTGCTTTATAGTCGTTTGAAACAATCTATGCAACTAATTACATAAAACAAGGCAATATAATCGTAAAGCATTTATTTAATAAGTCCGCCATCTTGAAATAAACATGATTTTTCTGGCCAATTATATAATTAGTATCGATCGATTTAAGAAACAGTAGTGCTAATTCGTCCTGTCAAATTAGTCCAAAGCTTGTTTTCAATATTTTAGTCGCCATCTATCGCGGTTACGTCTAAATACACGCAAATGAAGACGGCAAAGACTAATTTGACAGCTTTAAATATGTTCTATCCTTTTTCAATAATGTTTGTAAGAAAGAGATGTGACGTGACTAAAATTAGTTTAGTGTGATTTACAATAGAATCGGCACCATATTTCTTTGAAAAAATACACCAAGTGATTGATATACTATTATTATAAAAGTAAAAAAAACATGGATTTTTAAATGGAAAATTTGAGACGTGTCAGTGATGGCAGCTACCTTAATAATTGTTCTCAGAAAACTATCGCAAACTTTTTGATTATTTTTTATGGGAATTTAAAAAAATATATTCGATCCTGTTTCCGACAAGGATCAAAAGGCTCTATGGGATCAAGTTAGGTTAGAGTAAGTACTACAAACATCACAAAGTGAAAACAACATTTCCCATATATTTTACAAATCAATCTTGTAAGTAGGTATGTCGATTGTTCCATTACTAACCCGTCTCGTTTCAACCTGTGTTAAATATTTTTATAAAAAAAACGTTTCCAAATATCTCAGAAAGTTTACAATTTAGGTGATTTTATTTATTTTTTGCTATCGAATGGCACTAGTTTTATTAATGGTCGAAAAATCAAGATGGCGGACAGTTAGTTATGACAATTATTCTAGAGGCACTTTCACGTAATGCGACAATTATCGTTGGTATCTCCCGCTTTCTGAGCTTTGTCGGACTGGGGCGTGTCGTCCGTCTGAGAAAATAGGTATGAGTTTTAATGGTAAAATGTGATACAATTTAGTAATTTTTTACGAAAAACAAAAGCAGTATATTTAATACTGCTAATAAATAGGGGAGATCAGAAACTTACTATAATAAATAGGGGAGATCAGAAACTTACTATAATAAATAGGCGCGAATATAAAAAACTTACTATAATAAATAGGGGAGATCAGAAACTTACTAAATAAATAGGGTAGATCAGAAACTTACTATAATAAATAGGGGAGATCAGAAACTTACAAAATAAATAGGGGAGATCAGAAACTTACTAAATAAATAGGGTAGATCAGAAACTTACTATGATAAATAGGGGAGATCAGAAACTTACAAAATAAATAGGGGAGATCAGAAACTTACCATAATAAATAGGGGAGATTAGAAACATACTATAGAGAATAATATAAATAGTGAGAAGTTCAGAAACTTACTATAATAAATATGGACGAATATCAGAAACATACTATAATAAATGGGTCGATCAACATTTTCTTGTACTTCGTTGCCATGGTTACGTCCCCTGGACAACTCTTTGAAACCATGATTTTCTATGGCTACAGTTCACTAGACGTACATTTTTGTAGTAGTTATAAACCCATTATTGTAAGGATTATCTCTACTAAGCATATTAATAATAATAATAATAATAATAAAGCCTTTTATTCATTCCCATAATAAAACATACATTAAACAATATAAAAAAATAAAGAAATTGATTAACATTTAAGTAATACATTTCACTAATTAAATTTGAATAAATAAATTAAATTACATTACATAAATTACAATTAAAATTAATAATTAAATACATAATCAATTACTAGGAACCCCAGTGTGGGTAAAGGCCTCCTCCAGGCGTAGCCATTCTTGCCTATCTTTAGCGGTGTGTAGCCATCGCCTGCCGGCCACTGCGCGAATATCGTCCACCCATCGCTTGAGCGGGCGGCCCGTGCGGCGCACACCGTATTGTGGTCCTCGCCACTCTGTAACCTTCCTTGTCCATCTGCCATCTTCGCATCGGGCTATGTGTCCTGCCCACTTCCATTTTAATTTCTTTACCTGTTCAATAGCGTCCCTTATTTTCGTTTTCTTTCTTATATGTACACTCTTTATTTTATCTTTAAGTTTTATTTTCAGAAGGCTGCGTTCCATTGATTTTTGACATAAAGAGATTTTGTTTATACTATTTTCAGTAAGGCTCCAGGTTTGACAAGCGTAGGTGAGGGAAGGCAGGACACAGGAGTCCATCAACTTTTGCTTAAGGGATAAAAGCATGTTTGATTTAAAAATATGTTTCAATGACCAGTATCTTTTCCATGCAATAGCTATTCTTCTATCAATTTCTTCTTTATCTATCTCTCTAAACGAGACAAGCTTTCCCAGATACACATAATCATCCACATACTCAATACTTTTATCTTGTATTTTTAGCTGGAGCTTAGCTCCGTTGGTCATTAATTTGGTCTTCTCTATATTCATCTCCAAGCCAACCTTGGTACTACGAACGTGTAGATTATTGAGCATATCTTGCAAGTCTGTGGCATTATTGGCCAGCAGCAGGATATCATCCGCAAACATCAAGTGACTCAGACGTTTGTCTCCTATTTGTATACCCTTATATTTCCAATCAACATCGTGCAGAATCAATTCCAGCACTGCGATGAAGATTTTTGGTGATACCGGATCTCCCTGCCGGACTCCTCTACCAATTTCAAAGAAAGGCCCTTTTCTGTCTAGGCTCACTCTACTTTTACAGTTTTCATAGATATTACTTATTATATTAATATACGTATCTTCGATACCATGATATTGTAAAGCTCTTTGTATCGAGGAATGCGAGATAGAGTCGAAGGCTTTTTGGTAATCTACAAAGGCCACATACAGGGTAGAGTTGAATTCTTTGTATTTTTCTATTATTTGACTTAGCACCTGAACAGTGGCGTGCATTCCATATAGGCAAATAAGCAATGCTTACCTCATAAGATTCAATAATATGATATATTGATTCAATTAAACTTCATAATAATTTTAAATAAAAGTTCTAACCTAACATTCAATACAAGATTTCAAACTGTGCCGCGCAGGCACTCGCGAGTTCGTGTAACAAATTCACGCACACTAAAACGATTTCGGCATATGCATACACGCACACACACTTCTTTAGGATAATACGACGAAAGCATAAATCACGTTTTTACTATGCGTAGCACACTGACATTTGACATTCGCGATTTATGGACCAAAAGTAACTATACCTACTCTGTTGTGACACTAGTAACCCAGCCAAATTAAAAAAACTACAGTTTACCAACGTTAGAGCAACTCAAATATAACTTCGCAATTTATTTGTATTGTTTTGTTTATGGTTTGGCTGGCATAGGATTACAGTACTTCGACAAAATTTATTATCGAAAGATTCAAATCGAAGTGACTGATATCGATTAAAAAAATATATACAAGGTCGATCCTTAGAAAATCAATATTTATATTTTATATTATATTTCTTTGTTAATTAGTAGCAAAAAATATTTTTAAAAATGCACTGTTTATTAGGTCACTAATAATAACTAAACGAATATCGTTATTCTATTAAACTTACACTGTCGAGATTTTTAGAAAAACAACGATTTAGACGCCCTCCCATCGATTTCGGCATTGATGAGAGAGAAAGAGAGTAACTCGTGCTAATTTATTCAAAAAAACTTTAATATACAGTGAAACTTGGTTAAGTGGGACCTGGATAAGTGAGAAACCTCCATTACTGGAACTCATGCTGAGGTCCCAACACTTTGGCACTGAATTACCTCTGTTAGTGGGACGAGGTAAGCCTCTATATCTGGGTTTTGTTCTTTCGATTTATCATCATTGTTACCTCTATAACTGAGACAGCGAGTAAATTTTATATGCATAAACCTCTGTAACTGAGATAACATTGTTTGTTTACACACAAACCCACACGTAATTCCAAGTACGTAAGTAATTTTGAGCTTCAATTACCTTCAGTTTTAGTTTCGCTTTACTATCATACAGATTTTATTTAATGATCGCACCTGTATAACTGAAATAACCTGTATTCTCACCTCTATTAATGGAACCCTCTGTAAATGAGACAGATATTTATTTATACCTGTATATCTGAGACACTGGGTAAGTGGAATACCTCTATAAGTGAAACGACATTGCAGGTCCCTTGATGTCTCACTTAACCAGGTTTCACTGTATAACATAATACTGCAAAAAATAATCGATTCGAAAATTCGAAATGGAATATAATGGTCTCGTTAAAATCGATTTCCGATCTTTTAATTTCGTGGCGATCTTAAGATCGATCCGTATCTCCAAAGACGATTTAAAAGATCGAATATTGATTAAAAATCAATCGATTCAACCGAGGCTGGAAACCCAAGTTTGGCTTTTTTTTAAATATTTGTTCATGACCATGGACACAAAGTCCTTCAGTCGCATACATTTTATTTATAATATCACTTTCATATACCTAGTCCGCACATTAACTTTTACATAGTCTGCATTATCAAATTATCAGTCACCGTTCAGTCGTGTTTTAGTAAAATGGTGGTCACTGTACTAAAACTTTTCACGAACTATTTGAGACAACTTGTAAAATCACGATACACATAATTCATTTCATTTCACTAGTGCACGTGGATTTATCTTTATTGGATAAAATACCACCGATAATATGCAATAAAACTCTCCTAGTACTTGATTGCCTACCTCCTCCGAAAACCAATGCACGCCACTGCACCTGAATGTGGTCCATTGTAGAGTAATTTGGTCTAAATCCGGCTTGTTCAATCGGTTGCTTAGCATCTATTTTTGGTCCAATTCTTTGTAATATGCAATGGGAGAAAAGCTTATACAGACTTGACAAAAGGCTGATTGGTCTATAATTCGATACGTCTGATGGATCCCCTTTTTTGTAAATAAGAATAATTTCCGACTCTTTCCATTGCTTTGGTACAGTTTTTTCTTTTCGGATATTATTAAATAGAGTACATACCATCCCGGCCAACGGTTTCTCTCCGACTTTTATTGCTTCATTTATAATAGAATCTGGTCCCGGAATTTTATTATCAAGTTGTCTGATCGCTCTTATTATCTCTATTAACGAAAATTCTTCCACGATTGTTTCATCTTTTTTTTGTCTGACTTGATTAATGTCATTGTAGGAATCATCTCTTCGTTTATATAAATCTCTGTAATAATTAGTCGCTATTTGTATTAATTGTTTCCTTCTTTCAAATGTTTTATCGTTATATTTCAATTTAGGTATCCACATTTTGTGTTGTATGGTTTTCTGAGCCCTTTTTATTCCCCCAGTTCTTTGTAGCCAATTTTCGTATATGTTTAATTTATAGGATTCATATTCTGAGTGTAATCTTTTAGCAATTATCTTATACAACTCGCTTAAGTGTAACTTGTCCTGCTTGGTTTTATTTGATTTATGTTGTAACTCATATCTTTTATTAATTAACTCTCTGGTATCCTCTTTGATCTTAAAATTAGTTTTATTTTTTCCACAGTTTACTCTGGTTTCCAATAAGCTATCTACAATAGTATTTTCTATCATATTGTAGAGACTCTGAATAGTATGTTCTTTTTCTACCATTGTATTTAGTTTTTCCATTAAAATTTCTATGTACTTATTTTGATCTTTTTTAGATTGTAGTGTGGAGCTTCCTTTTTTAAACGATTTTCGACTTTTCTTGTGTTTAGCAAGTTCTATGGTACCTCTTAGTAATCTATGGTCTGAAGGGAATGTAATTTTTTTCAATACCTCAATGTTTGTAAAGTAATGTCTTTTGTTTGTCAGGATATAATCAATTTCGTTTCTTGTGTGTCCATCTGGAGACATCCATGTCCATCTGCTATTTATATTTTTTTTATACATAGTATTTATTATAGTAAATTCCTTTTCTAATGCAAATTGGATAAGTTTATCACGTATATCTTAAGTTTTTAATTCCTGATCCAAAGTTTCCCAGCGTTGAATTCAACGGCTCTATTGAAATCCCAATCTTTGCGTTAAAATCTCCAAGGACAATAAGGTTTTCGCAAGTCCTGTTCATGATATTTTCTAGATCTGAATAAAATGCGGTTATTTCATCTTCATGTGCTTTCTCCGTCGGTGCATAAACCTGTAATATTGAGAAGTTAGTTGTTTCAAGTTGTATGTTTAATAAGGCGATTCTATCTGAGATACCTTTAAATTCAATAATATTTGATTTTAATTCATTTTTAACTATAAAACCGACTCCTCGCTGACCTTGTTTTTCTCCATTACAGTAAAATATGCACCATTCTCTTTCCTCTATTCCATAGCCTATTCTTCGAATCTCTGAGAGACCTATTATATCCCATTTTACGAAACTCAATGCGTGTTTTAACTCTATCATCCGGTTTTCATCTTTCAGCGATCTTACATTGTATGTACATATGTAGTACGGATGTCTTGTATTATTACTTGATTTATGCTCTGGAGGGTTGTAGTCATAATCTCCCTCGGTGACTAGCCGTGGTGGGAGATGTGTTTGGAGAGGGGTTCCTTCTTTTATTTGCTATATTCTTTCGTTATTTACTTCTGCTGTATCATGTGTAGAATGCTGTTGACTTGTGGACGGTGCATCCTTTGTTTTGTATCTATTTAGATAACTCGCTATATTTTGGTTGTTAGACTTGTATTGTTTTTTTATGGTTTTTGTGTTATTCCAATCTAGCTTTTCATTTTCTTTAATTTTTGTATCTGGGCTTTGAGAAGCTCCACGTTTCTTTTCTCTAACTACCAATCTATCATATTTAATGTAGGCTATTTTTCCTTTCTGTTCAGCGGCTTCCTTTTCCTTTTGCAAGTCTTTCCGTATTCTTAGTACTTTATAGGGGTATTCAACTTTAATATAGTACAGATTTTCCTCTTTTAAATTAATTTTATTTTTCAGGATTTTAATTTTCTTTCCAAGTGTCGTTAGTCCGAATGCTATGGATCTAGGCTTATTTTCTTTCTTTCCAATTCTCCTTGCAAATTCTAATTCCGAATCTTGGATCTCAACTTTGATTTTATTTCTCAGAAAAGTAAGTAATTTTTTTTCTAGGTCGAAGTAACAATTTTCGTCTTCTTCGAGTCCATATAATACTAAATTTCTTTCTTTACTCTGTTTTTCCAGTTCATATATTCTTTTTTCTTGTTCGTCTAATTGTTTTTTCACCTTACCCATATCCGTATTCAGAACCTCGAAATGGTAGTTTATATTGGAGTTAATGGATTCTTCCATAGCAGAAAATCTGTTTTCGACGTTAGAGAGCTTTGAATTAAAATCATTTCTCATGTCTATTATTGCTTCGGTGAGTTTTTGTAAATCCATTTTCACTTGATGGTTCTTATTTTGGTAGCTTCCTCTAGTCAACGTTGGGTGGCGCTACCGGTATCCTATCGATGGATCCTCTATTCGCCGATAGGTGGCGTTATCTCGTCTCTAATCAACAGTTCTTCTATTCCCCGATAGATGTCGTTACTAGTCTTATTTCGTTAAATGATGATTCATATAATTTCAATTATGTGTATTTTGTAGGTTATCCTTTTGAAAATTATGAATTTTGACTTGCCTTCTTATAATCCCAGGGTTAAATATATTAGTCTGTGTTCACTTCACAATTTTCTTATACTCTGGAAATCCAATTCTTGAGGAAATATGATATTTTTTCGATGTAGTGATCCCTTTTATTATGTTAGTTTTTAGCACTGTAAGTTATATTTTTCACTGTGTTTTATGTTTTCTTGTATGATATAAGTCACTATGTAGATTATTATATATGATCAAATACTTATTACTTAATATTTTAATTACAAATTCAATAAGAAACACGGAGCCGACGTACACAGTGGCACAGCAGCGCCCTCTCCAAGCATATTAGCAGAATATATTATAATAGTTTTTTTTTAAGAAACTCGGTCACTGTGGTCTCTTGGACAACGGACCAGAATTATAAACAAAATAAGGAGATTGAGATGCACGAATACTCACAATACTAGAATCCTTGTTATCCAAATAGGGCAGTGTGGGTTGTCTACTGAAGAATCGTTTGAACCCGAACCGAGATCCTCGAGACTGATTTACACCCGACGACGAGTTCACTGTGGGGTCACCCACCGCCTATACATGCAATTACATATGCGTTTTTATGATTGTGTATTTTATTTTGTTAAATAAAAAGTATGTATGTATAATGTTTTGGAAAAAATAGCCAATATAGTCAGGATTGTTCAAAAAAAAAATATTTAAAAATGTAACCTTGCTGAGTTTCTTGCGTGTTCTTCTCAATTGAAGGCCGACTTACGAACTGGTGGTAACTTCAGCAGCTTTGACCTTCATAAATGCCCTACTAGGGCCTAAATTGAATAAATGGCTTTGACTTTGACTTTACATCATTTAGATCAATCGGCAACACTGACCCAACAGTAGGGAGTCCATATTTTGGGTCAGAACGCGGCTACTTTGTAAGAAAGAATCCTACCGTTCATTAAAATATTCACATTCTCTTCCACCAATCATCTCATCTCGTTACTTGCTTCACTTAGCAGCTAGTTCAAGTTCCATTTTAATTCAAAGTGTGCTATTATTATTATAAGTTATCTTTTTTATTTTTTGTTTAATTTACAGATTATTACTTATAGTTTTTTGCCGGATTCTTCTCAGTTGAAGGGCGAGTTCCGAACCGGTGGTAACTTCAGTCAATGTGACCTTCATAAGTGCCCTTCTGGGGCCTAAATTGAATAAATGGCTTTGACTTTGATAGTAATTAATTCAATTTAATGTTTTTCATTTATTTCTAAATTCTTCAATATATTATGTATGTCTGTCTACTTAATTGTTATATTTTCTATACATATACCTAAATGATATTTAGTATAAACTTGTCAATAGTCACAGTGATAACAAATTGCGTGTTTAGTAGTTTCCCTTTAGTTTATTTTTTATTTCTAAGGCAGACTTAAGTAAGTCATGCTCACTTTAAGGCCTTTGATTGCGGCGGCGTCGTGTGACGGGTCGCTCACTTCCCTCCAATATGGCGAGGAGGTCGGTGGCTGCCACACGCGTCATATGCGTGAACAGGTGCTGCTTGTGGGGGCTGGTCTGCTTAAGTTTGCCATTTATTTATTTACCGGGGCACGCAATTGTTGTCAGTGCGATTAGAATGTAAATATTATGTAATGAATCTAAGCTTGTTTTGAAAAGAGTAATTGCTGAGTTTATTGCCGGCTCTTCTCAGCAAATGCAACCTTCCGAACCGGTATTAGAGTATTAGAGTCAGACTTGAAGTGCCTGAGAAGGACTATTTGAATAAATGATTTTGAATTTTGACTTACAAAATCGTTATATACCTCTCTCTCTCCATTCGTATCCCCTTCCCTGTCACTCGTACAGGAACAGGAATTGTTGGTACCAGAGTTGTTCTGCGGTGACGTACACTTGCACAAGTTACACCTGGTACCAGTGTTGCCTGCAATTCAAATAATTACATTAGTGCGAATTCGGTTCAATAACCGAAATTAGTCTGAAGAATTACATTTTTAGCCAGAATTCAGATCAGTCAATTCGGTAACAATTCAAAATATTAGTAAAACTTACTAAAATCATAACTATTAGTGTTATCCCTTGCGGTGTTGCCACAACACGGCGCCATGTCGTGTCGGCGCCGCGTCGTGTCGTGCGTCGTGTCGTGTGTCGTGTCGGATGTCGTGTCGTGTCGTGTGTGGGCTCGTGTGGCGGGATCCGTGCTCGAGTACTTGAGGTACTCTTTTATTTCTTCTGCTCTTTCCATGTACCTATAAATGTTAGAAATAAAAAAAAAAAGATTTATTAAAAATAAATATATATCTTGACTTTAGATTCGTCTTAGAAACACAGCCCATTTAATGTACCCAATGAAAATATAGTATAAATTTATTTTTATCATTTGTATAATAAAAAAAACTGTTTATTAACAGTTCGGATAGCACGAATCTACGATAAATATGGTTGCGAAAGATTTTGAAAAAAAAAAAAACAGTAATAACAAATTTAAATAATATTTTAACTGCCATATTTATGATATGAATAAAAGGTCATATAACGTTGACAAAATTTAGCCTTAGTGACGATTTTTTGGATTCTTGACCATCATACAGAAATAATAATGGACAAGGGAGATTTCGAGTAAGCATATTTTCGAAACCTATTTTGGGTTAGTCATGCTGAACGACTTTTACAACGGGGGTTTTTTTTTTTTACTTTAAAATTTTTTTTTTCACCCACGGTCATCTGATCCCAAACTAAGCAGAGCTTGTACTATGGAAACCAGATAACTGATATAATACATATACTACTTTATGTTTGTAAATACATACTTAACATACATAATTACACCCAGACTCAGGACATACAGACATGTTCATGCACACAAATGTGTGTCCTGTGTGGGAATCGAACCCACAACCTGCAGCGCGTAAGGTGAACCTTAACCAACACATGATCAAGCATGTTTGAACTTAGAATTTTTTTTTTTTTTTTTAATTCTGTGTCGGTCCCACAGTAAAAGTTGTTTAACGTTAACCTAACAAAGGTTACGAAAATATGTCATTTCGAAAACTCCACCCGGTATAAGAGTGTATGGTACCTTGTTAGTTTAGCAGTGAGAGCGCTGCGTCTGAGCGCATCCCCTTCTCTGGCGGCTGCAGGCACTAAGTACCGCAAGCTCCACGTGTAATATTTCAGCGCTTCCGATACTTTACCCGCTGAATCTAGCTCTATCGCCTGCTTTATTAGACCCACTGCCTATAGACAATATGAATACATACTTTGTAGTGAAGGTCACTTATACTATAAACTAAAGGTCACTTATACTCTGAACTAAAGGTCACTAATATTTTAAAGTAAAGGTCACTAAAATTTTATACTAAAGGTCACATATACCAAAGATATAGGCGATGATAGCTCGTACGTCATTGTCAGAATTGATGTTGGAGCGCAGATTTCCGCGCTGCTTTAGGCATTGTGAAAATAACAAAGGTCTTCTGGCATTCTAAATAGATATTATGAAATTTGAATCGTTAGCCAATCTTTAAAACATTCCGTCTTATTATTTAATCCTAAAGGATTACACACATTTTACTAAAGGTCACTTTTGTACTCTATACTAATGGTAATAAATAATAATATCCTGGGACATTCCTCACACACGGTCATCTGATCCCAAACTAAGCAGAGCTTGTACTATGAAAACCAGATGACTGATATAATACATATACTACTTTTTGTTTGTAAATACATACTTAATATACATAATTACACCCAGACTCAGGACATACAGACATGTTCATTCACACAAATGTATGTCCTGTGTGGGAATCGAACCCACGACCTGCGGCGCGATAGGTGGAATCTTAACCAGAGTCTTAACCAACCGCGCCAGCTGGCCCGTCCATGTATGCTGGTCAGTTGTACTCATCGAGGAAATATCCCTTTAGAGTAGTAATACTAAACAAGCAAATTCCACAACTACTCAGTGATTTGACACTGAATTTGAACAATAAGGACCACTCGCTGCGTCGTGTGTTTTTGACTTGGCCAATCAGAGTGCATGCGTCCTTGTCTTAACCAATCAGCGCGCATTGTCGGCGGTGGGAAATTGGCGGAATATATTTTAACCAAAATGAACGTCATTGCGCTTCTTTGGGTTAATTGTTCGATGGTTGTACTGAATACTAAAGATAACCCAAAGAATGGTGGAATACAGTTTGCGCAAAACATTTCACCAATAAATAATGCATGACTTTTTTAACCATGGTAAGTTATTATTTGGCCGAAAGTGGTAAGCACACAAAACCTAGAAATAAACAAGCACTCAAGTTGAAGTATCGATATTTTTAACATAATGGATCTATCTTTATGAAAATGTAGTACTTTAAAGCTAAAAGACTGACCTTCTCATAATTCTCCTTAGAAGGCATATGCTCTAGATCCAGATATTCGTGGTTGAAGAACTCTTCGTAAGTGATCCGGGTGTCCGGGTCATGCTGCAGCAGCCGGGTGAGCAGGTCGCAACACCCGGGCGAGATCGACGAGTTGCGAGGGATCTACAGGTTTAGTGAAAAAAAAGTTTTGGCTGGTGGATGATTTAAATTGTCACAACATGTGGTTTAATTAATCTGACATTTATGTTTGTAGCGACATCTATCAGTAACACTAAGATAGTTCACACACTGAAAGATAGATGGCGTGGCGCCACATTATCCTACATTCTGCATCGCGCTTAAGAAGTTTTCTCGAGAATCTGCATATATACTTGTGTCCGACATGTACAGTTGGTGGGCGGTCTCTGCGGCACGATGACCCAGCCTGGCGGAAGATCTTCCATTTTAAATGGAGGTGTCATCAACCTATACGAATAACGTATAACGTATAAATACGAAATAACCGACTATCCTCTTTTTACAAGCTTTTTATTAATTAACTTGCAATGTGTATGTTCGGGTTAAATCTTGCAAGTCGAATTTTACCCACTTCCAGTGGTCGGATTGACTTTATATTTGGTATATACATTAGAATATTGGATGACAATACAAGTACAGTCTACAAAAAGTATTTTCACCAAAAAGCATGTATTAAAAATGATTTTAGCAAAAACTTATTTGTTTTTATTTAAATCTGAAGGGAAAAATACTTTATAGCTACTGTTAAAAAGAAAGACGATAGGTTGCTTATATTTTTTATCTTCTTTATTTATTTGTTGTCATCAAATAGTTATTGTATTTAGTGACACTGTGATGATGTAAACAAAACATTAATTTTTTACGTAACATAAATTTAATTGTTAAGCAACTCAACAAGAGTTACTAATAAAAATATTCAACTATCTCAGAGTAAAATAATAATATTTATGTATTGTAAAAGAGTTTACATCAACTTGTATTTTGGGAGTCGGTGTTCTTCAATCAGTATGTACAATAAAGGTAAAACAAAAATGACATGCTAATAAAATAAAATAGAAAACAAATAGACATCTTATAGTTATTAATTAATAGCCTCATGTTTGTATGAGTGTGTATGCGTGAATGAGTGTGTATGCGTGTATGAGTGTGTATGTGTGTATGAGTGTGTATGTGTGGGGTGTGCTTGTGATAATGTCAACTTACCTCAATGGGAGCTTGCTTCTGTATCTTGTCGACGAGTTCTTGGAACGTGTTTGAGGAGTACGGAGCCTTGCCGAACAGACATTCGTACATTATCACACCTACGGAGGATATTCATTTATTTACTGGCACGTTCACGCAGCTAAGGAGTAGATAGTTACCTAATACAGCAGTGTCGACATAAATTTGCTTTTCTAATTAGATTACAATTTCTTACATTTCCATCTAACATATAATCTTACATGTATGTTATTTTACTAATAGGACTATTGCATCAGGTATCCGGGTCGTATTAAGGCCAATTAGTCAAATAGATAAACATGGATGCCCAAGATTTCAAATTCAGAAAACTGCAAAACCCAGATATCAAATTCAGAAATCTGGATGTCACAAGTTTCAAATTAAGAAACCAGCATGGCCCAGATTTCAAACGGAGAAACTTTTAATCCCCAGATGATTTGAAACCAGCATGCCTCAGATTTCTTTTACTATTATTGGTCTCATCCAAATTTGAAAGCGCATTTTTTTATTTACTATTAGCTGTCCCCCGCGGTTTCCGCGTTCCTTGAATAAAAAGTAACATATGCTATGTCCTTCTCCATACCATAGGCTATCTGCATGCCACTTTTCATGGTGATCGGTTGAGAAATTAAGGCGTGAAAGCGTAACAAACAAACAAACTCGCATTTATAATTTTAGTGAGGACGTAAAGGTTGGTGTTGGACCAAAATCTATCATTTACCATGGCCTTATGGTACCTATTTACATTTTTTTTGCATTCCACAATACAGGTGCCTAAATGAGAACTGGTACAAGTGCAGCAGCCGCTACACCAATAGGTGCATGACAACAGATTTTATGTTCTTCTTGAGTAAGGTAGCCAGGGCATTTCATAACTTTCTTTTCCAGGATTCCTATGGATTCCTGAAAACTAGGAATATAACGTACCGACGCTCCAGAGGTCGACCCTGGCGTCGTAGTCGCCGGCGACCATCTCGGGCGCCATGTACAGCGGCGACCCGCGCACACCGCTCCCCACTCCACTCCCGTTGCACAGAGACAAGTGCTGCGCGAACCTATACCGAGGACACTATCATATTTATCACGGCGAGAATTAAAATATATTTCCACGTCCCTAGCTCAAAAAACGCGTCTTTGTTGCTTAAAACCAGTGAACTAGTCCAGTCTGAGGAGAGACTTTGCCTCCTTATGTGTGTTCTACCGCTTGTACAACGTAGAATGCTCTATGGAATTGTTCGACTTGATACCCACGGCTACCTTCCACCATCGCAACTCCGCCATCGACGGGGAGTCCATCCACACACATTGAAACCAGAATTGTTTCGAACTGGGCGGGCTTTTCTTCCGCGGACGCTCGGACTGTGGAATGAGCTCCCCCTGCATGGGGTTCTTCAAAAAGGGTGTGAAGCGGTTTCTTTAGGGTCAGCAACGCGCGAGTGATACCCCTGGTGTTGCAAGCGTCCATAGGCTACGGTTACTGCTTACCATCTGGCGGGCCGTATGCTTGTTTGCCACCATAGTGGTATAAAAAAAAAAGTTGCTCACACGACACGACGATTAAAACCGTATTCGCTTCGCATCTTTAAGTTATATTCTTGCAAACCGCGGTCCAGCTCTGCTCTAATTTACCTTGACGTCCAAAGGAATGCCAGACGGTATCCTTGCCATTGTCCTACGGACATATGCTCCAGTGCTGGTACGCCTATTCAAGCTTTCTTATAGCGCTGGACATGTTCCTTCTTCGTCGTAAACCAGGCAAAGAGTTGTCCATCAAAGTCCCAAAAAGGGGACCGAACAGATCCGTCCAACTACAGGCCTACAGCGATAACCTCCCTTCTGCGGCGTCATCAAGACAGTTCCTCAGGTACTAGAGGAGCACCAGCTGATTAGCAACCGCCAGTACGGCTTCCGTCATGGTCGTTTATCTGGTGATTTGCTCGTATACCTGACGTATCGATAGGCTGAAGACATAGGAAGTAAAGGCGAGGCATTGGTAGTTAGCCTAGATATCGCTAAGGTCTTAAACCAGGTCTGGCACAGGGAACTTCTATCAAAGCTGCCGTTATACGGAATTCCCGAGGGTGTGTGCACTGGGATGATCAGCTTTCTTGTTGATCGGAGCATCAAGGTCGCTGTTGACTGATGCTGCTCCGATATCGAGAATATGAATATTGGTGCCCACACTGTTCATCCTATATATCAACAATATGTTGGAAAATCACAGCTTTGAGCTGCAGGGCTATTTTAAAACGTCGGAATAGATATCGGAAACGGATTCAAAAAATTCCGAGGCGAATTTCAGCAATTGCTATTTTAATTTCCGAAAACTTTTCGATGAATCGAATTGATATTGCCGTAAAGAAACATCAAAAATATTCGAATTCAGAAATTAAAAAAGCAATTGCGGAATATCGCCTCGGTAGTTTTTGAATCCGATTCCGATATCGAATCCGAGCGTTTAAAATAGCCCTGCTGCAAGGCTATTTTGAAACGCTCGGATTCGATATCGGAAACGGATTCAAAAACTATCGAGGCGATTTTCAGCAATTGCTATTTTAATTTCCAAATTTGAATATTTTTGATGTTTCTTTACGGAAATATCAATTCGATTCTTCGAAAAGATTTCGGAAATTAAAATAACAATTGCTTAAATTCGCCTCGGAAATTTTTGAATCCGTTTCCGATATCGAATCCGACGTTTTAAAATAGCCCGCCTGGTCTCAGAATGGGAAAACTTAATGTAGTCCGATTTAACCGAAAATTCCCATTCATAGCTGCACTGAATTTCGAAGATAGTCCTCTCACCATCTCAAAGAGCAAGTGATGTCTTGTTTCAAAGTCAGTTGGCTAAAAAAAAGTTTGGTGTGCTAAATAGGATCAAGGCCTTCACCAAACTCTAGCGGCTGTAACTTTATGAAACGCAGATTAGACACCTCTGGGCAGGCGCACCTGCTTACCAGCTTGATACACTTGCCACGGTGCAAAGGCGGGTTACTCGTATCGTTGGCAATCCCGATCTCACTGACGGTTTGGGATCTCTCAGCCTTCGGACAGATATTGGCTCTCCCTATGTGTTTTACCGTCTATAGTATAATGGGGTCTCAAGAACTTGTTGACCTGGTGCCATCATCAACTCTCTACCACCGCACCACTCGCCAGCGATGTGCAGTTCACCCTTACACCCTCGAGCCGCCTCGATCGTCCACACAACGTTCAGTCAGACGTTTCTGCTGCGGATCATTAGCATATGGAATGAGCTCCCATCACGGTTTTCGCTAGAGCTTAGAGCTCTTGGTATTGGAAGTGTCGATAGGCGGCGGTGACTATTTACCAAGGTGGACCATGTCTGTTTGTAAAATGTTTGCTTACTGGTTTAACCCATTCGCTCGTGGATGGGACGAAAGTCCTACAACTACGTATGATAGAAAATAATTCCAGGACCTGCGATCCAACTGATTACGACAACAAAGGCGTACTTTTTTAGCTAGAGTTGAAAATGATAAATGAAATTGAGAGCAATTAAATTAAACAACAGAGGCGATTATTCACCGTATTTTTAAACAATGCACTAATAGGTATAACATAATTTATTAGGAATGAATTGAAAGGCGTAACGCCAGGTTGATGCCAGTGGACCTTGTAATTGTAAGTTACTTTTATAATGTACGAGTAACAAGAAAAGTGTCGCTTTGTTGAAAATGTTTTTTTTACTTTAACAAAAAAAAGCATACATAATTAAAAGGCTGGTAGCCTGAAAAATTATATTAAACCGTCATTTGCATTATCAAAAAATAAGACACGTATTTTTTCTTTGACAATCAAACAAATTATGACGAAGATATGGTGTGTTGAAGTTCCACGTAACATCACGCGATGGTACACTTTTCACAAACAAGTGACGTCACAAGCCACTCCCGAACTTTGCCGCGTTTTATCTTTGTCATATTTTATTGATATTGATATTGGTATAGAAAAAAATACGTGTCGGTCTTCTTGGCGGGAACTTGCAGTGACGTTTTGTTTTCATTTATATTTTCATAAATTCGTGTATTTTGAGTGTTATTGCATATTATCGGTGGTATTTTATCCAATAAAGACCAAGTTCAAGTTGTCTCAAGAAATCCGTGAAAAGTTTTAGTACAACCACCATTGTACTAAATCATGACTTTTATGGACGGTGGCTGACTGAGGACTATATGAAAGTGATTTATTGTGACTAGAACTTTTATATAACTGGAAAATGGCAAAATACACAAGCCGTGTAACGCCAACATATAAAAAAAAAACGTGTCCAATAATTTTTGATAATCTAACTGCAATGATATTATAATAAAAAGAGGTAGATATCGCATTAACGCACGCAAATTGTTGCAGACGAATTCAGACAATTGTCGTAATTTTGCTTAGCGGCTACATATAGCTATCTCTTTCTGTACCATACGTTCCGTATTATCTATCGCATTCACCTAATTCAACAATTTCTGAACGCCGCTTAGTATGAGGATAGCATATCTCTATTATAATATCATTGATCTAACTGGCATGGCGGGGTGATTAGAATTAGAATATTTTTACCCAGGAAACATCACAATTATATGAATTTCAATTTTTTATTCAATCAAGCGCCACATGTTTTTTGCAATAGCTAAATATATTAAAAACAAGATGTCTCCTTACCCAAAATCAGCAACCTTCAGTATGTATTTACCACTAGACTCCTTATGCAGCAGCAGGTTATGTGGCTTCAGATCCATATGGACTACACCTGAAAAAACCGTTATTACTACCAGTACTTGCCACAGGTGGTGGGTTCGACAAAAACAGACATTTGAGTGTAAAAATATCGATGTAAATATACACTAGTTACAGGATTTTGACGATAAATTAAAGTTTGACAGACATATTTCTAAAGTGGTTCTCAAGGCATCTAAATTATTAGGTTTTGTAATACTTACGCGAAAGTAAAAGTTTTAAAAATCCGGCAACTAAAATGGTTTTGTTTGACACACTAGTAAGAAGTCATTTAGAATACTGTAGTGTTGTTTGGTCCCCTCACTACAAAGTACACATAGCGAGAATAGAACGCCTGCAAAAAAGATGGCTGTGGCATTTGTCCTATACTCTTGGCATAGCAAAAAAAGTTAAATCACACCAAGAAAGGCTTTCACATTTCCGAATGTACTCGTTAGAGGACCGTAGGAAATACCTAGATTTTTTTTTTTCAAAAAGCTATGCACAGGTTTATTTAACTGTCCTAATTTGCTCAGTCTGGTAAGATTTAATATACCGTCAAAAATCCCAAGATCGTGTAGGAAGAAATTGTTCTCTCGTCCTGATTGTCGCACTAACTTAAGAATGTTTTGTCCTTTGTCACGCATGTACTCATTGTATGAAGAGTATCATGAAAAATGTGACTTTTTTACTACAATGAACTTACCATAGAAATAAAATAACTAAGTATAGAACGCGAGTATCGCACAGTTTCACCCAGTACCAGCGTAGGCAGATGAGCTATAGATATTTATATTGATGAATATGTGACAATAGGGACGTAACTGCGTTGTGCCCCGAGTTATCGATAGCCGCATAATTCATTGTAGTATGTATAGGTATGTATGTTGCTTACCTATTTAGTAAGTTCTGGCAAATATACCAACCTCATGTAAGCATACAATTAATATTAAAATTATAACGTAAATTATACAATTGGTAAATTTATTAGGTGCCTACGCATTTCGAATGACCCTGGATGCAAACATAAAAATACGAATTTTTGCTCATTTTGAGGTAACTTAGTACCAGTTTCACTGCTTCCTGATAACGTATCCAGCAGGGTTACATGCGCATGATGCGCGCCTTGAGATAATTTTCTTACCATATTATGTCGTGCGCGGTGAAGTTCAGTTTGAAAAAGCGCGGCATTTATTCATGTGATTTATACTATAGGTACACGAGATGATTCGATGACAAAATTATCTCACGGCTCGCATGTTAGCTTTTCAGAACTAAACTGACAGATGATGATGATGATGAGATGATGGATGATATTTCTGGCAAATAAGTTCTAGATATGCTAATTGATAGGCCTCTAATCTCGTAAATTACTGAATGTAGATAGAATAATGAAATAGAACCATATCTGGTCAAAATGCATCTGAAGACGATTCCAACAAGTCCAAACACGGCTAACATACGTTATTCCGTTACGGAGTACCAGTGCCTACTTTCCGGATCCATCATCAGATCAGCTCAATGGTCCCAAATTAATGTATTGTCATCAGTACTTGATAAGCGTGCAAAATTTCAGTTTAATCTGACGTTTAGAAGTCGATGAAAATTACGTTTGAAGATTACATTATATGCATACACATATACGTACATATATACATACAGGTGAAGCTTATAAAAGCGTGTTAAAAAGCGCCCCACACCATTTTGTCACAGTTTTACCAACATAATTTTGTCGTACGATATGGTGACTAGAAGTAGGTTAAATAAAATCGACATCATAGATGTGTTTACATACTTAGTTACCTACACGTGAAGCTAATAAAAGCTTGTTAAACAACTGACACTTCAGTATAATATTACCGAGAAAGTAATTTTACCCATTAGAATTTTTTGTTCAGTCTCAAAAAAGTCGTAAAACACAAATTCCGACTGAACAATTCAATTAATTATTAAAACCGAATAATTGCTTTAATATTTTGGTATACTATTAACATTCCATTATAAAAATAAAACATTTAGTTCTCAAAAGGCCTACAACTTGTTTATGAACTATTAGAATATTTATCGACTGCAGTATTCGTCGCGCTACATCACTAGTTGCGGCGCGGCAGTGCGGGGCAGCGCGGGAGGCCAAATCGTGCCCGCCCCTCGCGTCTATTTCACCCCCGAGACGCGTAATTTAATTGTTAGAAATGCATTAATATTTCGACTTACCGATGAAAAGTGACATTAGATTTATACTTTGAGTGTGTCCTACTATCATTACTGCACAATCGAACTGCACATTTAACCATATTTATCGGTAAAAACAAAAAAAAACATCCGAGCAATTCGCACCTGACGCGCACAGCTAGTACTCGACAACGACTACTAGCGCTTGCGGTGGGATCGTTGCCTTGTTCAAACCCATATCTACTGTTCTTACTTGGTTACTGCCACTCTAGTACATTTTAATTCTATGGAACTTACGAAAGGTTATGTTGAAAGTATAATTTAGTCTTATTTAAGATATGCCTTTTGGTCACTTGTTTTCGCTTTGCCTGTCTTATTTGTTTTTTGTGTTCATTTATGTTACTGTTATTATCCCACTTATTCATAGTAAAGATATCAAACGTTGATTAGCTAAAATTCCGAAGTCTTTATCTGACACGTGACATTTGGTGATCGAAAGAGTGAGACGGGGCACACTATTACACTGATTTAGTTAAAAAGCAATTGTGAATAAGGGGGTATATGTATTGACATGTTTTTAGTATTTTTAAGTAATTAAGTATTTTTTCCCTGCTATTTTTGCACGATGTTATTTCCTGTAATTGATGAGACACTTAGCACTTATTTCTGTACTTGATCTTTTATATATTTACACAGTGTACTTGTTGTTGGAAATCCTAATAAAATAAATAAATAAAAAATAAATAAATTGTAGGAATTAGGGCAGGATAGTAGGAAGGGCAGGATTGTAGGAAGTAGGACAGAATAGTAGGAAGTAGGACAGGATAGTAGGAAGTAGGACAGGATAGTAGGAAGTAGAGCAGAATAGTAGTAAGAAGGACAGGATAGTAGGAAGTAGAGCAGGATAGTAGAAAGTAGTACAGGATTTTTAAGTAGGACAGGATTTTTAAAGTACTATTATTGTAGTATATGGTTTCCATAGTACAAGCTCTACTAACAAATTAAATAAGTATATTATGTTAAATTATATTTAAACTAGCTGCCCGGCGCGACTTCGTTCGCGTGGTGCTACCCTACCCCATCTAAACCATCCAGGGAGTTCATTCTACTGCACGTGTGTATGTCACTGAACTCCTAAACGGCTGGACCGATTTGATTGAATTTTTTTGTATGCGTTTGGGTGGCGCTTTGGATGGTTTAGATTCACAAATCAGCCCGGCAGATGGCGCTGCAGTCGATATCTACGTTATCGATCCAGCCGTTTAGGAGGTGTTCAGTGACATACACACGTATAGTAGAATTTTATATATAAAGATTTAAATTATAATACCTTTCTCGCTAAGAAACTTGAGTGCAGAAGCGAGTTGTTGAAGAAAATAAAGCACCTGAAACAAATTTATATCATAAGAAACACATATTTAATGTGTGATACTATTTAAATATTTTTTACCTACCAACACTGTACCGCATTATACAAATTAAGACTTTGAAACTACTTTTGACTTTTAATATAATAAATGCAAAAATGAGTTTTTTTGTAACTGTCATGCCAAGGTTGTTACGGACATTTTTTTTTTAAAGTTGCCTGTTTGATTGTATGGTACTGAAGGGCATAGGCTACATTTTATCCCGGGAACGCAGGAGACAGCTAATAATATCCTAACTAATATTATAAATGCAAATGTGAGATTGTTTATTACTCTTTCACACTAACTACTCAACCGATCATAATGAAATTTGGCATGCAGATAGCCTATGGTATGGAGAAGGATATAGGCTACATTTTATCCCGGGAACACGGATAAAGCCGCGCGGGACAACTAGTTAAAATATAAAGGATAACTCCTCACTTGTTTCTCGGGTACTCTGCCATATCTGTGAATGTATTTAGAGAGGTCGCCACCGCAGCAGTACTCCATTATAATGTAAATATACCTGAAAATGATTATTCAAAATTCAAAATCATTTATTCAAATAGTTCTTCGCAAGCACTTATGAAAAGTCTGACTCTAATACTCTAATACCGGTTCGGAAGGTTGCATTTGCTGAGAAGAGCCGGCAATAAACTCAGCAATTACTCTTTTCAAAACAAGCTTAGATTCATTACATAATATTTACATTCTAATCGCACTGACAACAATTGCGTGCCCCGGCGAGGCGGCAAAACTACAAAGTAGACTGAATCTATATTTAATAAGTAAATGGCAAACTTAAGCAGACCAACCCCCACAAGCAGCACCTGTTCACAAGTATGACGCGTGGGGCAGCCATCGGCCTCCTCGCCATTATGTTAATTCAATAATGCTTAATTTAGGAGATTCCTAATACAAGTCAAGATTGTCAAGTCTAGAAATCAAGGGCGGATCCAGGGGGGGTCATGACTCCCATGACCCCCCCTGGATCCGCCGTCTAGGTCAACCTGAATAAAAAATCTAAATCACTCGCACGCATCACACCCTTGATTGTGTTGTTAATAGATTCTGTGGTCAGATGTGTAATGAAAATGTGATTGACATGGTTTTAATGATTTTTCCAATCCAAGCTGGATATAAGTGTGTGACCCCCCCTGACCTGAAGGCTGGATCCGCCCTTGCTAGGAATTAGAATACAACGTAGTATATGAAGAAGGGGATATGATATGATATGGTGGAATATGAACCGTAAGTTGGCTAGAGTACAAATTAATTGTGGTGTATTTTGAACTGGTGTTATATTCAACTGTATCTGTACAACTTAACGTTCATAAGTGCCAGGGCCTAAACTGAATAAATGACTTTTTGATTTTGGTCTGGAAAATAATTTCTAGCCGCGTATCCTTTTATTACCTCTTCAAAATCAACATGAAGAAAACTTTACAAATAAATAAGATTGAACTGTCTGTTTGTAATTTTAAATAACAGAGGTAAATTTTGCATTTATTAACTCAATAATTGGTTTGTCTGGGGAAATAGCTGCACCTTACAGAATACCGCAACTAAATAACTTTATGTTGTGTTCCTGCGCAAGTAAGGTCATCAGTGCATTATTGGAGAGGGGAAGGGTCGGTAACCAAGAAAGTCAATGTCAAAGCCATTTATTCAGTTTAGGTTCCAGAAGGGCACTTATGAAGGTCACATTTACTGAAGTTACCACCGGTTCGGAACTCGGCCTTCAACTGAGAAGGATCCGGCAAGAAACTCAGCAAGGTTAAATTTTTTAAATTTTTTTTGCACAATCTGACTATGTTTGGCTTCACTTCAAATCACATCTTTTGTATATAATTGTATGCTTTGTCTAACTTCAATGCCGGTGTATTACCTTTCATCCCATGTGAAGTGATGCATGCGCACTATATGCGGATGCTGCAACGTCTTGAGAAGTCTGATCTCCGTCACGAGGTTGTCCACAGCCGACCCCGAGTTCTTCACCCGACACTTGTCCACACATTTTATAGCTACTATTTGCCGGGCTCCTACCTGGAGAATGAATTATAATATAGTATTATTCGGCAGAATAACCAGCAGTTTCACTTTCATTCAAGGGATATATTGATTGCCCGGTCTAAAAAGTATTCATGTGTTAATCCAGAACATAATATCGTCACTGTCATTTCAAAAAGTCCTATGTAAAATTTTTGTTCTTTTTTAATTGGCTGTATGGGTAGTTTGGAACGTAATCTTCAATGTGTCAAAATGCTATAATATGTTGTGTATGACGATCTTAGACTTTAATGTAATTGTCAAAAAGTCTTATTTTAAATGACTTATTTTTTTTGTGTTTCCTGAAACAGTGTATTTAAACATATGACTTTTTGGAAGGAGATCGACGATATGTCTTTGAATCAAATGTCATTTGAATACATTCAAGCGTTTATGGGTTATTGAGTCGCAAACATCCAAACTTTCCCATTTATAATATTAGTGAGATGGGATGGGCAATCCATATTGGCAATGATGTACATACAATTTATGTTTATCCTAAATTAAATGCTACATTTATTGTGTTGAGTTGATGATAATTTACTAATATTTTACGAGTTAAATAAAATTATCAAGTATGTTGACGGGCCAGTTGGCGCAGTTGGTTAAGGTTCACCTTACGCGCCGCAGATCGTGGGTTCGATTCCCACACAGGACATGCATTTGTGTGCATGAACATGTCTGTATGTCCTGAGTCTGGGTGTAATTATGTATATTAAGTATGTATTTACAAACAAAAAGTAGTATATGTATTATATCAGTTATCTGGTTTCTATAGTACAAGCTCTGCTTAGTTTGGGATCAGATGACCGTGTGTGAGGAATGTCCCAGGATATTTATTTATTTATTTATTATTTACATGTACTTGATAATTTTATTTAACTCTTTTTTCACATAAAATATTCCAATTAAAATTAATTATTTTAATCAGAATTGATAATGATATTTCAAAATGTTAAACAAAGGTTTGCTCATTTATTTGACCTACATAATATTTTTTTTGTTATGTTAAAATTAAATTTTCAACATAAATATAGTAAATAAAGAAAGTAAGTAATAAATTGAACCATTACTTTACGTTAAAACTACAGAAATAGTAGTAAAATTCAAAAGATAACACAAGTAGAAGATAAATAGAACTTGTTTACTTAATTTTACCGATAGATAACTGTCCTTACTTTTGTATAAGCTTTGTAAACGGTAGAGTAACTGCCCGAGCCGAGTTTCTCAGTCACTACATAGCCATCGATCTTTGGAAAAGCCATATTTGTATTTAATTCACCAATTTTCCTTTCGTTTTATCATTCTTCAAAGGAATCGCAATTTGAAAATTCTGTGAAAAACGTCAATTTGACAATGACATTAACTAACCATAGATAACAGCAAAAGATCACAGACTTATCTGATATCTGTGCATAGATATTCATGTAATTCTGCTAACGCACGTTCCGACCGTCGGACTCCTAGGAGGCGGGCGTCTTGCAACGCCGTGTGATCGCCCGACGATCATGCTAGCGTTTCAATAGTATGTGGTGCGAACGTCGGACGACGTCGGACGATCGCACCGGTCACACGGTGTGTAGTCGCTGAACGCAGCCCTGACGTCGGATCGTGCGTAGCGCGGCAGGACCGACATATTTAAAATTAATAGTATATAATTATTATTAATAACTGCTCGGCTCGCCCTTGGATTGGTCGGTATCGACGTAAGTACTAAGTAGGTTGGTAAGTAGGAGTCCGGCCGTCGGATGGTGCGTTACGGCTGTATGTACATATGTAGTAATGAAATAATCTTAAATCGATTGAATAAACACAATCGTTACACATTAACGTCGCAAAAATAAAATAAAATAATAAATAAAGTATCCATGGTATGTGCGATAACGTAAAAGGTTCTTACTTGACTACGTTACTTGAGCAGGGACATTGGCGACTTAGTTTCAGTTCTTGTCGCTAGATGGAGCTAGTTTGTTGGAACCGCATCTCAGGCTTATTTCAACAGATTACGATGTGGTGGAGAGTTTAGATTAAGTTAGTATATGCCATAAATTAAATAAAAGACAGCCGAATCTCGGTTATATTACAAGCCTGCAAGATATTGCGTTATTTTTATTATAGTTTTGTATAGAGTAAAGCAAAATAAAATTATAAGATCAAAAATGTTATAATCGTTCAGATTAATTTAATAATGAACTACTTACTATGGCAGTTGTTATCCTCCTGAGATATTTTGGTCTCGTGCCTAGATAATGAACTATCCAACTACCCATAACTATAATTATAAATATAGATAAACATTAATTTTCATACGCATGATGTTCCAGCTAATAATAATTTATAATCTATTAAAAATATGACCTGCATTTGAAATTCATATTCGATGGTAAACTTATTCTAGAGATTGCAGAATCATATAATGTAACTATGTCATAAATTTTTGAGGAAACTCCTCACGAGAACGATTTTAATAAATAATAAGGCCATAAGAAGGCGATAGATCTGGGATATTTGAACAGAAAATGACATCTATTCTCTTAAATATCTTTTTTTGTTCTTGTTTTGACAATATTATTATTATAAAAAAAAAAAACATTTTGCAAGAGAACCCTAAAAAAATCCTGTTCAAGTAAATGTGCGATCATTAATTATGATTTTGCTTACGTTCACGGAACAAAGTATTGTACTCGCTCGGTTTGTTTGCTTATTTTATTTATTGGCTTGTTTTATTAAAGATTAGCTTATGCTACCTACATTTTGTCAAGTTTATTACAGTAGTACCCAACTAATATGGCTTACCGATGTACCTGCGCAGAAGATACATTTTCAAAGCGCGGGAAACGCTATTGGTGGGAGCTGCCGCCATGTTAGCGCGCGCCGTGCGGAGGGGCGTGACTTGCAAGTGAGACTAACAGCTGCAGTGTATAATGAATCTTATAGTAGTTATCTAAGGTTGATTTTAAGTTTTAAGCATTCTTTCGTTAATCTTCGGACCATACTTTATTTTCTGTACGAACGAAGATTCACTACGCGCCATATCAGTTGGGTACAAAGAAATTGGATATTGGGTACTACTGTACTTGCTTTAAAGTGGAGACTGAGTGAAAAAGAATATTATGAGGAAAATAAAAAGCTATAAACTTGTGTTAACCACGGTACGTGCCTTAATCTATGCAGTACAAACACAATATTTAAAAAAAATACTGGCCATAAAAAAGCTTATTCCAAATTTTTTATGCCTTTCCCGCACCGAAATGTATTTTACAATGAATATACGGCATTATCCTGCAAAAACTTGTTAACACTTAAATAAGCGCAGTGTTATCCTTATTCCATCCCAATAAGGTTTATTTTAAATCCTAGCAGTTGTGTAGTAAGTTTGTTAGTTAGTAGGATGCTGCAATGTTCTACATACGCAAGTTTTCAGGCAGTATGTATAGAGTGGCCGCCGTGAAACGTCACTGCAGAAAGCGCGCGAAATTGGTGTGTCAAAGTTGGCAAGTCGTGTTATTTATTAGCTTTTTATTTTTTTATCTGTGGTTTGTGGAATGAGTTTTAGATACATGAAAAAAAATAAGATTCAAATTTTTTTAAGTGCGAAGGACACAATCCACAATTAAATTCAGCAATTAATAAAATTTAAACAAAGTTTTTTTTTTAATAAATAGCTCCGGCCTTTTTATTTATTGGTAGACGAGCTGATGTAGGTATCTATTTCACACAGTGTTGAAAGTAACTCCGCACTTATACATAGTTCACTTTTCAAGTTTTTTTATCTTTGCCCAGATGTCCAATTTGTTTTTAAAACTGTTTGTTGATTTTTATAAAACATTTCATTCCTTTTTTACAGAATTATAAAAAAAAACTAAGTCAAATCGAATGTATTTAAATTATATGACGTTTTTTTATACTTATTACGATATTTTTACTAATATATAACACCAATAATAGTTTTCATTTTCGTAATAAACTTTGAGATAAGCATAAGTATTGTTCCATATTTTTTTTGAGTGAATCAACTAGGTATACAGTTTTCCACACAAAGTAGTATTTATTCCAGTTTCAAGTATATTTTCTGAGAACAAAAAAGAATTTCATTTCCTTTTCGAACCAAATAAGTGAGAAAGGAAATTCGCAGGAAGCAGTGAGTGCCATTCAGCTTGCTTTTATTCAACTTTTATTTCAAGTCCCAACAGAAAAGTTTCGCTTTAGCAACAGTATTTAAAGTATTCATAATAAGCAGGGATAAGTTTACCTCTATACTGCGATTTATCAGTTTTGATATTTGGAATCTTAATTGAGGTCGAATTTACCGTTAATTTTCAGTCTTTTTCACCCTGACCTGCACCTATTTCCATTTTAGGGTTCCGTACCCAAAGAACCCCACGGAACCCTATTTCTAATAAAACAAACCTCCGCCTGTCTGTCAGTTAATAGGTAGATCACAGAATGTGTACTTCTATTGCCACTATAAAAAAAATAGAAAAATGAAATAATTAAAACCCGGCCAAGTGCGAGTCAGACTCACACACGGAGGGTTCCGTAAAATAATTAATAACTTAATCTTGCTATGAAAAAAAAAAAACTAAAAAAGACGTTTCTTGTATGGGCGCCTCCTTTAATTTTATGTATGATTTATTATTTGTTGTTATAGCGGCCATAGAAATAGACAATAGACAAAACTTTATTTGGCACACACACATCACAAACATGAAACAGAATGTGGAATAAAAAACAACAAAAACAGAAGCTTACAAAAAACAAAAGAACAAAAATAAAAACAATAACACAAAGCGTATATTATGATATACGCTTTGTGTTATTGTTGTAATTATGTTAAGTTGTAAAGGTATGTAAATTAATATTTGTGGTGTGATGCCAAAAAGGACTCCACTCAGCATATGCTGTGGCAAGTCCATCAGCACTGATTTTCAGTGGGGCCCCTTACATATTCATACACATATTCTCTGAAAATTTCAGCTGTCTACCTATTAGCGTTCACGAGATACAGCCCACTGACAGACAGACGAACGGACGGACGGACTTAGTAATATAACCCTATAAATGAAAGAGGGGATACAAGAAATGTTTTTTACGGAACCTTTTGTGCGCGAGTTCGATACGCACGTGGCCAATTTTATTTGTTACCACCCGCTGATAAACAGTACCCTATATTTTATCCCCATGCAATAGGCTACATGCGTCAAAAAGTATCAAACAACCAAGTTCCTAGCATCAAGTAGGATAATATAGATATAGGAATATCTCAACACCTCTTCAAAGCTTATGAAACCGCAGCGTGAGACTCCAGTTTAATTAACTAAGGGAACCCATTTCAAAGTCATATCAATATATCATGTCACTAGCACGAAAGGGATAGAATTAAGAGCGCACCGCAAAAGCAGAGTGCGATTCTGTTAAAAAATAATACATCGCACTTTTTACTTCACATCTTTTACTCCTCCGTAATGTTGGCACAACTGGTTTTCTAATTTTAAAATTGTTATAATTCTTTTTGTTTTTATTTCGAACTACTTTCCGCCTCTCGGTTTCACCCACGTTCGCGAGTGATTAGTAGGTATCCCAGGATAAAAAGTATCATTATCAAAAGTGCCATTTTTCATCCAAATACGTTGAGTAGTTTTTGCGTGAATTAGGTAGTCACTAACATCCATCCATCCATCCATCCTCACAAAATTTCACGTTTTTAAATATCACTAGCTGTCCCCCGCGGATTCACCTGCGTTCAAGTGATTAAAAGTAGCCTATATCCTTCTCCATACCATAAGCTATCTGCATGCAAAATTTCATGATGATCCGTCGAGTAGTTGAGGCGTGAAGGCGTAACAAACAGATAAACTCACTTTCGCATTTATAATATTAGTTAGGATGGAAGTATGTATTAGTTAGGAAGTTAGAATAGTACGGATTAGTAGGTAGAGTAAAACATTTGCCAGTTCTATTTAGCTAGGGTTGCCATCCGTCCGGTTTTGTCGCGTATCCTAGTTTAGAGGGCGTCCGGGGAGCGTCCGGGCGGGGTTTCATTTGTAGTCCGGGTTTAAAAATTTCAAGTCTGAAGATCCTGTTTAGTAACATTTAACATGATGATAAAAGATGATTAAATTTCATTAAGTATATTGTCTTTGAAAATAAATAAAAAGTTGATTTATGACATTTTGAACTGTTTTTTTTATTATACTAATATGTTTTAAAAAACCCCCTTTGACATGTCCGGGTTCTGGGCTCCAAAATCCGGGGTTTTCACGCATCTTGTCCTGGTTGCTAAATTTTAGAGATGGCAACCCTATATTTAGCTGAAGCATGGATGACTTTCAAACAGTTTGTGAAGAGTGTCCGAAAGCCTGTACGACCTTCGCCTTGTATCACGTCACTGCCCTCCCAATGAAATTATTAACATAGAATTGCTATCAACTCTGTTTAGCATAATGTAGCTGTTGTACTGTAGCATTCAAGGTCACATTAATTTAATTTAATCTCTTGGGGGGACTTATGATAGCCAAAGCGACTGGTGTTACCACCGGCAATTTTTTAAATATATTTAAACTAGCTGGCCCGGCGCGAATTCGTTCGCATAGTTTTTAACCGACTTCAAAAACCCTACCCTTTTTAGAGTTCCGTACCGAAAGGGTGCCAAACACGACCCTATTTGGTCTTTTTTTCATACCATAGTTGAGTTAATTAATATTGTACGGAACCCTCCGTGTGCGAGTCCGACTCGAACTTGGCCGGTTTTTTTAGTTATTCTGCTATTCGGGGCGGAGACAAATGCAACAAATCAAAAATCATGAGAATCGGTCCAGCTGTTCTCGAGTTATGTGTTCGAACAAACCCGACTTTGTGTTTTATATATAAGATGAAACTTTTTTCTTTGTTCTTTTTTTGCTATTTTCATTTTCAAAAATATATTAACCGTTAAAAATAATAACCGTGACAGAAATACAGATAATAAATGTGACAGACAATAAACTGTTTTGGTGGCCAACAATAAAAGACAATGTACGGTGTAATGGCTGGCCAGAAGCAGGAAGGCAAGAGCAGGGAGAGAACGGTGCATCGAGAACAGGTAGGTAAATTTTGTTATACGGCAAACAGCATACTGTCTGATGGTAAGCGGTTACCGTACCCCTACGTCATATAAAGAAAAGAGTCGGGACTATATTAAAACCTGGTAGTCTTACGCTATGTTACTACTTTTAACATCAGCTATCTGCCAGAGAAAGTCTCGTCAAAATCGGTCCAGCCGTTTCGGAGCTAACCGGAATAAACAGGCAGTTTTTTATTTTAAGTAGGTTATACTTTCATATGCCTTTATTAAAAAGCTGTTATTTTGACATTACAAACAGACACTTCCATTTTATTTATTTATACTGGGTGGAGATTTCGAGATGCCATATTTCTAAAACCTAGGTTGGGTTAGTCATGCTGAACAATACATTTTTGCTATGGGACCAACACTGAATTGTCAAAAAAAAAAATACGTTCCAGAAATTATTCCATCTCGAAATCTCCAATCGGATAGACGAGCCTTCTGTACGGAGTGCTGTTAGTTATTCTGTGAAAATGTTCCTTCCCTGTTTATCCGCCAATAAGTTAGTACCTTTAAAAAACGACAAGTCTTTTATTTATACAGTTCGAAACTCAAATGCTGCGGTTGGTATGCTTGGTGTCTGAAAAATAGGATGTCTACAAAACTCATTTTATTCCATAAAAAAACACATTTAAAATTATTTGAAACCCGCAGTATACCTATATTGTGACGTTGCGTTTTCGTGGTATTTTTTTAAATGCGATTTAGTTAAAATCTTGATTTTTATAACTAGACACCACAACGCTGAACATTTTTGAGTTTTATTGAATATCGGTGGTATTTTATCCAATAAAGATCAAACCAAGTGCGCCACTGAAGTAAAATGAATAATGTACGTGGTATCTACTAATTATTTAAAAGCGTTAGAGTGGGGGGACAGGTGTATCGTCAGAACTGACATGAATGTGCAATTTTTATTTATTTATTTATGATACACATGCAGCTAGAAGCTGATTGAGTGTATATCACTGCACTTTAGTCTTTAAGTACTTGTCGAGTCTATTTTTAAAAGAGTTCACTGTTTTTGCACTGATAACTGTCTCTGGTAAATGATTCCACTCGCAAACGACACGGTTAGGCATAAAGTGTTGGCGGGGGTTGCTTTTGCTAACTGATCTCGTGATTTTAAAGGAGTGCCCTCGGAGATTGTGATTTTTGTTCATTGTATATACTTTATCAAGTTCTTGCACATCATAGTGCCCAGATAGTATTTTATATGTCTCTATGAGGTCTCCGCGTTGTCTTCGTACCTGCAGGGTCGTTAAATTAAGGTGCTTCTTGATTATTCAAAAGAATTATAATTGACCTGTAAACAAGGATTAATATTGTATGCATGTGTGCGGCGGGACCATTAATGTTGATTAGTTTAAGATTACGTCGTTGTGTTGCAAGATTTATGCGGACTGATGAAGATGTGTGACTTGGAACACGCTGTGCAATGCAAGTTACTCTATGGCAGCGGTTCCGCGTTCTGTCCGAGTAGGATTCGAACCCGGGACCCTCGTCTCGGCATCCGACGTCACTACCACAGATTATCCCCTTAAAGAGACAAACATAGTGCGGGAAGGAGAGACTGGTGCCGATTCTGTTGTAAATCGCACTAAACTAATTTTAGTCACATCTCATCTCTTTCTTACGAACATGATTGAAAAAGGATAGAACATATTTTAAGTTGTTAAATTAATCTTTGCCGTCTTATTTTGCGTGTATTTAGGCGTAACCGCGATAGATGGCGACTAAATTTATATTGAAAACAAGCATTGGACTAATTTGACAGGACTAAATTTCTTACATCCTTTTCTTATGTTCTTTGTTAGAAAGAGACAGTGGCGTGCATTGGTTTTCGGAGGAGGTAGGCAATCAAGTACTAGGAGAGTTTTATTGTATATTATCGGTGGTATTTTATCCAATAAAGATCAATCCACGTGCACTAGTGAAATGAAATGAATTATGTGTATCGTGATTTTACAAGTTGTCTCAAAAAGTTCGTGAAAAGTTTTAGTACAGTGACCACCATTTTACTATAACACGACTGAACGGTGACTGATAATGCGGACTATGTAAAAGTTAATGTGCGGACTAGGTATATGAAAGTGATATTATAAATAAAATGTATGCGACTGAAGGACTTTGTGTCCATGGTCATGAACAAATATTAAAAAAAAAGCCAAACTAGGGTTTCCAGCCTCGGTTGAATCGATCGATTTTTAATCAATATTCGATCTTTTAAATCGTCTTTGGAGATACGGATCGATCTTAAGATCGCCACGAAATTAAAAGATCGGAAATTGATTTTATCGAGACCATAATATTCCATTTCGAATTTTCGAATCGATTATTTTTTGCAGTATTATGTTAAGTATTAAAGTTTTTTTTATAAATTAGCACAAGTTACTCTCTTTCTCTCTCATCAATGCCGAAATCGATGGGAGGGCGTCTAAATCGTTGTTTTTCTAAAAATCTCGACAATGTAAGTTTAATCGAATAACGATATTCGTTTAATTATTATTAGTGAGTTTAGTGACCTAATGAACAGTGCATTTAAAAAAAAAAATCTACTAATTAACTAAGAAATATATTTTATATCATAATATAATGTAAATTAAAAATATTGATTTTCTAAGGATCGACCTTGTATATATTTTTTTTAATCGATATCAGTCACTTCGATTTGAATCTATCGATAATAAATTTTGTCAAAGTACGGTAACCCTATGCAATGCCAGCCAAACCATAAACAAAACAATACAAATAAATTGCGAAGTTATATTTGAGTTGCTCTAACGTTGGTAAACTGTAGTTTTTTTAATTTGGGTGGGTTACTAGTGTCACAACAGAGTAGGTATGGTTACTTTTGGTCCATAAATCGCGAATGTCAAATGTCAGTGTGCTACGCATAGTAAAAACGTGATTTATGCTTTCGTCGTATTATCCTAAAGAAATGTGTGTGCGTGTATGCATATGCCGAAATCGTTTTAGTGTGCGTGAATTTGTTACACGAACTCGCGAGTGCCTGCGCGGCTAAGTTTGAAATTTTGTATTGAATGTTAGATTAGAATTTTTATTTAAAATGATCATGTAGTTTAATTGAATCAATATATCATATTATTGAATCTTATGAGGTAAGCATTGCTTATTTGCCTATATGGAATGCACGCCACTGGAAAGAGACATAGTGAGATTAAAATTAGTTTAGTTGTGAACAACAGAATCAGGGCCAGTATCTAGTTTTTAAAGCTTCTTAGTTTGGGCTTAGATTTACGTTACGTTACGAGATTTTTTTTTCTGTCATTAATTTTTACCTAATGTGACCTTTAGCCGTCCGTCCGTCCGTCCGTCCGTCTGCCTGTCAGTGAGCTGTATCTGATAAACCGTAATATGTGGACGGTTGAAATTTTCACAGAAATTTCTATTATTATTACTATTATTTCTATTGCTGCTATGATAAAAAATAATAGAAATGCAATAAAATAAAATAATATAGGAGAATACATAAAAGAAACTTCTTTTTTCTTTGGCACTTTTTACTCGATTTTAATAATGGCAATAGATAGAAGCTTGAAATGTTCACAGAGTGTGTATCCCTTGCGCACCTGAGATTTTTTCCGTCCAAATCTTTTTTTTTTTCTATAAAATCTTATTATGTGTGGTAAGTATCATGGGAAACAATGTTTTAAAAGTATACCATTTACACAACTTCTAGAAAGTGCATAGCACGTTCGTGACATCCAGGTAGACTACGTTGTAGAATTTTAGAAAAATAAATAATAATTTATTGTTACTTGGCCGGTTTTTTGTTCTCGCTCAATCTTAAAAAATGGTAATACACAAACTAAAACTTGGTTTGAGTATAGTGTAACAAAATTTTCAACACAGTTGCTCGTAAAATGACATTTATTGTACCGTTTTTAGTATCATAATGCAGTTTATTACGCACTAGTGCTTTTTACTTTACATTAGGTACCGCATTGATTATGTTAGGTTTATACCTCACTGCTTAATTTAAAAAGAGTTTGACAGCGAATCGCTGTAAAAAAAATCTTTTGCGCCATATTTGTTAACGTTCTCATTGTTTGGTTGATTTATAAAAAATCTACTTAAAAAAATACAAGTCTGGTTTTTTCCACGCAAGTGTGTTGAAAAACGTCGTATCACACTCGAGAGTGTAATAATCAATGCACTGATCATTACACTCTCGGCTCCCTAATAGCTTTCGCCTGCGGCTCACGCGCTTAATATCGCCTCATGTGTAATGACCAACTTTGCACACATGTATCACAATGTACTATTATATTTTATTGTGCCTTCTTTTAGACCGGCCGCATACTATAAGAAATTTTCTGTCCGAACATTTCTGACGCCCGCTTGCTCATACATTTTTGGACGACAGAAACGTCAGAATTTTCGGACAGAATGCGGGGTCTAGAACAAAATGTATGAGGAAAGTGCCTTCCGGCGGGCGTCAGAAAATTTCTGACAGAAAATTTTTTATAGAATGCGGCCGGCCTTATAGTTGAGTTACATAACCACACAATAGGCTACTTTCCTGAAAAAAACAAATTAGTCCGTCATTTACATTATCAAAAAATATTAGACACGTATTTTTTCTTTTGTCAATTAAACAAAAAAATACGAAGATATCGTGTGTTGAAGTTGCGCGTGACGTCACGGTGTGGTACACTGTTTAGTAACAAGTGACGTCACGAGCCCCCACTACAGAACTTAGTCGCGCTTTATCTTCGTCAATTGTTAATGATTTTGTAAAGCAAAAAATACGTGTCCAATATTTTTTGATAATCTAACTGACGGACTAATTAGAATTATTATATTTTTACCCAGGCAACATCCCTATTGAGTTGGTTATTATTCTTATTGTACAGAAGCCTCCGTGCGGGAGTCCTACTAGCACTTGGCCGGTGTATTCAATGTTTTTATTATTTGTCAGATCCCGTCGCGTCCCTAAAGGCCGCAATTTTGACAGTTGCGTTAATTGGATACTTGTTTTTAACTTGACTTTTTGCTGCCCGCTCACAAAACTTTGTTTGACATTACACCGGGGACTCGTTGTGGGGCACGATTATATTTACACTCGATTCGTTTTGATGTTTGTATTTATTTACGGGCCAGTAGTTTGGTTTTTTTATACTACTTATTTAGCAAACAAACTTTATCAATAAAAAAAAAAAATAACAAGCATACGGCCCGCCTGATGGTAATCGGTTACCGTAGCCTATGGACGCTTGCAACACCAGGGGTGTCACTCGCGCGTTGCCGACCCTGCAGAAATCTCTTCACACCCTTTTTGAAGAACCCTACGCTGAACGCCTGAAGAACTCCATTGGGAAAACCACGGCGGGGAGGGGGAGTTAGTAACACCGTGAACTGTAGGTCGTGGGTTCGATTCCTACCTGCGACATATATTAGTGTGTATGAACATGTTTACTAATCTTAAATCTGGGTATAATCATCTATATTAGCATTGCATGTATTTACCGGAAAATAGTAGTAGGTATATGTAGTATATCAGGTTGTCTTGTTTCCATATTACACACGGCTACAGATCAAGCTATACATTTCCAATATAAGCTGACCTCTCACTGTACGGAAATCCTATACAATGCGAGATCAGCTTATACTGGAAATGTATAGCTTGATGTGTTGCCGTGTGTACAAGTTCTGCTTAGTTTATATTTTATAAACGAATTCCTTTCTATTGACTCTATCAAATCTATTCAAAATTGATATTCAGACCCGAGATCGGTATCGCAATTTTCAATAACTTGGTCAGCCAAGCAATCTTTGAATAGTTTAAGCTTAATTGCCTGTCAATGAAAATTTACTATCAATAGTAATTCCTTTGTTTATAGTTCAATAAATTACAAGTAACTACGCAATGCGGCAACGTAGGTATTATTCGGTATTTATAACTATAGGACATACCGGGAGCCACAGATTATAGAATAAAAGGCAGATGGAGCGCGCTGTTATGCGGAAATACTTGAAATTCGGTTTTTAAATTAACTTTTAAACAAAAAAATAAACCGCCTTCAAAGTACACTAAAAAGTATAAAATAACTCTTATCTGACACTGTTTTGAAGTCAGCGAAATATTTTCTATAGAACACGTCATGCGATTTCGCTCACTTCAAAACAGTGTCAGATAAGAGTTTTTTGTTAAAAAGTTAATTTATTTTTGAATTTTTAGTTTAATTATATACTGAAAGAAACATCCTAGAAATTATTAATAATACTTTAAACCTTGATTTTACGAAAAGAGATTTGGAAATACTAAGAAGAATGGGAAAAAAAGAACAAGGCAAGATTAGACCAATTAATATAACATTTGCTACACTGGGCCTGAAAATTAAAATATTGAAATCAAAACAAAAAATTCTTGAAAAAACTAGTCTTAATATATAAAATGATAAACTGATTGTTGATATATCAGCCCACAGCCCAAACCGCTGGACCTAGAGATTTGAAATTTTGCACAAAGATACCTTATACAGTGTAGGCATCCACTAAGGAAGGATTTTTGGAAATTCCACCCCTAAGAGGGTAAAATAGGGGATGACAGTTTGTATGCAAGTCCGTCAGTTTTGAAGTTAGGATCTTCAAATTTTGTGTTTAGGCTGACGATTGAAAATTAATGTGTAGTTATCTCAGCGTTTGTGATAATTCCACCACCGAAGGGAGGAAAAGGGGGATGAAGTTGGGTATGCAAGTCCTTCAATTTCAAAGTAAACTTCACTAAATGTATTATTATATGGTGTAGGCATCCAGTAAGGAAGGATTTTTGGAAATTCCACCCCTAACAGGGTAAAATAAGGGATGAAAGTTTGTATGCAAGTCCGTTAGTTTTGAAGTTAGGATCTTCAAAATTTGTGTTTAGGCTGACGATTGAAAATTAATATATAGTTATCTCAGCGTTTGTAATAATTCCACCACCGAAGTGAGGAAAAGGGGGATGAAGTTGTGTATGCAAGTCCTTCAATTTCAAAGTAAACTTCACTAAATGTATTATTATACGGTGTAGGCATCCACTAAGGAAGGATTTTTGGAAACTCCACCCCTAACAAGGTAAAATAAGGGATGAAAGTTTGTATGCAAGTCCGTCAGTTTTGAAGTTAGGATCTTCAAATTTTGTGTTTAGGCTGACGATTGAAAATGAATGTATAGTTATCTCAGCGTTTGTGATTATTCCACCACCGAAGGGAGGAAAAGGGGTATGAAGTTGTGTTAGAAAGTCCTTCAATTTCAAAGTAAACTTCACTAAATGTATTATTATACGGTGTAGGCATCCAGTAAGGAAGGATTTTTGGAAATTCCACCCTTAACAGGGTAAAATAAGGGATGAAAGTTTGTATGCAAGTCCGTCAGTTTTGAAGTTAGGATCTTCAAATTTTGTGTTTAGGCTGACGATTGAAAATTTATATAAAGTTATCTCAGCGTTTGTAATAATTCCACCACTGAAGGGAGGAAAAGGGGATGAAGTTGTGTATGCAAGTCCTTCAATTTCGAAGTAAACTTCACTAAATGTATTATTATACGGTGTAGGCATCCACTAAGGAAGGATTTTTGGAAACTCCACCCCTAACAGGGTAAAATAAGGGATGAAAGTTTGTATGCAAGTCCGTCAGTTTTGAAGTTAGGATCTTCAAATTTTGTGTTTAGGCTGACGATTGAAAATTAATGTATAGCTATCTCAGCGTTTGTGATTATTCCACCACCGAAGGGAGGAAAAGGGGGATGAAGTTGTGTTAGAAAGTGCTTCAATTTCAAAGTAAACTTCACTAAATGTATTATTATACGGTGTAGGCATCCAGTAAGGAAGGATTTTTGGAAATTCCACCCTTAACAGGGTAAAATAAGGGATGAAAGTTTGTATGCAAGTCCGTCAGTTTTGAAGTTAGGATCTTCAAATTTTGTGTTTAGGCTGACGATTGAAAATTAATATATAGTTATCTCAGCGTTTGTAATAATTCCACCACTGAAGGGAGGAAAAGGGGATGAAGTTGTGTATGCAAGTCCTTCAATTTCAAAGTAAACTTCACTAAATGTATTATTATACGGTGTAGGCATCCAATAAGGAAAGATTTTTGGAAACTCCACCCCTAACAGGGTAAAATAAGGGATGAAAGTTTGTATGCAAGTCCGTCAGTTTTGAAGTTAGGATCTTCAAATATTGTGTTTAGGCTGACGATTGAAAATTAATGTATAGCTATCTCAGCGTTTGTGATTATTCCACCACCGAAGGGAGGAAAAGGGGGATGAAGTTGTGTTAGAAAGTCCTTCAATTTCAAAGTAAACTTCACTAAATTTAATATTATACAGTGTAGGTATTCAGTAAGGAAGGATTTTTGGCAATTCCACTCCTAGGGGGGTAAAATAGGGCATGAATTCGTCAGTTTTGAAGTTAGGATCTTCAAATTTTGTATTTATGCTAACGATTGAAAATTAATTTATACATGTTTCAGCTTTTTTGACAATTCCACCCCCGACAGGGTGAAAAGGTATGGGATGTATGTAAGTCATTCAGTTTCAAAATAAACGTCACTTAATATATTACACAGTGTAGGCAACCACTATGGATTTTTGGATATTCCATCCTTAAGGGGGTAAAATAGGGGATGCAAGTTTATATGAAAGTCCATCAGTTTCGAAGTTAGGACCTTCAAATTTTGTGTTTAGGTTGACAATTGAAAATTAATTTATATGTGCCTCAACGTTTTTGATAATTCCGATCCCAAAGGGTAAAAAGGGGGATGAATTTGTGTATGGAAGTACACTAAATTTATTATTTAAGCTTATGGTTATACACTAACGCAACGAATATCGGTGTTGTTGGAATTTGAACCCTTAAGGAGTGAAAAGGGGGATTAAATTTAGTATATGAAGTTCTTTATATTCGGAGTGAAAATTTAATAATTTATTATTTCGGCTTATGGTATTGGCGTATTGAAATGACTCGCCTAAACAACATCAGGAAAAAGGAGAGGAATCGGTATTAAAACAAAGATCCGGTTAATACGAGCATTGGTATTCCTCATTTTCATGTATGGAGTGGAAGCGTGGACTATACTGGCCCGAGAAAGAAAAAGGATTCAATGCATCAATCCTATCGCAGCTCAAAATTAAAACACGATTGTCCACCATATGCCACTAACGTATTTTTTCGTATTTCGGCCACATGGTGCGCAAAGGCGATGAAAGTTTGGAAATCTGATCATAGTTGGGAACACGGAAGGAAAACGACTAAATGGTCCGATCAAGTAAAAGACTCATCGTCCTCCAAGTTTTACAGAAACCAGAAGACAGAAACCAGTGGAGGCAGATCATTCGCTCTAGAAGCAAACCCGATGTTGACCGCGATCCTCAGATATGAGGGAAAGAAAGATAAGGCCTCCAAAATTGTGCTGTGGAACTAGACTACAAGTTACAGCTCTCCGCCGCAATGTTATTGAGGCCAAAAGTCAAGTCAAGTCAAGTTATTGAGAAACAGTCTTCTTGCCGCGTATACCATTGATCCCAAATCACCTTCCGTTTGAATTTAAAAGATAACAGTTCCTAATTAAGGTTTGTAGTCACAGGGAAAAACTCTGAAATTTGCTAGAGTTGATTTGCGGCAGGACTATTTCAGTTTTATGTGGCATCCTCGCATATGATCTACCCGAACTATTGTCAATATCACACGTAGTGGCGGACAATAGCCATGAACAAAGCTCTATATTGTTACAATGATTCATATCTAGAAAAAAGAAATAATCTACGCGGACGAAGTCGCGGGCTATAAAGCTAGTATATATATAAAACACGATTACCCCCAAAATGTGCTGGAAACAAGGAAAAAACTCCAAGAACAGGTGCAAAAAGAAAGAGAAGAAGGGAGAAACGCAATCATTAGATACGATAAGATTATATTATTGAAAGAGAAGAAAGATAGAGTAAAAGAAGATATACCGCCTTCCAAGAAAAGGCCATTAATTACAACTCCACCGCAAACAAGCCATAAAGATAACAACTTCTACCAAACCCCCCAAGCTACAACACAAGCAAGTAAAAAGAAAAAGAATACTTCGTATGGAATACGTCAATACACACAACAATTTAGTAAGGAGGAAAACCAGAATTCAAAACAAGATATACAGAACTAGCAATTAAAAAGGCCTTCTTCAACAACCAGAGCTCAGTGCCATGACTATAAGCAAAAACAAACACAAACAGAAAAACCAAACCAACATTTCTCAAGCCGGCCAGTCACCGTGAGAAATAGCAACGACTACAACCCCTCACCTCATGAAAAAATAAAAACCAATAGAAATAAAGAACATATTCTTAATATTACTACTTTGAATACACGCACATTAAAAGACAAGAATAGGTTAATTGAACTAGATGAAGCCTTAAAAGATATAGAATGGGATATTCTAGGAATATCAGAGATGCGAAGAGAAGGCGAAAAAATTCTTCAACTAGAAAACTTTGTACTTTACTACTTCGGTGAAACAAAAGGAAAGTATGGAGTTGGCTTCTGCGTACATAACAGACATAAAAAGTCAATCCAACTTTTCAAAGGAATCTCCGAACGTATAGCCATTTTAAAATTAGAACTATCAAAATCTAACACTATAACTATAATACAGATTTATTCGCCAACCAATGTAGCTGATGAAGAAGAAATATCAAACTTCTATGAGCAATTATCAGAAACAATACAAACAGAATCAGAAGGAACACTATTAATCATGGGAGATTACAATGCTAGAATTGGACAACAAAGACCACATGAAAAACATATTATTGGTAAATTCGGAACTGGGACCAGAAATAGAAATGGAGAAAAATTATTTCTTTCTTTTTTCTTTTTTTTTTTTTTTACACACGGTCATCTGATCCCAAACTAAGCAGAGCTTGTACTATGGAAACCAGATAACTGATATAATACATATACTATTTTTTTGTTTGTAAATACATACTTAATATACATAATTACACCCAGACTCAGGACATACAGACATGTTCATGCACACAAATGCATGTCCTGTGTGGGAATCGAACCCACGACCTGCGGCGCGTAAGGTGAACATTAACCAACTGCGCCAACTGGCCCGTCAAATTATTAGCATTCGCATCTGAAAATAACCTTAAAATATTAAACACATACTTCAAAAAGCGTTCTAGCCGTAAATGGACCTGGATATCGCCCGACTCAAAGACAAAGGAAGAAGTAGACTTTATACTATGTAAAAATTTATCAAGATTCCAAGATGTAGAGATTATCAATAAATTTCAATTCTATACTGATCATAGACTACTAAGATGTAAAATGAAAATAAACTCTACAAGGTTAAATAGGAATAGATATATCAATAATAAAAACCAACAACCTATTTACATAGATAAAGCAACAAGCACACTATTGAATGACGAGATAAACATACGTAAAAAACAAATAAACACAAAAGGAACTATACAGGAATCGTACAATGAAATCGAACAAATAATTAATGAAGTAAAAATCAAATATCTAAATAAACCACAAAATGGAAAAGCAAAACAATTTACTAAACTAACAAGAGATCTCATGGAACAAAGAAACAAACTGAACCTCACCTGCATAAGAGATAACACACAAAAATCTAAACTGATAGAACTTAACAAAAATGTAAAAAGAGCCATTAGAAGAGATATACGTAAATATGAAAATGAAACTATAACTAGACACATAAAACTCAATGGTTCAATTCGAAAAATAGAGAGAGACCTCATGCAAGAAACTATATGGATACCAAAAATAAAAAGAATAACTAGTACTGAACTACACGCGACTCGAAGAGAGGACATACTTAAAGAGGCTACATTATTCTACTCAAATCTATACGCTAAGAAAAATTCTAATGAATATGCCAATTACAACCAACTAGAAACAGAGGAAGATGACTCACAAAACCTACTAATACTGAAGGAAGAAGTAGAGAATGCTATAGACTCACTTATGGATGGAAAATCAATTGGTACAGATAAGATAAGTGCTGAAATACTGAAAATTAGTAAGAACTCTTCCGTAGAAATATTACAAAACATATACAACCAAATATTAGTATCTAAATTTATACCGGAACAATGGAAAATTGCCAATATAAAATTAATATACAAAAAAGGAGACGCATCAGACATCGGGAACTATCGACCAATCAGTATTACCTCAAATCTATACAAAGTATTCTCCAAAATAATCCTTAATAGAATTACTAGAATACTAGACAGCAGGCAACCAAACGAACAGGCTGGCTTCCGAAGAGGGCTGTCTGTGTATGACCACCTACATGCAATGCAACAAATATTTGAGAAGGTGAATGAATACCCACAGACATTATACATAACCTTTATTGACTTCTGTAAAGCGTTCGACTCTATTGAACACGAAAGCCTTTGGAAAGCACTGAAAGAAGATGGAGTACCCATATACCTAGTGAACATGCTAAAGGCTATATACCACCACAGCTATGCAAAAATTATCCTAGAATCACCAGGACAACCATTTAAAATCGAAAGAGGTGTAAAGCAAGGAGACCCGATCTCTCCAAAACTGTTTAATTCGATTTTAGAATTTGCAATGAGACAAATACAATGGGAAAAATATGGAATAAATATAAATGGTCAACTATTATCTAATTTACGATTCGCAGACGACATTGCGCTTTTCGAATCATCGCCTTTACGAATGCAAGAACTGGTAACAGAACTGAACAATGTATGCACATCAGTGGGGCTTACAATAAATAAAACTAAAACAAAAATTATGTCAAATGACAAGGAATATTTTAGCATAAAGATCGAAAATGAGCCCATAGAACGAATCGAAAATTATATCTACCTTGGAAGACTGTTCTCATTTAAAGACTGTTTGTCAGAAGAAATAGATCGAAGAATAACAAATGCTTGGAAACGCTTCTGGCAACTTAAATATATATTTAAAAATAAAAAAATATCAACAAAATCAAAAGTTAGAATATTCAACTGCTGTATAATCCCTATATTCACTTATGGTGCGCAAACATGGGCATTAACCGATACCTTAGCAAAAAAATTGAAAGTAGCCCAAAGAAAGATGGAAAGGTTAATACTAAGAAAGAGACTAATACACAAGATTTCCAACTATAAGCTACGACACAAGAGCCACATGAGAGACGTTGTCCAAGTCGCTAAAAAACTTAAATGGGAATGGGCAGGACACGTAATTCGATGTACGGATAACCGATGGACCCAAATAAGTACAGCCTGGTGTCCAAGATACCTGAAAAGAGCGAAGGGACGACCGAAGATAAGATGGCGAGACGAATTGGAAAACAGTGCAGGAAAGACCTGGAACAGACTTGTCAAAGACAAAAAAAATTGGAATAGGATGGGGGAGGCCTTTGCCCAACAATGGGATGATTTGTAATATGTAGATTAATAAAATTGAAGCACGTTATTATATTATAAATTATATGTATTGCAAGGCTTAAATAAATAAATAAATATACTGAATACATCTGCGTAACCCTTTCGAGTGAACAGGCCTGATGTTTTGTTGTGTGATTGCGTAAACAATGCATATTTATGCGATAGCAGCAATCGCGGCTGATTTTCTGTAATTTTTTTAAGAGTTCCGTTGTCTATCTCCGAAACTCATCATCAGATCTATATGAAATTTATATGGGACCATTTCGGAATATACCCCTTTCGAACCAAAAAAAGTTTTGCAAATCCGTCTATATATGACGGAGTTATGCCCAAACATACATAAAAAAAAAATATAAACATCCGAATTGAGAACCTCCTCCTTTTCTTGAAGTCGGTTAAAAAAAGAATGAAATTAACATTATTATAATTATTTTAATTCCGAAAATTGAAAGGTTTATACTATCCTTAGGCAGTCGATCGCGTGTTGTATGCTTAGAGGAATCAATCAGACTCACTACCAATGATGGTACCGGCCCTTGCCAACCTAAACGCTGACGCGGCAGCGTCAGCTTACTATGCAAAAACATACTCTACTTTAGGGTATAACAGCGCGGAACACGAAAGTGCAGCCAAAAAAGCAAATACAAATTCAAAATCAGATGCCTAATATTCGTTTTCCAGTTTGTATTTGCTTTGTTTAACAACATTTATTTAACAAAAAACACTTCTTTATTAATAAAATGTGGTTTTATTAATAAAGAAGTGTCTTTTGTCAGTTTATTAAAAAAGGCAAAGGGAGCGGAAAAAATCAAATTCAAATTTGTATTTGCTGTTTCGGCTTCACTTTTGTGTTCCGTGCGCTCCATCTATCTGCCTTTTATTCTGTTATCTGTGTCGGGAGCCAGCTTAATACAAAACTAAAAATGTTCTTATTTTTATTAAAAACGAACAAAACGTAAACACCATGTTTTAATTAATATCTAGACGTGGAAAGTCGAATTCTCGCTAAGCTAAAAAATAACTAGATTACAAGAGCCCAAAGACATGTAATGTAGAAAACTTTTTTTTACAAAAATCTTAAACCGACTTCAAAGTACACTAAAAAGTAACCTGATGACAATGGGACCAAACGGGAAGTTTACCCTTCCAAATGAAAAAAGATTTTTCCAAATAGGTTAATAAATGACGGAGTTATGATTACTTATAGGTAACATAAAAAAAAAACATAAAAAAACGTACAATCGAACTGAAAACATCCTCCTCTTTTTAAGTCGGTTAATAAGGAATAATAATATGAAACAGATTTTTTTTTTTTTTGGAAAACGAATTAGTTTTCACATAATTTAAATAATCATTGAGATGCGTACTTATTTTTTTTAAATAATTAATGTATGGAGAAAGACACAACCGAGGGACATACAGTGGTACCTACAGATTGCATGTTAAAATAATCATTGCTCTAGCACAGATTACCGTCATTATCCACATAGGAAACTGAGGATTACGTTTGTATGGAACACAGAGAAAAGAAATATAAATGTATTCTCTTTTCCGTGGTATGGAACAAACGCCACCAGCATTTCCTCTTAAGGTTCAAATTAAGTAAATAGATATAAGAAAAACCTTTTGTTATTTATAAATACAAAGAAAAGTAGCCCTTATCTCTTTACTATAAGGTTGATGTATATTTTTATATAAATAACTATAGATTGAACAGATAAACCTTATTATGTCGTATTATGGTTAATTTAGCTTTGACTTTCTTAAACGTCAAATGGTATTTTTTACATCTGTCACACAGTAATGTTATTTGTTTTCGTCTGTGGTGGGTTATTTTTATCAAATTGGTAATCGATCCTTCGGTACTTTGGTGAATCCCCTGACAGCTGTTAAGAGTTGCCAGTAAAAATATTTATTTTTAAAACGGCACCTTTTTTACCCCACTGACCCAGATGGATGGTTATGTTTTTCGAGTGTATGTATGTATGTATGTGTGTAAGTCTATTTCTTTGGCATGCTCTGCAGCCTAAACGGCTGGATGGATTTAAACATATGAAGTGTCGTTAGATATGTTTTAACTGTGGGAGTGACATAGTGTATATTATTTTAGAATGGCATCTACCAATAAAAAAGAGGGGGAAACAAAAATAAAAATTTCATTATTATAACAATATGGGTATCAAATGAAAACTTGTAAACAGCCCATTCCATATATGTATCTATATATATAAAATTCAAAGTCCTGACTGACTGACTGACTGATTGACTGATATATCAACGCACAGCCTAAACCACTGGTCCTAGAGACATGAAATTTAGAGGGTATATTCTTTGTGAAGAGTAGATATCCACTAAGAAAGGGTTTTTCGAAATTCCATCCCTAAGGGGGTGAAATTGGGGATGAAAGTTTGTATGAAAGTCCGTCAGTTTCGAAGTTAAGATCTTCAAATTTTGTGTTTAGGCTGAAGATTGAAAATTAATGTATACGTGTCTCAGCGTTTAATTCCACCATCGAAGCGGGATGAAGTTGTTTTGTTTTTTTTATTGTTGTAGAAAAATATGTCATTTGATTCCTGTAGACCACGCGGGCTAAGCCGCGAGCAGAAGCTAGTATATTATAATACTTTTATGCTACCATTTCGACATAAACTGCAAAAAACACGTTTAATGCAAGGACGTTACAGTACGTTTCATGATTTACTTAAATTCACATTTTGTATAGTCAAATCCCTATAGAGTACACTCTAATTATTTTATTTTAATGTTACAAGTAAATCGAATACAGCATTTCGTCTGATGAACTATCGTAGGAATCGAGCAAAACAATCTCCATATTATTCATTTTAAAATTTTACCATTACGATAAAGAACGTGATGACACAGTGACGACCGAAGCTGAACTGTCCAAAATATATATCTTACAGTGTGAACAGCAATTGCGGGATGTAATATATAACTCAAGATGTAATAAATATTACAACCCATAGTGAAAAGCCGGCTTTATATTATTCAACTACCTCGTTGGCCGCAGGTGAGACGCGTGCTCTATAGCTACATTATGATGAATATAATTCCAGGAACTGGGAGTCATTAAAATGAAAGAATAAAAAATATACGTTACATGGAACCTCGTTATTTTTAAAGTCAGTTAAAAATAATAAAAAGTGCTAGCAATTTTGTACAGTTGTTTAGCTGCATATTCTCAAGCTGAGTTTGCAACACTGTCACTAAAATGTCACAAATCATCGACTTTGTATATATCTCAATGTCACAAATAAACTAATTCAAAACTTTTTGTTTGGTGAAAAACTTTATTCTAAATATAAAATTACTCGGTCTTTATGTACGTTAACATTAGCTTAAGTACGCATATAATTAATTAATGTGCTATTAGCGTAATTGTGCTCTTAACTACATTAAGAGCACAATTACGTACAGTCGCTATTCAAGCAAAGTTGAATGAAACAAAATAAATATTCTTTGACTTAAGTGTGGAAGATGGAGGGGCTTAGTGACATTGATAGTTGGTTAGAAAGGATACAAGAGGATATCGATGATTTTTTTGTCGAAGAAGATAAGAAGAAATCCAGGCGTAAACAACAAATATCGATTAAGAAAGCAAAATTCTTGACAGCCATAGGTAAGTCCACAGAAATGGACGATGAACAACCGGACTCAAATGAATGTAACATGTCTCTAATTCACATGTTCAGATATACTACAAACTTAACTTGGAAAGATTCGGAGGTAACATACAAATTTAACTTATGGAAAGAACCGGAATTCCTTCTCTCTACATACACCAACTGCGCAGAATACATATTACAAACGTACTTGGGTCGCATTGATATTGACACAGATAACATATTTAAAGCCATGGTTTATGTGATGGCACATGCGAGAGATTTTGCTGATCCTAGGAAACGTCTGATACAGTTTAGTGAAGAAGGCACGAGTGACGAGCTAAAGGCACCAAGCTTGCCGGTCCTCATTATGACACTTCCCAAAACACCGTACAACGATGCAATCTCTGAGTGCCTCACTCAGTTGCGCTCAGGCTCTGATAATGAGGAGACGTACCAGAGGCTCAATGCAAACATTACATTCCTCATATTGCTCATGGTGAGAAGAACCGTGAAGACCGAGCAGGAATTCCTCAAGTCTTTGACGAGACCGGAAACTCAAGAGAGCTATATCAAACTTTGTCCACATTCCGTTCACACAAAATTGCCCATAATATGTGAAAAACTTAATATAGAACTACGGAAAATGTTTAAAGATTCCGCTATGATCTATCTGGTGATGACAGCATTACTGCAGTGTAACAATGAGAGAACCAAACACATACTCAATGTGACGTGCTTGCAGCATTTAGAGTGGACAGGTTTAGTGTTTCCCAAGCTGTTCTTCAAAGTTGCAAATTTCTACAACGTTTCCGAATCTGATTTTTGGGATTTACTCTGTACAGATAAGACATTTGATTCCCTCAGTGAATTATCTGATGTGTATTACAAACAGTATAAGAACACTAAGGAAGATCCGTCAGTAACTTACAAGTTGTTCCCATACGGTCGAGCGGTTAATATAGAATTTGACACAGAACTGTCTCCTCGGAACCATGCCGATATTTGTTATACATTGGCATATCTACATGACCTTCACTTTGGGTTAGACAAGTCTTTTGCAAGGAAAGCGCATTGGGCTAAAGCTATTAAAGGAAATAGTCCTGAAGATGAACTAGCTTTATCAATTTACAATAAGCTAAAGAATATACCCTGTACCTCTACCATGAGTTTTCTACACTAACGTAATCTACAGTCGCTAGCGACTACGGTGCAACATTTTGTATGAAATGCTTCCAATAGTATCCACTAGAGGCGGTGCTCGTTAGTGTAGAAAACTCATGGTAGGGGTACTGTCTTTTACCACAATCTCACCATGGTAAGTGATGATGGCCGATGGTGGTAAGCACACAAAGCCTAGAAGGAACTGGCTCTCAAGTGCAGCTGTCGGAACACACTGATAGATGCTTGGCGACAGATTTTCAACTTGAGGGTGGTAGCCAGCCAGATGGGTACTACAAAGTACCCTACCACCGTGCTATGGTTTCCTCACGATGTTTTCCTTTACCGAAAGCTCGAAACGCATATTATTGGATTCCAACCCGGGACCTTCGTCTCGGTATCCGACGTCACTACCACTGAGCTATAAATTAGTATGAAATGCTTCCAAAAATATCCACTAGAGGCGGTGCTCGTCATACAAAATATTCACCGTAGTCGCTAGCGTGTGGAGATTACGTTAGTGTAGAAAACTCACGTTATTAATACCATGTAACATATGAATAATGTGATAATGTGGCTTCCGAATCCTCCAGTGTCTACTAAATTTGAACATCGTAGGGGTATTCAGTCGTATGTAATTCGTGCCACCCAGTGGCATTAAACATTTAAGCCTGTTTTTTTGACGTGCCACTGGGTGGCATGACACACGGTAGGGGATAAGATTCGCGTCGTGCCACCCAGTGGCATTAAACATTTAAGCCTGTTTTTTTGACGTGCCACTGGGTGGCATGACACACGGTAGGGGGCGAACGAACATATATTATATAACAATAGACGAAGAACTTAAATGTTTACCGAAAACGTATTGTTCAAGAATTGTTTTTATCACATTGAAACGGAGAAACTTATAATTTGGTAATAACACTTACTCAATTTGCTTATGTATAACATTTTAGCTACATGCATGATTTTATTTTTATTCGCTATTGTAAAGTACCTATTGATTTTTATTCCATTTTGTAATTATAATGTCAGCTGACGAAAATATTATCCTTATAGACCAAAACGTAACCAGGTCTCCAGGATACAGGCGTTGCCTAGTGTGGGGGTCACTAGATATTCTCATTTATTTTAATATCTGGTTCTACATGCACACTCAATTGTCTACAATTATCTTCTCTATGTCATAGTACACACAGCTACACATCAAGCTATACATTTCCAGGATTTCCGTACAATGAGATGTCAGCTTATATTGAAAATGTATAGTTTGATGTGTAGCCGTGTGTACATAAGTTGTTGATGTAGTTATAAATGCAATTTCATTTTAATTCATAATTTAGTCATTGTGTATAACTACAGAATGCACGGATTTTAGTTGTGTGTGGTTTTTAAAGAGTTTAAGGCTATGTATCTTAGGGCTGTGACTAAAGAGCTGTGCGGAGACAGGTTTTGTGTAATAGAGACAAATATAACCATGACAAAAATTGGCTTTATAACCTACTAAGTATTATATAAATAATTAATATTTTTGAAAAAAAAAAAATACATTTTATTTTATATAAGGTCCTAATAAATTAGTGAATTTCCTCTTGAGGGATCACTGTATAGGTCATTAGTCATTAGTAATCAAAAAATAATATTAGAAAACAACATTCTGAAATTTAACTTAATATCAGTAAAAAGTATTATTTTAACCATTTTTCTAAAAAAAACCCACGGATTATTTTTCTAATGTTATTTTTTGATTACTAATGACCTATACCACAGATTACTATACAAATAAACAGCTCCTAAGAACGAAATGGTAGGTACTTCACTACATGCGCAGCGATGTGTGCGTGAGCGCTCACCGACGGGTTCACGTACGAGAGCCGAGAAGTCGCTTCGGGTGTTTCCGGCGAACCCGACGGTCCGAGAGTCGGGGGCGACTCGCGACCGAGCGGCACGCCTCGATACCTACATCGCTCGCTAGCAGTACGTCATCGCTCGCTGCTCGTTACCGCGATACTTTGTTTTTAATAATTTTAAGAACAACTTACAAACAAAATGCTTATTTATTGCAGTGCGTTTATAAATAATTCCAGGAGGAATATAAATATATCCAATAATTTATCCAAATGAAGTAATTTTCTTACTAGGTAGGTAAGTAATATTTTTAGTGGTGGGCGAAATTGGACTCATGTCATCTAGACACGTGGTAGCGTGTCAAGCCAAGTTCAAGATATCTTTTACTTTATGCATATATTACAATACTTATATGTATTTAAACTGTTATAATTTAGGTACATTATATAATAATGTAGCCACTGTTATTTTAGGTTTTCAAGTGTGTGATAATGACATTATTTTCATTGTTTACAATGGTTGTAATAATGATTAGGTACAGTTGGACGTTACATAAAACGTTAATAATAACATTCATATTTTCAATAAAGGAATTTCACTCTAATTCAATAATTTATCCAATGTTAAAAAAAATGAAATATAAATTTGCCCTCATTACTTTCGAGTAAGAGTTAATAATAGGTTAATAATAGGCTTTACCTATGAAATTGCCGTTCTGCAGTACTGGCCATTTCAAATCAAAATAATTTTTGTTTGGCTAAGAATTCTAATTTCAAATTAATTTTATTTTAAAAACATGGAATTCTTTTTCCAAAAATAGTCATTTGTTTATTGATTAGTGTTACATTTTCATCGCATTTCAATCTTTTTCGTCATCATGGATACGTAAAAAATTCGAGTAATTATGGAATATGAGTACCGTCGTGGCAGCAACGCGGCACAAGCGGCACGCAACATCGACGTTTACGGAGCTAACACTACAAACCAACGCACCACCTGTTATTGGTTTGCTCGCTTCCGTTCTGGGAATTTCGACCTGAAAAATGAACCTCGCGGTCGTCCGAAGACTTTGGTCGACAATGACGAATTAAAGGCGATTGTGGAAGCTGATGATACACAATGGACGGCTGAATTAGCAGCAGCTTTCGACGTTAGCGTCAAAACAATATTGGTCCATTTGCGTCAAATTGGCAAGGTAAAAAAGCTTGACAAATGGGTGCCCCACGAACTCAATGATCGCCAGCGCGAAGTACGCGTCGAAACGTGCCTTGCACTGCTCAACAGACACTCAAATGAAGGAATTTTGAACCGCATTGTTACCTGCGATGAAAAATGGATTCTGTTTGATAACCGCAAGCGCTCAGCAAGTTGGTTGGATCCTGGTTCAGCACCTAAACAATGCCCTAAACGAAAACTTATCCCTAGAAAAGTAATGGTCACTGCTTGGTGGTCTAGCGCCGGTGTGATTCATCACAGCTTCTTACCAAACGGGGTGAGCATTACTGCAGATGTGTACTGTGAAGAACTGAACACAATGATGGAGAAGCTGGCACATCTCCAACCAGTATTGGTCAATCGCTCGTCTCCGCTGCTCCTGTACGATAACGCGCGACCTCATACTGCACAGCAGACGGTCTCCAAGTTGCAAGAACTGGGGTTGGAAGTTCTCCGTCATCCGCTCTACTCACCAGACCTTGCGCCTACAGACTACTACTTTTTCCAGAATTTGGATAACTTCTTGGCGGGAAAAAAATTCAATACCCGAGAGGCAGTACAAAATGCCTTTGAAGAATTAGTTGCGTCCAGCTGATTTCTTTAAGAAGGGCATCAATAAACTGCCACTGCGTTGGCAAAGATGCATTGATTGCATGGGTGATTACTTCGATTAATACAAATAAAAAATACATGAAAAAAAATCGTTTAAATTTTTTCATACAAAACGGCAATTTCATAGGTAAAGACCTAATATTAGTGTGATCAAAACGCCATTATTTGTGTCATCTTGGTATTATAACGCCTAATTGTAGTAGGTTTGGAGTTTGGCTAGTGGAATTCTTCAATGGGAAATTGGGAACTAGCAAATCCCACGAGTTTGGGCGAGCGTGTCGTAAGGCTAGGCTCGTTGTAAGTCTAAACTTGACGCCGCGATGATAACGTGCAAAGCGGTTAGGCTCGGCTTGCCAAGCGCCGTCTACGCTAGGCAAGCCGAGCCGAGCTCAAAAAAAAAATAAAAAAATTACCCAGCTTTCTAATTACATTTATTTCCTAGTGTGACAGCCCTACAAGAATAGACTAATATAATAGACGCTTGTAGGGAGCTGTTGCTCTGTATATTACAATCCTCTGTGCCTATACATTCATCCCTCAAGAGGAAATTCACTAATTTATCTTATATAAGGGAATAAAACCTAATCCCCTTTATTACGTGAGATGGTTTAAAGCAAGTCTATCAAAACCCAGGTTTAAATATATCTGTCTCTTTATAATGTTACATAACAATAAGAGCTGGGACTATCTAAAAACCTGGGTTTTAATAGACTTGGATGAAACCATCTGACGTATAGATATAATCCCCCATATTATAAAGGTTTATTTTAAGTATAAGTTGTTGAATAAAATATATTTATTATAAGTTATAGAATAATAAGAGATATAAGAAGAAATATAAGAGATATAAGAATAAAATAAAAAAACACATTTAATTCAAGCATTTATCATTTATTCGAGCTTCCATAAACAACATAATTAAAAACTTATGTAATAATAATAATAAGGATATTATAGCCAAGACACAGGTTTTCAGTTAAATGGTGAGCTCTGACTCCTAAACTAGGGGTTGCCTGTATCTCAGGAGCCAGCCTCTTAACAAGTTATACAATTTACAATAGAATACTAATTTTAACATTTAATTTATTATGATATAAATGATGATTGTTGTAATTTGGATCTTTTTTACTTCTCCCCATCAACTATGTCGCGTCTACAAAATGGATTGTGTAACGATATTCTTTGGATATCAGTAAGTATAACTTAACTCGCCGTGGTTTTCCGAAGGGAGTACCAACAGCAGGACTAAATTTCTTACATCCTTTTCTTATGTTCTTTGTTAGAAAGATATAGTGAGGCTTAGTTTAGTTGTAAACAACATCGCACCAAACTAATTTTAGTCACATCACATCTCTTTCTTACAAACATTATTGAAAAAGGATAGAACAAAAATACCACCGATAATATGCAATACACGAATTTATGAAAATAAAAACGAAAACGCAACGTCACTCTGCAAGTGCCCGCCAAAAAGTCCGGAAAATCCTCATTCTTGCTACAATCTAATATGTGGCCGAGGGTCATAAGCACATACAGCCTAGTGGAGAACTTGCTCTAAATTAGTTTTTAATATTTATTTAGTTAAGTCAGGGTTATACTAACACAAGTTACCATTATACTAAGTAAACGCGTTATTCTCACGAGGGTCGTAAGTTTGCGTTTATTATTAACCGTGCAATCTGGCTAGCCATAAACACGGGCACGTCAGAAGCTATCAATGTAAATTGATACTTGAATGGGACGACTTGGCAAGTCAGCGCGTGGACATGGCCTTATGGTATTGTTAGGTTGGCTATATGGTTATGGAAATTGATGCTGGCATAATCCTACTTCCTATCATCATCATCATCAGCCCATTATGGTGCACTGCTGAGTACGGGGCTCAATTCACCTTAACCTGGGAATGCATGTGAAATCACGGAGGACGGCAATTTTTTTAAATAATGAAACCTTGTTTATTTAGCTTATAAAATGAATTTGTTATGTACGCACGGCTACAGATCAAGTTATACATTTCCAATATAAGCTGACCTCTCATTGCAGGGAAATCCTATACAATGCGAAATCAGCTTATACTGGAAATGTATAGCTTGATGTGTTGCCGTGTGTACTTAACAGAACATTTCTCAGTAATTATAATTGAAATATTGTTGCAGGTTACTGAAGAGAAAGATTCTAAGAAACGAGGTATCAAAGAAAAGTTGATGGAATATCTGAAGAGGCGACTCAATCCTTCACAAGGTATTTTTAAACGCGTTTTTCCTTTTAAACTGTTCCAAATACAGGCATTCTACTGTGAAAAGTAGAAAAATAAAACCAGTTACAACGCCATCTCTTAACTTCTATTTACAACTTTTTGTGCATTAAGTAAAGTGCCATCTATTGTACAATCGTAGAACTAAGTTACGGTTAGTGTATACTAGTACCGATACCTTCCGATAGATGGCACTAAAATGTAACAATGTGTTTTTGGGATAGCATTATTACAATAAACTATATATCTAATAAATAACAAAGACATCTTTAAAGTGTCGTAGTGAAGGAAGGGAAAAGTAAGCAAAATTAAGTAGTAAGTTATCTCTATCTATTTTTTGTTTTCATTGCCTCTAACTAGATAAATAGAAAATATACTAACTTCCGTACATTGCAAAAAAAAAAAATTGGTAAAATAGGGGTGATTTATTGTACACTCACAGATTTTAATGCTGAGTTAGTTGTGCATTACATCAAAAGAAATCAATTAAGCATGTAGTAATTAGTAGATTATAGCCACATAAAATTATAAAATAAAACTTTTTAATAAAAAAATAAACCACCGAAAAAACTGTTTTTTTTTTTTAATATAACTTGAATTTTATAAGGTTTTGCTTTTCAGTTTTTTCGGTGGTTTAATTTTTTTGTTAAAAAGTTTTATTTTCAATAATGTTCGTAAGAAAGAGATGAGATGTGACTAAAATTAGTATAGTGCGATTTACAACAGAATCGGCACCATTGTCCTGTAACATCTTTTTCCCCAATTATTCGCGGCTAATAACACAGGATAATGACTAACATAAAATATAGTTGTAGGAAAATAACGAAACAATAACATAATTCGGTTTAGTGTAGGTACCATGACAAATTACACTGTTTGTCATTTGCGGAGGTTACATGTAGGGAACATTATGGAGTAAATTATTTATTTTGTAGGAAAGCGATAGCGTAAATTGCTTACAACTAACTTATGAGGACATTAGCTTTCCGCCCGCACTTACTCAGGATTGGGGTTAGACATCAGGAATTTCCTGGACATGACTGGAATTGAGGCACTCTATCAGGATTTTTTGAAACAGACAGCATATCTACCTACATAATTAATTATAGATTTTTAGTTACATTATTCGTACACAAAAAAATCCCTCCCTATAATATGTCGTCCATTTGTGTATATAGGGTTGCCAGGTCGCCAAACCGAATAGCCGGACAGACCAGCCAGTTTGGCCGGACAGATAGAAAGGCCGGACACCCTACATTATTGAGGATTTTGTCTCAGTATTATTAGGTACGACAAAAACAAAATATGTAAAATCAAGCTTTTTTGATTATTATCATAAATCTTGTTAAATTCTAGTGAAATAAAAAAAATAAAATCGAATGCCAAATCAGTCTTAGGTACTTTATAATTAATCAGTCAAATAGTCATCAGTCAAAATTAAATTCTAGATACCAACATAAATTCGCGCTCGCTCGTTTGTGAAATGTAAAAAGCCTAACAAAAGCCGGACACCGTTTATTTTGGCCGGACACGCAATCAAAAAGCGTACCTATGTCCGGCTTTATCCGGACGCCTGGCAACGCTGTGTGTGTAGGTACCGTAGTAAGCGAGCGATGCGGCAACAATAATGGTGGCTTTGTAATTCACGCACATTTGTTATTTGTTATGTTACGGTCGACTCGTTTAGGGTTCCGTAAATATTTATACTGAGTTAGGAAATAATTAGCCCGCCTGATGGTAAGCGGTTACCTTAGCCTACACTTGCAGTGAAGCACCAGGGTGACATCTTATCCTCGTTTGATTTGAGGACCGCAACTAAAAAACTTACAAAATCTGCGAAGAAATCAATTAATCTAACAACGAAGTCTCCGGCCGTGTATGTCTGTCCGTCTGAACGCGATAAACTAATAAAACTACTGAACGGATTTTCATACGGTTTTCACCAATGGACGAAATGATTCATAAAAAAAAACTCACACACGGTCATCTGATCCCAAACTAAGCAGAGCTTGTACTATGGACACCAGATAACTGATATAATACATAATACTACTTTTTGTTTGTAAATACATACTTAATATACAAAATTACACCCAGACTCAGGACATACAGACATGTTCATGCACAGAAATGCATGTCCTGTGTGGGAATCGAACCCACGACCTACGGCGCGTAAGGTGAACCTTAACCAACTGCGCCAACTGGCCCGTCAAAGGAAGGTTTATGTTCATTCATTCATAAGGAAGGTTTATGTGTATAATTAGGAGCGTTTTTCCCCCGAAGGGTTAAAAACGCTTATTTAGGTTTTAGCCGTTAGGCTTGATCCACCTTGAGATTACACCCTGCATTCTGACATTACTATACTGAAGTTCGTACGAATACCCATGCAATCGCCGTGTTGATTCGTCACTCGCCTAACTTCAAGTTGATGCTATCATTTGACGTTGGCTGCGCGCTCGAGTGGTCAGTACGCTTTTGTATTCTGACCGAGACACACATCTGAAATAAAAGTAAGTGTAACATGACTGACTACCTACCACTATAATGGTGCATCTTATATCACCAATGCGATGACCTATGGCAATAATGAAATGACGCGTCCTTGCCGGTGCAAGGACCGTCGCATGCCTAGGATAACATTAAGTGTCAGTCTGACTCTGACACTTGTCATATCGCATGACGTCGTATCAATATCGAACGTCGTATCTTATCATTCGAATATAGTATATTCGCCACAGGTTGTTTCGATTTGATACGCAGCATGTCGTTTCAAACTGATATGCCACATGTCGTTTCAATATAACACGGCGTATGTCGTTTCAAACTGATACGGCCCATGTCGTTTCATACTGATACGTAGCATGTCGTTTCATACTGATACGTAGCACGATGTTTCAAACAGATACATGACATGTCGGTTCGAACTAATATGTCGCATGTCGTACGCTTACGCATTTGTCGTATAAGTTCTGCTATCACTGCATAAGTTGTTCTTTCATTGCAGATGACATCGCTGACAATAATGGGTGACCTTGCGTCCCACCTTCCTATCGAAGGGGATCACAAATTTTTCAGAGCGGTAGTCGGCATAGTAGAACAGTATTACCCAGAAGAATGGCGCTCATGGGTCGTACGAAACTCATTCATCAAAGTCATTCAAAGAACTGTTCGGGAACACCATCTCTCCTGAAATAGGCAAAAAATTAAGATTTGGTATACCAACACTAGAACTAGTCCGCGTTTACCAACCCGACTCCTCCAGCGCTTCAGAACGGTCGTTCAGAGAATTAAAAAGAAAACTATTAGACTGGTCTTTCGGCAGAACTCTATTGTACTCGCCACATAACATAATGGAAAAAATACATTGCGAAAGTGACGATCCCTTTATGGACACCATTAAAAAACTAAGACCCAAGATTATATCCAGACATGAAGCTGCAGAAGTGCTGAGATCGGAAAGAGCCCTTTTACAACCTGACCATAACAGAGCGGAATCGTCCATTTCCGTGTCGTCCAGTGCCTCGAAACATACCTCTGAACGCCAAGAAGAACTCTACACCTAAACGTAGGCGCACAACCAAACCTATTGCTGAAGACATCTATCTTCAAATAGTTGAGAAACTGAACGAAATGTTTAGAGAACTCCTCAATATGTCTGCCAAACAGGAAAACGCACTACGTTCAATCCAGGACAACCTGGAGAAACATCATAATGATGGAACTGCGGTAGACCCCAGCCCCAACGACTCTCAAAATCAATCATTTGCAGACAGTACACAAGACGACCAAAATGATTGCCTACCTGAATGCACAGACGTTTGGGCCCCTACTTGCGAATCCTTACCTAACCAGCCACTCAATCAGGAATCTAGTATGTCGCTAAAACAACCAACTTCGGCGGAATCACTTAAGAATCAGATATCCGAAGCTCAAATAAAACTACTCGAATTACAGCAGTCAGATATGCACCTCATAGACTTCTCACCACAAATAACCGAATTTGAACAGAACCTTAACCAACTGCGCCAACTGGCCCGTCAAAGGAAGGTCATTCATAAGGAAGGTTTATGCGTATAATTAATTAAGGTTTTATGTAATATGGTTGAAATATGACAGTGATTGTTAATGATGTCGGAAACATCATGCCGTGCGGATAAAACAACTCTGCTACCCGTGCGAAGCCGGGGCGGGTCACTAGTTAATTAGGCTAGATGACTGAAACATTCTAGTGCGTCATTTACAGTATCAAAAAATATTAGACACGTATTTTTTCTTTTGTCAATTAAGAGGACTCAATTCGTCATACTTTTCATACAAAACCTCTGTACTTATTATGGCGTTGTTAAACATTTTTCGTTAGATGTTTTGAACAAATTAGTATCTTGTGCACTATATCTAGCCGTGTATCTAGGTGTAAAAAAAAGTGTGAAACAAATTCAGTCAAAGCCTCCGAAAAACAGCGTTTTTGCCTGTACTTTGGCCATATCGAATGTACCTATAAATTGTAAAAGTAAAGAAAACGTTAAGATACCAGGCTTGCAAATGTATTGGAGATTCTAAATAACTAACTTTTTTTTCACAAACTTGTAAGATTTTTTCACAAGAAGTATACTCCTGGAACAAGTTTTATGAATGCGAAATCATGAATGACGACCTAGCGAAGCGGGCGCGAGTGATCAGTGGAATTTACCGACTGATAATCGACGGCTATGATGCTGTCCCTCTTTTTTCGCAGTCAAACATTACGTTGGATGAAACAACAAGCTTTTAGACTATGCTTGCGTCGAAGTTGCGCCGGCCACAGAGGGCCGCCTTAAACAAAAAAATACGAAGATATCGTGTGTTGAAGTTTCGCGTGACGTCACGGTGTGGTACAGTTTTACTCTAAAGTGACGTCACGATCCCCCTCCCGAACTTTGACTAGCTTTATCTTTGTAAATTTTTAATCATTTGGTAAATCAAAAAATACGTGTCCAATATTTTTTGATAATGTAACTAACGGACTAATTAGTTTTTTTTTTACCCAGGAATAATTCTTATTATAAAATAGCACGTACAGAACCAACAGCTCAATCCCGTACAGTAGTATTGTACGTACAGAACCAACAGCTCAATCCCGTACAGTATTATTGTACTTACAGTGGTGCGTTGTGTTCCTGGGATTTATGCGATGCGATGCAACCGACTGATGGCCGATATACTAATGAACTGAGGGACAATCCATCTACGTATACAAATAACATTGGAGTGTCTGTCTGTCATTTTGAGAAAGAGGTTTTTAGCTAATTCAAGCAATATGACTGTATGTCTGGCAGTATGACTATTATGTCTGGCAGTATGTCTGTATGTCTGGCAGTATGACTATTATGTCTGCAGTATATCTGTATGTCTCGCAATATGACTATGTCTGGCAGTATGACTATTATGTCTGGCAGTATGTCTGTATGTCTGGCAGTATGACTATTATGTCTGGCATTATATCTGTATGTCTGGCAATATGTTTGTATGTCTGTCAGTATGATTGTATGTCTGACAGTGGTGCCGATTCTGTTGTAAATCGCACTGAACTAATTTTAGTCACATCTCATCTCTTTCTTACGAACATGATTGAAAAAGGATAGAACATGTTTTAAGTTGTCAAATTAATCTTGGCCGTCTTATTTTGCGTGTATTTAGGCGTAACCGCAATAGATGGCGACTAAATTTATATTGAAAACAAGCATTGGACTAATTTGACAGGACCAAATTTCTTACATCCTTTTCTTATGTTCTTTGTTAGAAAGAGACATAGTGACATTAAAATTAGTTAAGTTGTGAACAACAGAATCAGGGCCAGTATGACTGTACGTCTGGCATCACGTCTGGCATGTCCGGGGAATCCTCGCGCATTTTCGAGAATTCCTCGCTATTTGGCTCATATTTGTTTGTACAATTGACAAAGTTCATTAATCATTATGCTATGTACAATGTTATTGCAAAAATTCGCTTCCACTCCGTTCCGCGACAATGTAAATTGAGCCAAGTCTATATTTTATTTTGTCCTCAACTGCTTGCAACTTCAATGCATCACTGACAATCCGTCAATCAAATCAAACTGAATCCTATACCTCTTAGCTAAAGTCCATTTTGGTTTAAATTTAAACTCGTACGCAGATTTATGGCGCGCGGTAACATGTCGCGTAAAAAACATAATTATTTGTACAAATTAAAAAAACCGGCTAAGTGTATGTAGGATGCATACCACAGGATTCCGTAGTACTTTGAATTTTCGATCGCAAAACTAGTAGGCGTGTAGTAGGTAACTATATATATTTGCTATATTTGTGGTTATTGTTTTTAAGTTAAATGGCTATGACACACGTGAGGACAGCGCCTATGAAACGAAACTCTAAGTTGCCGACCCCACAGCGAGAGGTCTAAAGTTCTGCGGTCAGAGTTCTGCGTTCCGCGTTCACTGTAATCTATGCGGCGCTTTTGATTATTGCACACAGCGGCCGCGGCGGTCAAGGAGAACGTAACTCTGACCGCTCACTGTGGAATCGGCGCCTAACGGTGTCGACGTGTAATTATTAATTTATATATTTATATACAAAAAGTTTTGTATAAAATGAAATGAAATAATTAATTCATTCAATACAAAAAAAATATATGTATTATATCAGTTGTCTCGTTTCCATAGTACAAGCTCTGCTTAGTTTGGGATCAGATGACCGTGTGTGAGGAATGTTAGGAAAGGAACCTTTTTTTAATATGCTGTATATTAAATTTTAAAAAAAGGTTTCTTGTTTAGCGAACCTTGGAAATGCGCATAAATTGCTACCCGCACGCTCCCAAAACAATAAATTCTTTTAGTCAAGAGTTGTTTTAAGCTATTAATAACGTAACAGCTGCTCCTGCAACAAATTATAAATTAATTAATTATAACTTAATTAATTATAACTTAATTATGCTGACACTTTCAGATGTTGGAGCTTACGTACTACATTTTGACTAAAATTTATCCTTCAGACTGTATTTAATATGTAATTTGATCGCTGAAATTGCACGAATATTATTATTTTCGATAAATTGCAAGTAAATTTTTCTCATGGGTAAACGTCTCGTTGTTTTTATTAGTTATTTGTTTTTTTTTAGTAGTAGTAGTTTATTTATCCATAAAAGGATAGGCAAGGGTTTTTTTCAACCATACAGCCATTTCATACGTGTAATTTTATTTATAATATCATTTTCATAGAGTCTGCATATTAACTTTCACATAAGTACCGTCCAAAGTCATGTTTTAGTACAATGGTGGTCATTGTACTAAACTTTTCACGGACTCTTTGAGACAACTTGAAAAGTCACGATACACCAGCGTTGCCAGATTGTTTTTCGGGCAAAGCGGGATTTTGTAACCTCTTGAGTAAAAAAAGCGGGATTCTATCGCCGAAAGCGGGACATATGTACTAAAAAAAACCGGCCAAGTGCGAGTCGGACTTGCGCACCGAGGGTCCTTCAGAAACTTGTAGGTACGTAAATAGTTCACTGATCATGGGAATCGAGTCTCAAAGATTTTTCCCCGTTTGTCGATTATGTCGTAAAATAATCGCAAAAATTTGTGATGTAAGTCCTGCTTTTCGGATATCTTCCTTTATTTGATTCCCTTGCGAGCGTCAAAATATGCGGAATATACCTACGGTATCTCTTGATTACGTTGACTCAGAATTGAAATTTTTGTATGTCACAGTTACGTTTAGCGCACTTGAGCGCTTTTTTTTCTCTGTCGAGTAATCCTCGAAAAGCGGGACTGAGCCTGTCCCGCGCGGGACATTTAATTTTCGGCTAAAAATCGGGACGTCCCGCCAAAATCGGGACGTCTGGCAACGCTGCGATACACATAATTCATTTTATTTCACTTCACTGGTGCACATGGATTGATCTTTATTGGATAAAATACCACCGATAATATGCAATAAAACCCAAAATACACGAATTTATGAAATTTAAAATGAATACACAACGGCACTCTGCAAGTTCCCGCCAAATCTTGTTTTTTTTTACTGATATACTGTTATCTGTTAATGTACCGTATTAACAGATAACAGATAACACATATACTTACAAACCAAAAAAAAAAAACTTACATCATTAAAATTAAAAAAAAAAACCCTTCTTATATTATAAATGCGAAAGTTTGAGAGTATGGATGGATGTTTTTTACTCTTTCACTCAAAAACTAAACGGATTTGGCACACATAGAATATGTTCTGAATTAACACATAGGTTACTTTTTATCCCGGAAAAACAGAATCGGTCAAATGACGGCCGGATAACGGATTAAAAAAAAATTTTGGTCATTAAAATGTCCACACCTACTTGTATCACTTTTTTTTTTTTATTAAATGGTCTTGCGTTTGGCCACTGACCCGCCCATAAGGGGCGATGACGAAGCCTAAGATGAAACACGCTTACCCAGAAGAAACCTATTCACTCTGGCCTTGAAAGTACCTAGATTGTAAGCGTCAGGAAACACAGACGCCGGAAGCAAGTTCCCTTGCTGTCCGCATTATAAATGAGGATGCAAAACGCTGTGTCCGTATATTCGGTATGTCAACAATGTACGGGTGAAAATTTTCCCGGCGTCTTGTGGTTCGGTGTAATACAGAGAAAAGAAATATAAATAGAGACGCTATGCTAGCGGAGCCCGCGCGCCACATATTAGATCAGTCGACCATAACACGCGTCAACGCTTCGTAGTATCCGCCATACTTAGCAGAGGTGCGTAGCTCCGCGAAAAATATTAATTATACCATGATGCGCTATTATTTCCTCTAGGAAACGAAGTGACGAAGTCGAACGTAACTGAAAGACGGATTTCCTTTCATCGATCAGTCTACAAACCTTTATTTAATTGTAATATTTATAAAAATGTATTCAAGATTATGATAATTTTAGATGTTAACGATAAACTCTGATTCTACTGCAAAATTATACATTGCAGGCTATGTACTCACTTTATTTGTACGCAAGGTAGCGAGCGCAACTCCGCACGTAATGTACCTATTGTGTTTCTTTCTCATTCGTCGTGACCCCAAAACACGTGCATCGATAGTGTTGTTCGATTAATATCGATAAAATGCATCTATTTATCATTGATTTGATTAAGGCAATAGTTGAAAGTTATATCAAAGTCCGCATACATCTGTTAAAATTAAAAATAAAGCTTTCAAAACAGTAGTTTCGAAACAAATTAATTTTATTTCATGGGCATTAAACCGTGTAACAATAACTTTAATTTAATTTACTTCATCGTATTAAACGTTTTTTTACAATTTAGTATTCTTAGCACTTTTATTCTTATCGAACGTGAATTTTCTCACAGAATTTCTAAAATTTAATATCGATGAAATTAAAATACCGATAATTTTATTGATATTTTATCGACTATTTTCGCTGCGCTAAGCGAATAGCGCTACTCGACCAGCTATTACGCAATTATCAACATTATGTTTAATGCATTTAAGTTCACAATTGCGTTCCATAAAAATAACGCCATCTATGGCCGAGTAGCGGCACTTTTTCGTCGATTGAATCTAGCTAGTTTGTAGATTACAAAACGACGTAAATACTCTGTACACTTTTGAAAAATAAATATTATCTTAACGTAAAAAGGTATATTTTCATATGTATGACCTGTGTGATTAAAGCTAATTTTGAGTAAAATAAAAACGACCAATCAAACAAATTGTTTATTTGTAGTGCAATATATGATTCAACATTTATTTGTGTGAGTTTGTCGCAGTTTGGCGACAGCGGTTCCGATACAAATTCTAACACATCGCCCTTCCAGTGTATTCTCTTTTCCGTGGGTGTAAAAATGGGGATGGTGGAATTCGCGTTTCTTTCTTCATGGTGAGACTGTAGCATTGTTTTCATTAGCTACCTCATTAAAGCAATCCCAGAACGTGTCATGAGCTTCGGGACTTACATTATCATCGCTCATGAAGGAAAAGTCTCGAATCCGACCGATCGTTCGTGCGCCACCAACGCCAGCTCGCTTCTTCCACCAAAAGGCAATGTTACGCCGGATATCCAGCTACTAGGTTGGCCGAATATCCGGTATCCGGTCAAACAGGTATCCGTTTCATCTCTAATGTAGCCAAAGCAATATGTACAAGGTTAGCAAGTCACCGAAACTCATTAAAAGTCCCGAATATCTTCTGTCTCACATTGTTGAGCTGACAGCAACAGTAGTCATGACGGGGGTACCTCCTGCAGGGCTGTGGGGTACGAGGGGAAGGCCATTGTTTCGACATGTGTGATTAATTGACTCAACCTTTACTTAACTGGGGTTACCATGCGAGGCTGGTAGCTTGGATAAGTCTGGTGGAGTATTTTGTGGATAGACTTGTGTTTAAGTATAGAAAAGAATAAAGGGATTCGAAAATTTTTGTTTGGAGCCTGGCATATACATTAAGCGCCATTTTCTTTTTTTTTTTTCAAATGGTATTCGATTATATCTATATACAACGATTGGTGACACTCATACAAACAAAAAATTATGAAGGTATCTGTGTCTTCAAACGTCACGTTACAGAGATATTTTCAAAAAAACATTCGAACTTCGATAACCTCATGGTTATCGAAGTTCGAATGTTTTTTTCACTCATTAAATGATTCTACGTATTTTATTGTGCTAGAATAGGTTGATTTATTATACACCGTGACTTTTTATTCGTGTTAGAAACGCAGCCCACATGATGTACCTAATGAATAGGTACTAATCATTTAAAAAATTTTTTTTAATTATTTGAATATAAAAAAAATATATAATTATGACAAATCGAGTTAATAAATTAAAGTTTACGTATAAAATGGTAAAAATACCAACCCAGAGCACGAATCTAGTAGACTGCGCTCGTAACAGGGTGTTTAAAACTACGTCATGCGTCATAATGAATAATAATTGACATTTTTAATTATACAGATGTTCAAAAATAAAAATATTGTTTATTAGTACCTATTCATTTTGTACAATAGGTGGGCTGCGTTTCTAAGACGAATAAAAAGTCACGGTGTATACCACATTGACATATCAGCGTAAAAATGTACATACACATCACATATATAGGAGATTTCCCTATATATGTGATGCCTCCAAATATTAACGAATATGGAAAACGAGTCTGGAATCATATATTACCCCACACTCTCAACCAACTACCAAAACAGTTGAATCTTTAAATCATAAACAAATTAAAAACATTATTAAAATGTATTTCGTGGTGGGCAGGTATGCGATTCCAGATGCGACTTAAGAGGACTCAATTCGTCATACTTTTCATACAAAACCTCTGTACTTATTATGGCGTTGTTAAACATTTTTCGTTAGATGTTTTGAACAAATTAGCATCTTGTGCACTATATCTAGCCGTGTATCTAGGCGTAATTTAAAAAGAGTGTGAAACAAATTCAGTCAAAGCCTCCGAAAAACAGCGTTTTTGCCTGAACTTTGGCCATATCTAATGTACCTATAAATTGTAAAAGTAAAGAAAACATTTAGTTACCACGCTTGCAAATGTATTGGAGATTCTAAATAACTAACTTTTTTTTCACAAACTGGTAAGATTTTTTCACAAGAAGTATACGCCTGGAACAAGTTTTATGAATGCGAAATCATGAATGACGACCTAGCGAAGCGGCCGCGAGTGATCAGCGGAATTTACCGACTGATAACCGACGGCTCTGATGCTGTCTCTCTTTTTTCGCAGTCAAACATTACGTTGGATTAAACAACAAGCTTTTAGACTATGCTTGCGTTGAAGTTGCGCCGGCCACAGAGGGCCACCTTAAATGTAACTTATGTCAACTGTTAACATGTAACGACCCCTTAAGGGTCAACAATCATTATAATCGAAGATTTTAATACCCCTAAGTACCTTTATAAAATTAAATTGTAAGTATTTTTTTTTGAAATAAATTATCCTTAATATTATTCTATTGAATCCAGTAATCAGTAACATGGTCACCCTACCCAGACCGTATGCTTGAGTTCACGTGCCCACTGTAGTGTTCCGTATGATTTATTAACCGTATACAGTTCACTGGTTATATCGTATTTTAAGAAGAAAGATTGTTATTTACACGAAGCACTCATGTAGCATGATTAGCCGTTCTTAATCGATCGGCGAAGTTAAGCTACCACCGTCGTGGTCGGTACCAGGATTGGTGACCGCCTAGTGGTTCAAATCAAGCGTTTCCGTGCTTCGGAAGGCAAGAGCCGTTGGTCCCGGTTATCACTTAATTGTGATAGTTTTTAAGCTAGTTGGAGACCTCCTAAGCGGCTCGAAACCTCTAACAGTAGCCTACCTCCACCGATCCGCAGTGGGCACGCGTGGTGGAGTATTTGCCCATTCCCTCACACTCATTTGTGAAAGGAGGCCTGTACTCAGAAGTGGGACATTACTTCTTTAAATTTTTGTAACTCTTTTTCAAGCAGGCTTGTGACAGCCCTACAAATTCCCCCTAGCTCGTAATAGCGTGAATATACGTAAGTGGGGGGCCAAACTGTGCCGTTTCCACATTAACAACTAAATTATAAAAATTGCCTTCCTATTCCATTGTTGCGAACTATGATTGTTATTTTTAATATCGAATTCAAAAAGTTTGCTGTTAATTTTTAACAAATATCCTGGGAACCCTATAGGAGAAATTGAGACATGTATTTGTGTGCATGAACATGTCTTTGTCCTGAGTCTGGGTGTAATGATGTATATTAAGTTCGTATTTTCAAATAAAAAGTGGTATATGTATAATATCAGTTATCTGGTTTTCATAGTACAAGCTCTGCTTAGTTTGGGATCAGATGACGGTATGAGGAATGACCCAGGATATTTATTTAATTAGTATTTCAAAAATTCTTTCTTAGTGTATGAATTAATAAAAACAACCTGTGTACAAAATTTCATACTGAAAATCCCAGCAGTTTTTGCCGTGCGTCGTAGGACTCGTAGGTCAGTCAGTCAGTCAGGACAAGCCTTTATACATCTAGATTTACTTCGTTATATGACTTATATAATCTTTAGAAACATTTTTCTTTAGCCATCATGTATAAAACATGAAGTACCCAACATTACTGCAGCTCCAGAGTTCCACAAACACGGGGTTGTATTGAGAAACACCCATTAAAAACTGCTTTTGAAAACTGTTTGAATTGCCTCCGTGACTCGGTCGACTCGACACTGCCTAACGACGAGAGATGTGCTATTTACTGTTATAACACTTATAACGTTGAAAATAGCGTTTGAAGTATCAGCTTTATAATTTTTCATAGCAGTTTCTGAAATTCTTATTTAACCGACGAAAAAACGGAGGAGGAACGTCAACGCGTATATATTTTTTTTATGTATGATCACGCATAACTTTTTACAGAGTACTCCGATTGTGATAATTATTTTTTTATTGGATAGGGTATATCTCGAAGTTGGTCCCATATAAATTTGGATACAAAAAAACCTACCCTAAGGGTGGGAAAATAGGGGTGATTTATTGTTCAGTCACAGATTTAAATTTTTAAGCATGTAGTAATAATTAGTAGGTTATAGCCACAAAAAAATATAAAATAAAAACTTTTTAACAAATTAAATTATACCACTGAAAATACTGAAAAGCAATAAATAATTTTGAATATAATTTGAATTTTATAAGGTTTTGCAGTCGGGGATAAACAAATATTACAAAAAAAATACATAGCTATGTAGGTTATTGGTTTGTACCCGACTGCAAAACCTTATAAAATTCAAGTTATATTCAAAATTATTTTCTGCTTTTCAGTTTTTTTGGTGGTTTAATTTTTTTGTTATTTTATATTTTCTTCTTATGCTATTGTTTTTTTTAGTATCGTTATTCTTACACCCCAACTTCTACTATATAAAGAAATGGGATAGTTATTTTTGTTTTTTTTTATTTATGTATGGGCTTGCGTTTGGCCTCCGACTGACTCCAGGAGAAGCTTTGACGAAACTGAGGATGTAATACGCTTACCCAGAAAATGCTTATTCACTCTGGCCTTGAAAACATCTAGGTTAATGGTGTCGGGAAACACAGACCCCGGAAGAGAGTTCCACTCCTTTGCTGTTCGCTTAAAGAATGATGAAGCGTTGTGTCCATGTAAGCGGGATTTCGATAACTTGTGGGTAGAAATTCTCCAGGCGTCTTGTGGAGAAATTGGGATGGAGGAATTAAATTGAACAATTATGTAGCACACTCTCCAAAATACATCCTATAGCAGACTGTCAAACTTGAAACCTTACGTCGATGTTCAAGGCTCATTAATAAACAGTAACTTAACTCTTTAAATACATAACGCTCTCACACTGGCTAGGCCAGGCTTTGTATATGTCGGTAACACATTACCAAATTAGGTATAGCTAATGTCTATACGCGACGGTAACCACTTACCATCAGGGCGCCAAGTCTACTATATGAATCAGAAATATTCTGGCACGATCCCATTACATCTCCATTGACATTGAGTCAATGCGCGTTGTTAAATAAATTCATAATGGTTGTCGTCGCTATAGAATTAGTAGACTACCAAAATTGTCAAATCAGTCAATTTTGACACCACTGATAGTTGGAATTTGGAACACAATTGTAATAGCAGATATGCCAGCTTACTTATCACTCTTGACATAAAAAGTAGCACATTATAAAAAAAAGCGTTATAACGTATAACACCAATTATAACAATAGCAGTTCTCGTAACAACACTCCTGTAACTGGCACAGCGCACAGGTCAAGTGTGCAGGCGAGTTGCGGTCTTAATTACAATTTTAAACGTTCGCAGAACAGTCACTAGGCGCTTGTCAAACGGTAAACGTGAGTTAATGAGAAACTGTTTCGTAGCTTAGTTACTGAATATAGGGTAAGGATTTACTCTGTGGTTGTTAGTTTCTGTGGTTAGCTAGGCGTCCTTCCTAGAATGCTACTGCTGATAACTATACAGGATGTATTTCGTATGGTAACGCAAACTTCGCGAAAAGGCTACCCTAATGCCACTAATCAAATTGTGAAAGTCATTCACCTCGCTAATGATCGGTTATAGAAATTGTCATTTTCGATCGCGCAATGTATTGTGAACACCGCGATTTAAACGCGCGATAACGTTGTGCCTACGTAGTATATCGCTGACTGCAGGCGAATATCGCCATAAGACACCGTTTCTAGTTTTATTTACATTGCTACTTTTAGTGAAAGTAATGAATTAATAACTTATTTATTTTAAATCTCTTTGGGTTATAAGAATAACGATTATGAACAGTCTAAAGTAAAAAAAACTCAAAAAAAATAATGAAAAATTTGGGAATAACCGACGAAAAATTCCAACATGGGGGGTCCAGAATCATGTCCTGGACCCATGGTATCCGTTTGTGCGGCGATGTCCCTTACACGCTGTATTTTGTAAAGCCTAGAATGTGTTCTGAAAGAATCATGGCGAGATTTGTATTGACAAAAAGTAAAGATTTTTAGAGACGTTGAAATGACGTTATTGTTGATCCTTGGTGCCTAAGGAGTAACTTGAGGCATTATAATATTTTAGATCACCGGGATAAAAATGCTACATTCTATGCCATGCCGGCGAATCGCGACCTAAACCATTATGTTGTTGTTATATTTTGCGGTGTTTATAAAATATATGTATGGTACTGTTCACAATGTATCGGGGAGTTTACAATCTCGCTAGGTAGATTATAAACTAACGGTTTTCACAAAAATACGGTGACATATACATAGGTATGAACTCAGGCATCCAATATCCCGCGAGATCGGAGAGGCAGTGCTCGCTCGCTGAGATTGAAATATTGACGAGCGACTCAATATTAACATATATATGCATATTGTTATTTATTTAATTAAAATGAACGATCTACAGCATTTCAAATATTATTAGCATAATATTTTGTGTTGTTAATTTGCCAATTACAGAGTTCCATTATTGTCCTTAAAATTTTGTGTTACTGGTTACAAAAATTTTGACCATAAAAAAAACAAATATGATACGCTATAGACCGTGTAGATAATTTAATTCTATACAAAAATAATGAAAAAGTTAAATGTACTTGTTTGTGTGTGGGTATGGGTGGGTGGGTGTTTGTGTGTAAGTGTGTGTGGGTGTTTGTGTGTAAGTGTGTGTGTGTGTTTGTATGAATGAGTGCATATATGACAAACTGAATTATAACAAAATATTTTTTGGTATGTATTGGAATTTATGAACACAACTAAAGTTAATGAGGTTTTACTTTTCAAAATATTTTTAGTACGTAAATATGATGTTAAGAGAATAATTATAATAATATGTTTTCTTTTAACATTCCACAAGATTATTTGTTGGCACAGACTACTTCGGACATATTCTCGCTAACAAAACACTATGTCTATGAGAGTCGGCCACCTCTTACGCACACATTAGTTGGCTATTCCGCGGGAAACGAGACTCTGTCGCCGTTTACACAGAGCCGTTTACCCGCATTCGACTAATGTGTGAATGTGTACGTGCCGGCCAAGGATGTTAAAAATGTCGGATATATTCTCGCTAACAAAAAACTGTGTCACTCAAGTCGGCCACCACGCTGTACGTACAAGCTGGCACGCACACATTCACACATTAGTTGAGCGCGAGTAATCGGCTCTGTCTAAACGGCGACAGAGTCTAATTTTTTTTTTTTTTTTTATTTTTTTTTATACCACTTAGGTGGCAAACAAGCATACGGCCCGCCTGATGGTAAGCAGTTACCGTAGCCTATGGACGCTTGCAACACCAGGGGTATCACTCGCGCGTTGCCGACCCTGAAGAAACCGCTTCACTCTCTTTTTGAAGAACCCCATGCTGTACTCCATTGGGAAAACCACGGCAGGGAGCTCATTCCACAGTCCGAGCGTCCGCGGAAGAAAACTCCTTTTAGCCCGCACAGTTCGAAACAATTCTGGTTTCAATGTGTGTGGATGGACTCCCTGTCGATGGCGAGAGTTGCGATGGTGAAAGGTAGCCGTGGGCATCATGTCGAATAATTCCTTAGAACACTCCCCGTTGTACATACAAGCGGTAGAACACACATAACGAGGCAAAGTCTCTCCTCAGATTGAGTGGTTCTAAACCGCTTGTGAGCTCGGGATCGTCAACAATTCTGATGGCACGTCGCTGAACCGAGTCTAAAGGCTCAAGCTGGTACCCAGGAGCTCCCGCCCATAGATGACAGCAGTACTCCATATGAGGACGGACCTGCGACTTATAAAGTTGCAGCCTTTGCCCCGATGTGAAGTACTGCCTCGCTCTGTTGAGCACTCCAAGCTTTTTGGATGCCAGCCTAACCTTGTCCTCCAAATGACTTCGGAACATAACGTCGCTAGAGATGTCGACGCCAAGGATCCCGATGCTTTGACTGATGTTCAAGGAAGTGTTCTGGAATTTTGGAGCCACAGACCATGGGGTTTTCTTAGCGGTGAACGCGCTGGCTTGAGTCTTGGTGGGGTTGAAATGGACTAGGTTTAGTAGACCCCAATCGGAGACACAAGTTAGTGTACTCTCGATTACAGACACCAGCCATTCGCGGCTTTCCTCCACCTCGAAACGAGGGATATTTGCACGGCCCGTGTAATGAGCGTCTCATGTACTGTCGTCCGCATAGCAATGAATGCCGTCAATAGACAGCATATCATTGATATGCAGAAGGAACAGTGTTGGGGACAGCACAGAACCTTGCGGGACGCCGGCATTTATATCCATGCTATCGGAGCATCTACCGTCGACGACGGCTTTTATGCATCTGCTGGACAGAAAGCTGGCGACCCATTTGCATAATCCCTCGGGAAGCCCGTATGCTGGTAACTTCGTGAGAAGACCCCTGTGCCAGACCCGATCGAACGCCTTCGCCACATCTAGGCTCACTGCCAATTAGGGAATGCAAAACCGTGGCAAAATGAAAACCGGTTTTTATTTCGGTTATGAGATGTAAAAACCGGTTAACCGGTTTTAAACCGGTTTTTTTAATGTTCGCTCGTTTTTTCTTTCACGTTTTTTTCTTTTCTTTTATACCACTTAGGTGGCAAACAAGCATACGGCCCGCCTGATGGTAAACAGTTACCGTAGCCTATGGACGCTTGCAACACCAAGGGTATCGCACTCGCGCGTTGCCGACCCTGAAGAAACCACTTCACACCCTTTTTGAAGAACCCAATGCTGTACTCCATTGGGAAAACCACGGCAGGGAGCTCATTCCACAGTCCGAGCGTCCGCGGAAGAAAACTCCTTTTAGCCCGCACAGTTCGAAACAATTCTGGTTTCAATGTGTGTGAATGGACTCCCTGTCGATGGCGAGAGTTGCGATGGTGAAAGGTAGCTGTGGGCATCAAGTCGAATAATTCCTTAGAACACTCTCCGTTGTACAAGCGGTAGAACACACATAACGAGGCAAAGTCTCTCCTCAGACTGAGTGACTCTAAACCGCTTGTGAGCTCGGGACGTTATTTCTATAGCTTGAATTATAGATATTAACCGTGCTTAAGATGTAAAAATCGCAAACTGAGGAATTATTATCAGTTAAAGGTAATGAAGTGGGTATAAAAGAAACATCATCACCATCTGCCTGCCCTGTTTCCAATCATTTGGGATCGGCGCAATATGTACGCTTCTTCCATTCGTCCCTTCTATCCATTATCATCTTTCATACAATTCATCCATCTCTTTTTCATCAAACTGATGGACATAATAGTTTATTTAACTCTGTAGATTCGTTTTCATCAGAGACTCGTTTATATAGACTACTCGGTTCGTTGCTTTTGATTTTATTTTATACGAATGAAATCATAAAAACATATCACGTTTGCTTGGTTTTTAATTGCTATGAGATATGATGACTTTATGTTAAAAAATAGATCAGTAATTAAGAAGTACTTATTTAAACATTTATTAAATTATGTTTCGTACGTTATAATATTCATTTCACACGTAATATTATGAACATGGCTTATTATAGCGGCACAGCAACTTGCGTGTACACAAAAACGTGTATATTACTATACGAATGTTGTCTTTAGATAAAATAAAAACACTACCCATTCTTTGTTGTCGTGCAGACGGGTAAAAAATAACACCAATCAATCAGCTTGCTTTCTGGCAGATACATAAGAGCCTTCATTGACAGTAGTTGCTCCGATAGCATGACATTAATGCTGGCGTCCCGCAAGGCTCTGAATTATCCCCAACACTATTCCTCCAGCATATCAATGATATACTCTCGATTGCCAGCATTAATTGCTATGCAGATGAAATTACAGGGGAAGCTCATTACACGAGCCGTGCAAATATCCCTCGTTCTATATTGGAGAAAAGGCGCGAAGAACTTACGTCTTAAAACGAGAGTACACAAACTAGTGGATTCGATTGGGGTCGACTAAACCTAGTCTATTTCAACACCACTAAGTCACACACAAGCCTGCGCATTCACCGTTTAGAAAAGTCCATTTTCTGTGGCTCTTCATTTCTAGAACATGTCACGAAAAGCATTGGAATCCTTCGCATTAATATTTATAGCGAGACGTTCTGTTCCAAAGTCATCTACAAGGTATCCAAAAAACTCGGTGTGATTAATAGAGCGAAGCAGTACTTCTTATCGAGACAAAGACAGCAACTATATAAGTCGCAAGTCTGGCCCAAATGGAGTATTTCTGACTTCTGTGGGCACCTGGATACCAGCTTGGGTATTTAAACTCAGTTCAGCGACGTGCCGTTAGAATTGTCGACGATCCCGCGCTCACAAGTGTTTTAAAGCCCCTTAGTCTGAGGAGACACTGCCTTCTTATGTGTGTTATACCACTTTTCCAACGGGCAGTGGTCTGAAGAATTGTTTGACCATCAGGCCCAGTTACCTTCTACCATCGTAGTCACCGACGGGGAGTCCATCCACACACATTGGAACCAAAATGGTCTCGTACTGTGCGGTTTCAAAGAAGCTTCCTATCGTGGACGCTCAGGCTGTGGAATGAGCTCCCCGCTTCAAAAAGGTTGAGGGTTGGCAACGTGCGAGTTATAACCGTTATGTTGCCAGTGCAAGCATCCATAGGCTACGGTTATCATCAGGCGCGGGCCGTACGCTAGTTTGCATATGTATTGTAAAACAAAGTTTAATATATTTTATATCATAAGAACAATAATCATTATAAGTTATTTTCTTACCAGCTCAACACACTACACATCAATACACTTCAGTTCATCACAAAAATACTCACTGTTTTGCACTCAGTTTACAAAACGGCGGCAAATCTTCCTTTTTTTAGTATTTCCAAACATTGAAATAAAAACCGAAAATAACCGAAAAACCGGTTTTGGTTTTATGTAAAACCGGTTTTTTTGTTGGTCAAAACCGTACCGAATAACCGGTTTTTCGATTTTCGGTGAAACCGGTTTGCATTCCCTACTGCCAATGCCTCACCTTGACTCTCGATGGCGAGTGACCAACGGTGCGTGAGATACACAATAAGGTCACCAGCTGAGCGGACTTTGGAGAGAAGGGAGGTGATAGCGATAGGCCTGTAATTCGTCGGGTCTGATCTGTCGCCCTTTTTGGGCACTGGGTGCACGTGGGCAGTTTTCCACGAAGACGGGACTTCCTGTTTGGTGTAGGAAAGTGCGAAAAGACGCGTCAATACTGGACACAATTCAGGAGCACACCGCTTCAGTACCACTGCCGGAAATAGTTATAATTATAGTTATAATTTCCCGCGGAATAGCCAACTAAGGTGTGCGTGAGAGGTGGCCGACTCCATAGACACAGTTTTTTGTTAGCGAGAATATGTCCTCCGTAGTCTGTGGTGCCGGCTTGAACGTACAGCGTGGTGGCCGACTTGAGCGACACAGTTTTTTGTTAGCGAGAATATATCCGTTTCTTTTAACATCCTTGTTTGTTGGATTTTCCTCCGCAGCAACGGAGCAAGAATGACGCTATTTTCAGCCAAATTGATAGCTCATTAACCGGAGAATAACATAATAGAAGCGTTTTACCTGAAAATAAAACGCATATTAAATACTTACCTTATTTGAAACCTTATAAAATGAGATAGGCCTTCCTTGTTTTCTGCTCTAGACTTCCTTCTTTGTCTACCCAAATATTGCCGTCTCGCTCGCACATCTCCCCACTATCCACCCAGGCAGAGCGCGAGCTTGAGCCACGCGCGCTATCTCGTCATTGAGTCGAAATACCAGGCAGAACTAAAAATTAAGGTTTCAAATAAGGTAAGTATTTAATATGCGTTTTATTTTCAGGTAAAACGCTTCTATTAAAACTTGACCGTTATTTGAAACCTTATAAAATGAGACGTGTTTGTTTTCGCCTGGTGAAAGTGGATGCCAATGTGATTTTATGCTTGTAGCATAGAGTTATTTGTGACATAGGTAGGTACCTGTGATTTCTCCAGTATAGGTCATACGTGTACAGACTTCTGTGTAAGTCTGAAGGTATCGTGAGAGAGAATAGGTATCAAAAATACTAAGATGTGCGAGGTACTGTAATTTTATTTATAAAGTACAAACGAAATATGTAGGTGTAAATGGCTAGAAGCAAAGATCTTAAACAAATCATTGATGAGCATAAAAACATGTATCGTATGTGATTGAAAAGCAACATTCAAGTATTTAATTAATCATGCGAAGATAATGTGATCCCGCGATTAGTGGCTTATTATCAGCTATATGGTAACTGTCTGAAAGGGTTGCAGATCTCTAATGGGCATGAGACCAGATTTAGTGGATCTGAACTGATTATGCCAGCACCAGCGATGAATTATTCTATTTCGCACCCTATTAAAGATGCAGCTTTGGCAGGTCTTGTCAATAGTTGGTGGATTTTGCTGTGTTACGTTTATCGTATAAAAGGCGAATACAATCTGTACACACAGTAATGTATAGCTATATGTTTTGCTATAGTCTATGTACCTACCGACATTATTATTCTCCGACACGTGTAGGTACATCATATATTCTAATCAAAACGTTAATTACATACAGTACATTTTTACTTACATGTGGTATTTTGCTATAATCACCAGCAACATTACTGCATAAACATTAACCAGAAATATAAGTTTTAAAGACCGATCAAAAATAAGATCATAACATAACTTTTACTTGTTCTAAAACTGGAAAGTGAAGTCATGTAGGTACAAGGGTACTTACACAAGGTACAAGGTTGAAGGCAACCTTAACACACTACAAAATTAAGACAACGCTGTGTCGGTCTGGATATACAAAATTCGTTACTTAAATTTTAGATATGTTTCTAAAAATTACACGAGTCTATCGACTATCTATCGTATCAATATATATCAAAATATGTCCAACCAACACAATAGAACTAAAACTGCATACATTTGATACCACTGACTTATTCAGCATAATGAACATTCATCTAAGTGTAAGAAGCAAGTAGTTAATAACTTTATTAGTACAGGAGTCATTGTGACAAATGGACTACTTAAGTTTGTTCATTTTATTTCAAACAAGCTACGGTTAGAAGCGATTTTTCAACAAAGATGCCATGTTTACAACAAGCAATCCAATACTCATATTTCTATAATTCCAGACCATCTTATGGTACCTACTTGGAGGTAGAAAAACCGTCCATGTATCTATCGATAGCGCTGTATCGTGAATGGGACTGTCAAAGCTCTGAACTTGAGGTCTGCCCTCCGAAATACTATCGAGGAATTAGTTACTAAAAGTTTGTTTCGAACCAATTTAGCTGAGGTAGCAGTTTAGAGATTAAACAAGATAGAGGGTAATGTTATGCTAGGTGGTAATTCCACGTGGAACAAAGGTGCTTTTTCTTCGTAAAACATTTATTCATGCTTTAGTCTAAATACAAAACTTTCAACTAAGTATGTACATTCCATATTATTGTGCAGGCGTATCCGCTGTGTAAGTGCTCCTCGAGCAGTAGTTGGTAATGAGTAACAATAGACGAGGATCTAATCTAATATATGAAAGAAATTGGAATGTTACATTCATATGACGATGATACGGTTCATCAGATGATTGTCACCCTCATTCCGAACATAGGTGACGTTTAATTTAGATATTGTCATGCTTTCGAGATAGCGAGGAGTGCTTTGTTATTGCAATGCAACATTTTCCTGGCTAAACAACTGTTCGACTGTTTATTGCGCTTACAGGCTTCATCTGATTATAAATTTCAATAGAAAATGAGATTGCGATTGCAGTTGAATCAAAAAAGTATGCTGAATCACGGTAGTGCAGACTCTTTTGGGATATTACCAAGCTCGATAAGTTCAATAGACCGATTAGGCTCTATATCGTATTCCATTGAACCCCCAAAAACCCTGCGAGGGTGGGTAAATTTGTCAACATAGTGTAAGCCTCTGTAGCACAATTTTATTCATTCTTGTTTTAGAATTAAAACATAACGCCTTGGAAGGCAGGAGAAAGTCATTCAAATAATCGATAATAGGTATTCCTTATTCCCTATATGCTTGTTACCCCATTGGTTAATTAAGCAAAAAACTTTTGGCTGAGACCGAAAGGTAGGCAAGTTATCTATGTATAATATAGTTGCCATTATTCGTCATAGATTCGTATGTGCGTCGCTCACATTTACTAGTGAAAACATGCCTGAGATCTGAATTTTGCACAACCAGTCAGGGTTGAAATAAATCAGCGATACGGTAAACATTTAATTCGTATCACACGTTATAATAGGTCAGTGAGATCAAATCAAAATCAAAAAGTCATTTATTCAGTTTAGGTCCTAATAAGGCACTTATAAACGTTAATTTGTTACATACAGTTGAATTTACCACCGGTTCGGAATACACTTAAACTGAGAACTGAGATTCACCACTTTTTAGCATCAGCAGACAATGGTCAAAGGTGCGGGTGGATATCTGATACCACAGTACTGAACCGAATGACTTGACATTACCAACGGTTTTTTGGTAAAACAATACGCATCGACAGTGTATTATATTATTTTCAGTATATAAACCGGGGGTGCTTAGATGTCACCCTGCTGGTGAAATAGAATTTATTGTCCCGCTTTGAAATTATTAAATGTCAATCTTTAAGCACCTTGCAAAAAACGAGTATGGTAAGACCCCTGCGAGGGATAAATATATAAGAACAAGTCCGTAAGGGCACCAACCTCCAAGTCAAGTACTTAAGAGTACGCTGTAAGGGTACATTTTCCAGTTACTTGCCCCTGTGAGATTTGATAATGATGGGAAATATGCGTAGAGGCATCTCGGCATAGGACTTTGCAAATGTACATTTTAAAACCAACTATTCCCATGCGGGTGGTTATATTAGAGACTGTGCGACAGAACATTTCAAATCACCTGTCCTTGCATGGGTTGATTTAGATGGCGATTGTGAGAAGAGGCACAATATCTAGGTAAAGTACCCTGCGTTGAGGGTATATATTTCGAGTCCCTTTTTCCTACGAGGCAGGGATAGAGTAAAAATCTGCTTTGACCTGTTTCTAAAGCAGGATCATTTAATTTTTAATTGAAAAGCAACATAGGTTTTCAAACACCACACTGCCTTTTTAATCCTTTCATCGTTAATGTGCGTAGACACACCATCCAAACGTAGTACCCTGCGAGAGTGTATTCTAAGGTCACGCAAAGATTTATATGCGTCAGGCGCGACATGATGTATTT